>CM035783.1:6724533-6954533 GCA_020466265.1 Siphamia tubifer
AATTCGTGTTTGTTGGACCTTCAGCACGACTGCACTTGTCTGCACTGCAGATTAAAACATTGTATTTCTCTGTGACTGTCAGTCCAGCTCGTTATTCTATAGATAATAAGACAGATGGACCTGATAGCTCAAGCTCATATCTTACTTTCTCTATAATACGTGTATTAAAACAGTAGCCTCTGCTGCCTCGAGGTAAAGTTCAGCTCATATTGGAAATTTTGCAGGTGATTTTTTATTTTTTTTTATCTATAAAATATTAATCGTGAACAACAGCCGGCAACATCCTGAGTGAATGTTAAAGGACAGAAATTAGATCAAGTTAAAGATGACAAGACTTGCCTCTCTGGTCCCTGACATATTCCAGTGCTCTCACAGCGTCCCACTGTGCTGTAGGTTTGTTTTTTGCACTAAAATAAGCAAAAATCTAAACTTGTCATTTGTTTAATAGGTTATTATGCTATTATTTTACCAATATATTTGCACTTTGTGATGCCAGGCAGAGTGATACAAGGTATTTCTCTGAAATGTGGAAACACTGGTATCAATGTCTGCACAGACCTTAAGACATTTGACGTATCTGTGATGTACCTGTCCGTTTTTATGCGTTTTCTTTTCTTTCTTTTTTTTGTATGGAACATATGAGTCTGTAATAAAGTATTCAATTCAATCAATTCAAGTCGCGCCCACTTTAGATCAAATAGGGCTGAATGGCCTTTGAAAATAAATGACTTTGAGACCCATGTCAAACAATAGATATTGATGCAAATGATTTTATTTGTCAAGAAAACATGGGAATAGTCATGATGTTGACATTGATGGGGACATAATTTGACGACTTCCTCGTGAGAGACAGCGACAATAAAAAAAAAAAAAAATAAGAACACACCTAAAATAATATCTCAGACCTTTTAGCAATGTTTATTTCTTTACCCACATTTTGTCTGGGTTTTATTGGTAGCTCAAGCTCATATCTTACTTTCTCTATAATACGTGTTGCCTCTTGGTAAAGTTCAGCTGTTGATCACACATTGGAAATTTTGCAGGTGATTTTTTTTTTTTTTTTATCTATAAAATATTAATCGTGAACAACAGCCGGCAACATCCTGAGCGAATGTTAAAGGACAGAAATTAGATCAAGTTAAAGACGACAAGACTTGCCTCTCTGGTCTCTGACATATTCCAGTGCTCTCACAGCATGTCTTCAATCCCTCTGTATGTCTACAGCCTATCTAACTGCGGATTGATTAAGAAGTCCCACTGTGCTCTCAACACCATGGAGATGAAAGCCTTAACATACCACAGTAGATCTACACTGATCTTACACACCGTACTTAGCAGACGCTGTGTTTCCAGCGCTGCATTCGGTAGTTTATAGTCTCTTTTGCTTTCTTTTTACCCAGTTTATCCTCAAGCGTCTGGGTAGCAACTCTCTAAATGTAGAAGATATTGATTGAACATCTCTGGAAGGAACCAGAGTAAAACATATAAGTGTTAAAGAGTAAAAAAAAAAAGAAAAAAAGATGAGAAACATTAAAAGAACAGATAGTAGCCAGATGTTGAGCAGGACTGTTGGCGTCCTGTGCCTCCAGCCCACCTGGACAAACAGATGGGGATTTGATATGGCTAATTCATCTAACCCACAACGGTCACCAGCTCTATTAGCCTGGTCCCCAGAGGGCTGGAGTGGACGGTGTGAGAGCACTGACGAGCCTCCATTTGAATGTAACCTCTCAAAGTGTGTTGATTATTTCTGAAAGATTAGATGTTAATGTTAATGCATTCAGAGTAGTTGAATAATACAGGACTCACACCGTGGTCTTTGCACATGACAAAGTGGACATGACATGTGCAGATAAAGTAAATGTCAAATTAGGGGTGTCAAGTCAACGCATTAATTAAAAATAATGACAATTAGTTTTTTATTTTTTCAATTTCATTCATCTAATTGTTGATCTCTACCATTATTGGTTCTTTATGCGAGTTGTCTTTTTGAGGTGCGAACTTAAAGTAATGTGATTGATTATTTTGTTTTATTTACATGGAAAATGCAACTTTATTTATGAAAAATTCATGGTACGAAACTACTTATGGAAGGAATTAATTTTGTAAGTTGAGGTAGCACTGTGTTACCAAGTGATTCTAAGCACATCTAAGCTGTTAGACTGTACAACTCTACTGTATAGGAAAACCATCTTGCACCAGTATTTGTACATTTGTATATAGTATCTGTTTATCTGTTTATTTATTTTTCTCTAAAGCTGTTTGGTTTTTTTGTACATAAGACACAGTATTTCTATATATTTTTTATTTCTAGTAATAAAAATTTTCTAGTTTAATTTTATTATTTACCTCTATGATTATTTGCACTATTATTTGCACTGCTTTACTTCCTTTTTGCACCTTCTTGTACTTTTTCTGTGAGCTCCTGTAACAGTGAATTTCTCCTGTGTGAGATCAATAAAGACTTATCTTATCTTATCAAACCCTCACACGCACACGCACACGCACACGCACACGCACACGCACACGCACATGCAGTGTATTTTATTTTGGTATCCAGCTGATGTGATCATGTCTATGTCTTCGCTTCTGTATGTGTCAACTTTAAAGTAAATTTAAATAAAATGTATCTGTTTTTAGTGACATTTGAAAATTCAGCCATGTTAAAGTAAATGGGAGGGGAAAGATTTTAAAAATTCTAGTCATTTTTGTCTAAATCTGACCTAAATGTTTAAAAAAAAAGTAAATTAAATGCTGTTCTAGAACCATTTGCAGGACATCCATGGGGGTGGTCTCTTTAAAGCTGACACCCTAAATTTTTTTCACTCTCACTCTCACCATTATTGGTCCGTTTTGGGTTGGAACATGGTGAAATAAAATAAATTTGTATCTTGCTTTAATTAAAATAGTGTCTGCACAGTGAGAGCTGAAAAACAATATAGGACCACAGCAGTAGGTTTTACCTTGTTCACATGAACATTTTACAGCAATACTACAACAAATGAGTATTTGGCACATTTTTATGAGAGGATATGTCCATGCGTTGTCCAAAAATGTCACACTTTGGACACTTGGACACATTGGAATAAACAGGCTTCAATGTACAGTTATCGATGTGGGCTCATTGGAAAACTTACTCATGTAATAACACATTTTATATATATATATATATATATATATATATATATATATATATATATATATATAAGTAAAAATATGATGCAACAGCCATTTTTGTTATATTTTTGAACAATATTTGAACTATATATTTTTACTGACTCCCTGATGAAGGCCATGATGCCGAAACGCGTTGGGGTTTTTATGATTTTATAGGTTTTTGTAATCAAGCCAATTTAACAAAGGCTTTTTAATTTTCACTTATAAGAGAGTGCCTTGGATTTTTTTCTTTTTTGTCTTGCTATTTTCCCATCCAATAGAGCACCTCTAATCATTATTGCTTATTTTGAGTCCAGGTAGCACTCCTTAAGCGAACTTTTTTTAAATATATTTTTAGGTTTGGATGTTTTTGTTGGAATATTGTTCCTCTGGATAATTATGGGAGATAAAAGTTAAGTCATGCCACTTCCTGTTTAATTTTCATTTGAACGTGTTTGAACAAATGAGTCATTTTTAGCTGCTGTGGTTAATGAATCTAAGGGTGTATTCACATGGTAAAGTCCAGACCAAGGTTCGGACCAGAACCTGTTTTTTGCCTTTTCACACTGTACTTATAATCCAGACTTTATTTACAGTCTTCATTCACACTGTATTGAATCAAGTGGACCAACGGACTTTAGAACGTCATGTCGTCAATGCGTGTACAGCGTGCGTCTCTCTATACTCGACCCTGATTGGTTAGTAGATGAGCGCGCTACACTGTTGCAGGAAATGCTCCTAGATAATGGACCCAGTTACTAGTTTCATAATTTTTGCCCTAGTTTGACTTTCTAATTCAGTCTTTATAGTATCATCCGACCAAATTTCAATGAAATACCTGGTTTCCTCGTCTCCCCATGTATTGCCGCGACTCATGCTTGGACGTTGACTAGATTCCGCACACGTGACTGTGACGTAATTGGTCCGATAGTCCGGACTTTCCAAAACAGACCTTTCACACTGTGCACCAGCGAACCTTGGTCCGGACTGAGACTACCTCCTCAGCTCGGACCAAAGACTCGGTCTTTAGTCCGGACCAAGGTTCGGGGGAGGTTTCACACTTGTCAATAAGGTTCGAACTTTTCTGGAAAGTCCGAAAGTCCTGATTTTCTGAGTGCAATGTGAATAGACCCTTAAAGTGGTTTATATCAGTCGATCCGTGAGAATCTCTGTTTTCAAAATATACTGAGTATATGAGATGTCCAACCCCCAGGTTCTGGTGGTTCTGTTTACAATTATAAACAACTACTTTAAAGGGTTAAAAAATGGAACTTTGATCGACTTTTCCAAAAATGTAATCTGGTTTCTGGGTCACTGGCAATCTCTAAACCCAGTTTGGTATAAATTCAACAGCGAGTTTTGCTGCTGGAGTTTTAACAAACAAACGAACAAAGACACTGAATGGAGAGCAATTACTGAACATCTCTGGGTTCCCTGGTGTTTTAATATGAAAGTGTAACTTCCATCCCACTGTAAACCCATCTCCTCCCTCTGCATATTTTCTGAAAAGTGTGAAAAACTCAGTTAGGTGCTGAGGCTGATGGGTTTGAAAGGGTTAGTTAGTAGTTGTTTTTTTGTCTTTTTCTTTGTAAATTGTCCATATGTAGGCTGTATTTATAATATTTACACCATTTTACATTGACATCAGACAATCACTCTCCAGGAGGGAAGTGAAGACTGTTATTTTGTTTGTGAAATTACTGTGTGGCTTTAATGTCCTCCGTGTGTTTGTCCACACAAATAAGTGACGCCAGGGAAAAACAAACCCTGGCACCGACACGTAAAGTTTCAGAGAAAACCTTTAGACCGTCAAAGGTCATCAAAAACAATATTTATTCAATCAAGTACTAACTCCTGTGTGAATCATGTGACTAAAACAGGCAGAAAATGCCTAAAAAAAGCGCTGTTTTTGTCAGTACAATGCCATGAATGAGGGGCTTCAAACATGTGGCCTGGGGGCCAAATACAGCCCGCCAAAGGTTCTGATCGGGCCCAAAGGATAAACTGGCAAAATGTAAAAAATCCAGTCAAGGCTCATTCATTAATTAATGTTAACTCATATATTATCTACAGTAAAATAATATAAAAACATACAAACTAATAACTCCATATTTTCATCTTAGTTTGATGTAAAAAAAAAAAAAAAAAGGATTCCATTGTCTATAAATAATGATAACTTCAAATTGTTTACAGCAAAAAACATTAAATTGTGAACATACTGACATTTATAAACTGGCCTGTAAGAATAAAATGTGACTAATCTGAACAAATAAAAACATCCTGAAATGTCTAAAGAACATTAAGCACAATTTGAACAATGTCTTTGTAGATCTGATCCATAATGCACGTGTAGAAATGATCAGTTTAAGCAAAACATTGTTTAAATTGCACTTATTCTCCTCAAGAAATTTCAGTTTTTTTTCACATAGTTTATAAAAATAAGTATTTTCAGAATTCAATTGGTTTCTTTTTTGCACTAAAACAAGCAAAAATCTAAACTTGTCATTTTTTCATATTATTGTTATTATTTTACCAAGTCGAGCTCACTTTAAATCAAATGAGGCTGAATGGGGCATCTGAAAGTAAATGAGATATAGATGCAAATGATTTTAGTTATCAAGAAAGCATGGAAAATGGTTAGATGCATGGGAGTAATCATGATGTTGACATTGGTGGGGACGTAATTTGACGACTTACTCGTGTGAGACAGCCACAAAAAAAAATTTAAAAATAAGAAAATACCTAAAATAAATAAAATAACATCTGATTTTGCTTTTGTCAACAAAAACTAAGACCTTTTAGGAATGTTTTTTTATTTCTTAAGCCACATTTTGTTTGATTTTTATTGGTCATCTATAACTGCATTATATATTTATAGTTATCATCACAAGACCCACATTTACGTCTAGTTTCCTCTCATTTTTGTCGCATGATAAAATGTTCATTGAAGACAATATTTAGTCAACTTTAAGACGCATTTATGTTTTAGATTTTTCATATTGGATTATAAAGCGCATTACAGTAAGTGAAGTCAACATCATTAGATAAAAAGTATAAATTGTTAGATAAAAAGTCTAAATTATGAGATAAAAAATCTAAATTCCCAGTCACTAAGCATAACCAGAATTGATCATTATATAAGGTACACTGTGGTTTTTGGAGTCCTTATAGTCCAGAAAATACACTCATTATAAAAAAAAAAATAGGAAGAGTGGGGGGAAAAATGATAAAATATTTGAACATTTACCTATTGTTCCCAAAATATTATTGAAAATATAATGATAATGGGTCACTGGCAATCTTTAATAATCCTGATTTAGTATGAATTTAACCTCTATTTTTTCTGCTAAAGTGTTAATTAAACCAAGAAACTGAAGTAAAAACACCCCTGTGCCTTCCCTTTGGAGGAGGGGGCGGGTAATTAACAAACGACGAACCAATCATCTGTACATCAGTTGAGTTTATCTGCAAGATAAAAGTGACATTTTTATCAGCCTGTTAGTCGAGCAATAACTGCTTCAGCTCAGCCTAGAAAATAAATGTGGATTCATCGACTGCCACTGAAGGACAGGCTGGCTGTGCACCACTGATTGGAGGGTGGTAACAATTTGTAATTAAATTAATTAGGTAAAAAGAAGATCCAAACAGTAAGCTCTATATCAGTATCAGTCTGGGAAGGTTCAGGTTGATTAAAACAGGAAGCGCTCTTTGAATCATTGGTTGATTTTATGTTTCACCACAGGGCACAGTCAGAGGACTATGAACATGTTGGGTGATAATGAAACAACTTTAAAATAGACCTATATGGTGTAAAAAATAAATAAATAAATAAAAAAGAAGAGACACGTACACATGATTTTTTTTTATTGTTATAAAATACTATATTTGGTCCCCATATTTACATTTTATTTTGCTTGCTCAAGAGAATACTGGTCTGTATTGTGGGGCGGCCATGGCTCAGTTGGTAAAGTGGGTTGTTTATTAACTGAAGGGTTGGTGGTTTGATTCCCACTGTGTCCTTAGGCAAGACATTTCAGTCATTATCCTGTAATGACAATGTGACCCAAGATTCTTCATTGTCCTTTAGATTGCCATTTCAGTGATATATTTACATAGAACTAATCCAAAAAAAAAACCCACTAGCTAACAAGCTAATCTAGTCAACACTTGATAGTTGATTAGTATGTTTAAGATATACAAAACCTTTAATACAAACTGATGATGAATGATGTGGAGTATTTTCTTAAACACACATTGAGGCTCAAGCTGTAATGAGAAGCTCAAAGTAACTTATCTTTAAAAAAAATAGTTTAATTAAATGTTTTGATGTCAAACTCGATTATAAAATGCCCTGATATGACATGTTTTTGTTCTTCATTTCACCTTTGTTCTTTCTCCATTATGCCTTACCTTGGTTTTAAGTGAATTTGTTCTACCAGGAAACATCACAACACTTTAAAATGGGTTGTGTTTCTTTATTGTTCTTGAAAGCCAAGTCTGACTTCAAAGAGACTCATCACTCATGTTTGTATATTTAAGATTTGAACAGCTAAGTGTCAGATTGTCTTTTTTAGCTCAACTGTGCAGCACAAACAAGAATTATTGCAGTGTGGAAGTTTTTGATGTGTGTTTTGAACAATGCCAGGCTTTAAAGCCAAACATTTTTTTAAAGATTCTCTCCAATTATTGAACGCTGATTGAAAATTATTGACTGTGTCTTAGGTTAAAATATATAAAACATCATTAAAATATATATTTATGGCTTACGGGCGATGGGTAAGAATTCTTTTAGTCTTTCCATTGTCTTTTCATTAATTTAATATCACACAATCTAATTTGCAATTAGTATTGCAGCTTAAAGATTATTACAAAGTTAAAAGTCTTTCGTTCAATGTTTGAAGTCGATTGGTTCACGTCATGAGTGCATGCTGCCTGGGAGGCTGCCTGCAACTGACATGCTCTTTTGTTCCTTGTTTGACCCCTCCTCATCCTTGGTTTTAGGTATCTGTAACTTTCCGTTAGGGGGCGTTGACCGTATTTTTCCGTTCCTCTGTCTCATTTCCCATCGCCCATGCATTCCTCCGAGCCTGTCACTTCTAAACACAGACTCTATCACAGACCCAAACTCCAAGGTGTACAAACATTACAAGATATATCTGATATTATTGTAATTTCTACAACAACTGTTATGCTGCGTTCCCACTGGTAATGACTCGGCTTGGCTCAGTATTCCTAGAGAGTTGTTTCCATTACAGGATAGTTCTGACTTTACTGTATCTGAATGTCATAGTGGGGCAGCGTGTATTTCTGTGTCATCTACTCAGGGAATTGTTGGTAAAGTTGCTCGTTTTATGTTGTCCCGCTGAATTTTTACATCTGCCACCAAAGACTGAATCCCCTGGGCTGACCATGGTGTATATGGTCTGTCATCATGTGGATTAATGGACTGGTATATTTACTGTTACCATATGTTTTTAATGTGTTATAATAGATGTTAGAATTAACATCTCATTAAATGAATAAAAAACATTTACTCAATTTTAATTCCTACATATTCTTTACTGTTTACTTGGGCTACTGTATATAAGCAGGGCCGGATTATGAGAGGGGGGGGGGTTCTACAAAAGTTTCTTTCTACTCTTCCTTCTTGCAAAGTCGTCAACTAACTCATCAAAGTTGATCTTTCTAACAAACTCTCATTAACAAGTGTGGCTTAAAGGCTATTACCCAGTCTGGCTATTACCACCTGAAGAACATCACTAGAATCAAGGGTTTTCTGTCCAAACAAGACAGAACAACTCATTCATGCATTCATTTTCAGTAAATTAGATTATTGTAACGGTGGCTTCACTGGTCTAAATAAAAAAAAAAAAAGAATCGGGCAGCTACAGCTGATCCAAAATGCTACTGCCAGAGCAGAGTCCTAACTAATACCAGGAAACTGGACCACAACACACACCAGTCAAAGTCAGATTTATTGTCAAATATGCCATAAGCACAACATACAGCACAGATGAAATTACATCCTCTCACCCCATGTGCAAATGTGCAATAATTAAAAACACAGAATACAAAATAACAACTAGTTAACACATTTGAATATATATATATAAAAAGTGTAAGAAGTATAAAATACAAAAGACAGAGAGAAAAAGGTGCAAAATAACAGAACTGAGGTACAACTAGAAAAAATATGGACAAAATACAGTTAACAGTCCTCAAATCCTTACATTTTCTTCATGTGGGTCAAAGGATAGAATTCTAAATCTTACTCCTTGTCTATAAAAACGACCTTGGAGCCAAATACATCTTAGACCTGCTGGTTCCATACGAAGCATCCAGAGCCCTGAGGTCATAGGTCATCAGGAACAGGTTTTCTGTGTGTTCCTAAAATCAGAACCAAACAA
Organism: Siphamia tubifer; assembly: GCA_020466265.1. Lineage (NCBI taxonomy): Eukaryota > Metazoa > Chordata > Actinopteri > Kurtiformes > Apogonidae > Siphamia > Siphamia tubifer. The sequence goes on from CM035783.1 coordinate 6,734,097, forward strand.
AGTGTGAAGCACCATTCAGTTGTTCTGCTCCTCATCTGTGGAACAAACTACCTGAACACCTGAGGTCTGAGGAAAAACTGTCAGTTAATTTAAATAACACTGAAAACATGACTGCTCACTGGAGCTTTGACTGAAATTATTAATTGTCTTTTAAATGTTTTTATGTCTCTTAACTTAATTGTTTTTTATATTAACTTTCTTATATATGTTTTATGTAAAGCACCTTGAATTTTCATGTACATAAAATGTGCCGTACTAATACATTTGTATGACAGAGTGAAGGGAGAGTGAATTCAACACATTTTCATCCTGAGCAAATTTTTTATTTAATTTAATTCCCCTTCACAGTTTGTTATTGGCAGGGTCAAATAGCCCAGGGGCCCTCTGATTGCCTGTCCCTGTTCCCCCTACCTAATTCATATCACCCTTCTCTCTGGGTTCTCTTCACATATGCCCTATAACAGTGTAAGTAGTCATACGATCCGAGAGAATAACCCCCCCTCCCCAGGCCCCTGGACCCCAGGCGCTGGCCCGTCCGTAGTACGGCCCTGTACATAAGTTACTGTGCAGAAGTCTGGAGCAACAACTATAAAAACTTAATACAATCATTTGTCATTCTATGGAGAAGAAAAAGCAGTAAGAATCATTTACAAGGTCAGATTTCAGGAACATACCAATTCATCATTTTTAAAGTCGAGATGAATAAAATTGATGGATATTGTTGAACTGCAAACAGCAAAAATAATGTTCAGGGCTAAAAACAATTCCTTTACTACCTATAATTCAAATTTTATTTAGAGAGTGAGATGGTTCTTATAAACTGAGGGGAAATTTTAATTTGTTTGAAGTATTTCCAGGTACAAGGTTAAATTGTGGAATGGTTTCAATAAACATTTAAAAGAATGTGAAGCTATAATGACATTTAATAACTTGTATAAGAGTAAGATTTTATGCAAATATATGAAAATCAGGATGGAAAGCATTATTATTATAAGTTCACTATAATAGACGGTCAGTCCAACATCTATCTCTGCATTAGGAAAAACTTCTACGAATCATAGACTTTTTTTCCTCTGGTGTCATGTGGTGTAAAAGGTCACTGACCCACAAATTAAAGGTTAGATGGTGTTTCTCCTTCCACTAAGAAGTCTTAAACATCTGGCAATGACAGACACAAAATCTATTCTTGGCACCAACAGTGCATTTTAATCAATTTACTTTAAAAAAATATATATATATTATTATTATTGAGGCACATAGTTATTATACAAATGAAGCACATGTGACACTTCTGCTTTAGTTAAATGCTTGATTGTCTCTTTACTTTGGAATTGGGGCATTTTTGTTTGAAACATTTCCAGCCATCTCAACGATCGTTATGAGGTCCAATAATGGGCCACGGTCCCTCTACTGAGAACCACTGAGTTAAGTCATGGTTTTAGACTCCTAAATATAAAATAATGGAATGAATTTTAATATAAAATAAGTGCATTTAAAAGGACTGACATGAAAGAAATGTGAGTTTATTTTAAATGGGTGGGAAGCAATCAGCATTTAAGTATTTTTTTTAGATGTTATTTATTCCTTAAGGCGTGCTTATTGATAGACCGTTTACTGAAGGAGGGTGAATAAATGAAAGAGAATTCTGCTGTTAATATTGTGGTGATTAAGTTGTTAAAAATATCACACAATGTGTAATTGAATCTGCACCGAAGCTCCGTCTACAATCTTTCATTTAAATTACATTAATTGCGATAAATTCCCTATTGTCAGTCTGTTCATTAAATAAATCTTAATGTACTTCATTGCACAAGAGTTTTTCTTTTTGTGGGAAAATCAATATGAACATCTGTACATCAGTTGAGTTTATTGTCTTATGCCATCTAATTTGTTCCGTGCCATTGAACATATTTACATAAACAAACGAGCACATGCACCGAAAATGAAAGCCATGTGTTGAACATTATCGTAGAGCTAAAAGTGTTGAGTGGAAAGCTCTCTTTATTAATCAAATGTTTTGTTTTGCAGGCTGTTCATTCAAGCCAAGCTGTTGCAAAGCCCAGAAGTCACTGGAGTTCATCCCAATAAACCTGCACACCCAGAGAATGAGAGTGACGTGCCCCAGAAAAACAGGTAATTAAACTACCCATGATGGTTTATGATTAGAAGATTAACGACCTAAGAGGTTTGGAGTAATACAAAGTCAACTCGGACCAACTTCCTAACCGACAGCCCTTTTACTAACGGACATTTAATGTAAAAGTCTTGTCTCTGAGCTGAATGTGCTTTGGTCGTCTCCTACCCACGTCTTTCTATGGCTCACTTGTCCATCTGTCAGAGATAGTCAGGGCTCAAACAGTATGGTTTAGGTCATCACCCAAGCTGAAAGGTGAGAATTAACTTGGCTTGGGAAAGACAGACAAAACGCTAATGAAGCCCTTTGTGTTTTTCTGGAGGGAAAGTCGAGACGATCTGCTTTCATGCTGGCAGAGCCTGTTATTGCCCTGGAACTGTCTTTGTGTGTTAAAACGACTAACCGCTGTCTGACTATCTATGAGTGGGCTCAGTTTCAACTATACACCACATGATTGATGGAACGTTGAAACTGTGATGCTTTCACTGAAGACATCAGAGAGGATGGATAAAAGAGGAAAATGAAGGCATCGCACAGCTCTGACACTGACTTACCCTGTCAAACTTAAAGTACTTGTGTCAACTCACTGATAGACACTGTGATAATTGTCTGAGAATGCACTTCACACCTGGAATCTACTTGTTTGTGTGGTTGAAAAGCACCTTTTATAGGGCACTCACTGAAATACTCTGAAATTCTACATTTCAAACTTAGTGTTCACTTAACGGCCAAATTCAGTGTTTCCCCACTGTTCCCAGACCTAAATAAGTGTGTGGAAGCATTTTCTTGGCGACCCAGCCAATGTCCGAATCTATGAAAACTGACCACAGGTTGGGTTCCTACACTAACTGCATTCTTGCGGCGCTAACTAAGTATCTCGTCTAAAGTGAATGAATGTACTTGATTTTGTCTCCTCATTACTTTCCGCATACTGGGCATTTACTTTGAGGGTGAATGATGGCGCAATTCACAGTGCGAAGGGCTCGTTTTACTCATTTGTGTATGGGAACTATTTTTCGGTGCGGAGAAACACAGTCGACGCACACCAAGGACTGTCAGTGAGCACCTCATTTGTAGTTACACAAACGTAGCGATCCTCTTCTGTACTCCTCTGCATCGATGGTAATATTTCACCCCAGTCAGATGATGACTTTGACTTCCAAAACGCCAGACCCCACCTTTTTGAACCCGTATTTACAGAGGGGTTTTTTTTTAATGGAACGAACACACAATACACTCAATAACAATGGAGAACATAGCAATATGAATGAAATAACGATGGAATTAGACCTGTAATAGAAATAAATTGAAGTTCATGTAGAGAAATGGTATCTGTAACAACAAGGTGCAAAGGCATTCTATTAGCATTAAGCTGTTAGCACCATTTGTGATATACTACAGACTTAATTTCTAATGTAGAAAATATAATGACATTAAAACAGGGTATTGTCAGGTGAGAGTGGGAAACTGGCCATATGATTAGATGAGTTGTTTGATTTTTTTATCATAAACTAGTCCTTGGTCTGAAAAAATGTGACTACTCCTGACATATTGTGATCAACTTCTATCGCTAACCTTGAGATTGCAGCAGAGAGTATGTCTTCAGTTAACGTTAAAGGCTGAAAGTTGTCAAAAATGTGGTTGGCTCGCATAATATGCAATCACCTGCGAGACAATAGCTGTCTCTAACGTCTTGGAGAAGAAGGGAATTTCATAAAGAGCTCAGTAATTGTGGAGAGTGAGGTGGGTTAATAATTAGGTTTTTAAGACGTGCAATTGCTCATAGTGACAAGAAAAATGCCAAGCAATTATTGTCAAAAATGAAAATATGTAAGAACTACTAGAGGAGTAACTTGACTCACATCATCTGGCTGCGTTTTGCTACGCTCACACAACCACCCGGGTACCGTGAGGTTCAGTTTTACTACAAAACAAAGGAGCCAATCAGTGTCGCAGGAAGGGACTACCCGCGGCGTTGTGGCTGATGTGACGTAAAGCAGAAGTGGCGCCAGTGTAGTATTTTCAGATACACAACAATGGCGGCGTGTGTTAGGCTGAAGCGGCACATCAGTCAAGATGACCGACAGATTTTTCATTTAATCACATGCAAGGATTTTAGAAGAGGGCCCTCCTTTGAAAACGGATCAATTGCGGAAGGATCCCAGATGGCAATCAGTGATATACCACCTGGAGACAGTCAGGTTGCTAGAGGGGCACAGGTCATTAAAAAGTCTTGGAGTGGGGTCGGGGGTCAAGCTAGGAAGAGGATTTGATCAAGAACTGTCGAAGGTAGATTCCAGGATTGAGAGGTCAGTGGGATTTGCACAGTTCAGGGGATGGTAGGACATACTGTACATGTCTACTATCAGAGGTGCGAAATAATGAAGTATAAGTACTTCACTACTGTACTTAAATAGATAGATATGTATTTTTCTGGCAATTTTTTACTTTTACTCCCTACATTTTTGCATAAATAACTGTACTTAAGATATTCCTTTTTTATCCAATTTTAGGATTTTACAGAAGGAAATAAGTATTGTTTCACTCATGGCAAAAATCCCTGCAGTTTTACTTTTTTACTTTTGTCGCTTATTACAATTGAAAATTTGGAGAAAAAAAAGAACTATTGTTTTAATCAGTGCTTCTACTATTATGATAGTACTTTTTAACAGAAGAAGCTGTACTTCTCTTTAAGTACAGAATGTGAGTACTTTTTTCCACCTCTGTCTTTATTGTCCAACTTAAAGACTGGAAAAAGTAAGCTCCTCATCAGCTCTTTAACTGCAGCCTGATTGTGAGCCAGAAGGTCTCTTAGAACGTCAAGGAAAACTTTCAGATCCTTTGACTTTAATGCATGCTGCATTCTCTCTTTAGTCCACAAGTATGATCATCGAGCCAGTGAGGAGGAGTGGAATTTGTTTTCTCTCAAAGTTTGAGGAGTATGGCCAAGGATTAAGACCTAGTTATTATTGAAGGAATTAACTTAGGAATCTGGGCAATGATGCTCCATGAAAGAGTTTGAAGGTTTCGTTCCATATCGTAACAGAACATACTGCGTGGGATTTATAAATGCAGCGTTGGTGAAGTGAGAAATTTAGCAGTTCATTTATTTTTTTCTCCAAACTGCATCTGTTCTGTTTGATGTGAAGTGTGAGGACTCAAATTGATCTGTACTTTGCCAACATGACTTCAATATAAACCAATAAAAGTAGTTGGTATATACATATATACATGCCTAAGACCCGATACGGGTAAAAACACTTTAAAGAATAAATACTAAAGACAAATTCTATCAAATTCAAACTCCATTGAAGGTTTTCATTCGAGTTCAGTGCTTCTTTCTTCGGTTATAGCTTGCAATTCGGTTTGCATTCACAGCTTCGCAAATATTTCCAATGGTTCTTCTCCAGAGCGGTCGATCAGAAAACAATTCAAAGTCGTGGGTAAAACAGGGCATACACATATCTGATAGTAAAGATTTCACTTGTATATATTCTACTTCTATATATATATATATTCTCCTTGTTCTCTAAAGGTAGCAGTGCCGTACATGGCTGCATGACCCGATAAACCTGGGAGGGGTTGGTCAAACTGAATTTTCGTTTTGTTATTCTTGGATATGCACAGTGACAAAGATTCTTGAAAATATTAATTTGCGACTTATAAATACTAAATAGATTTGTATTACAAAATGTGTTTGGAGGTTAGATGTGAATATGTGATGAAGGTCCATAAAAGTTAACAGTACTTTTTACTGTATCAAAAGTAAGAACACAAAGGGTCTTTAGGGACCCCAGGAAAGACAAAGTAACCTTGTTTGGATTTCATCATCGCTTGCGTTTCCCTCTCTCTTCCTCTCCCACGTTTGGTATCTGTACTGTAGCTGCTCATATTAATCCATCATTTCGCCCATATGCAAACTGTACACCCTAGTATTACCTCTTATATAATATTTATTTATTTTTTCCATCAACATATGTAAATAAAAAAGCTGTTAAATCAGACATCTGTCTAGATATTAGTCAACCTCCTAGTTTTAATTTACTGCACTGTACTTGTTTCATAGAAAATATGTTTTTACTTGTGTAATGTGTTCAGTCTTGAAAAAGAAAATACATGGAGTACATGATGGCAATCAGTGAAGCACAGAAAATATGTGAACTGATACCTCTGTGCAGCTGAGCTTCAGTTCCCTGGTGCAGTCAACTACTCTATTGTTCATTTGATTTTCTGAAGTGATGCATTTCCTCGAGGTTGGCAATGCAATCCACTCAACAACGCAAAGCCATTCATTTTCATTAAGCCTATTGATCATTCAGTAAAAAATGGAAATCTGGGTGAAAAAAAAAAACAAAAAACACAAACACTAGGAGCCAAAAACATTTGTTTTGCTTGAAATCGCTGTCTTCAGTCTTGAAAATGACAATCGCAGAATATTTCCAACCTGCAAAGCTTGGCAAACCTCAGTAGAGCGTAATGTACACCACTCATTTGGGTGGAGTTAAAGGATATTTTGTCATTGTTAAACAGGATTAAGGAATGGGTTAAGTATGACTTATAACCACTCATCTTGGCTGCCACAATCAATTTCCTCCTTTGGAACTTGAAGACAGGTTTTAAACTGCTTGTTCTATCGCTGATTCATTGAAAATAAAAGGATAGGGTGAGAGAAAGAGCAAGCAAATCAAGCACAAATTGGTCATTGTGGTTGATGTTCTGAAACCTGCCACTGGATCTTGGTGTACTTATGCTGTGGGGGGAGAACCAATTAAGGGACATCTGAAAACTCAAGGGACCAAATGTGTGGTGGACAGGGAGTCTCATGCCCAGGCACAGGGATAATTAATGGGAGAAGCAGAGGGTAGTTGCAAAGCCCCACACATCAAACCACTTTGGTCTACTGTGGTGTTGTTAGCAGACGGGTGCCTGTTGGCTGCACTGTCATTCACTCATCTATTGCAATACATGAATCTGTGTTGTGTCATTAATTTCTATTTTAAACACTTTTTCAAGCTGACTTTCCTGTGGTTGGACTGTTGCTTTTCCCCAGCGTGTTCATTAACTGATGTGGCTCAAAAGCACAACAAAATATTCACCCCCATAATCCTCCTTCCACCCCCTTTCCCTCCTCTCTGTTTTTCTGATTTAATTGTCAGCCCCATCCATTACTCATTCAAAACCAGGCTCGTTGTAAGCACCTCTGTGCCGCCTAGCCGTCCGTGAAGTGTTTATTTACTTTTGACGGCGGTCTGCAAATTGGGATGAAGCGCTGTGACATTGGCCGTCCTTCTGGTTCAACATGGGACGACACTACATTAAGACCAAAAGGTAACCGGAGAGAGAGAGAGAGAGAGAGAGAGAGAGAGCACGAGTAATGGAGTAGATCAGACGTGATATAAATCAGACTCAAATATCCGTGCCTAGAAGCAAACATAATCGCCAGAGTGGAGATGAGTGACATTGTGTGTTTATGTCCAAGCACAGGGCCGGTGTTAGGCAGAAGCAGAGTGGGCGGTCGCCTAGGGCGCCAGATGTTTTGGGAGGCGCCAAGTCCCACAGAATTAAATATTAAGCTACTGTATTTTCTGGACTATAAGGCACATTTAAAAGACTTACATTTTCTCCAAAAACCAGAGTGTGCTTTATATATGGATTAATTCTGGTTGTGCTTAGTGATTTGAAATTTTGACATTTTATCACATGATTTTGACTTTTTGTTGCATAATTTTGAGTTTTTATCTCAAAATTTTGACTTTTTCTCTCATAATTTGGCCTTTTTATCAGATTATTTTGACTTTAATCGGATAACTTTGACTTTTTGTTGCATAATTTAGATTTTTATCAAATAATTTTTGCTTTTTATCACATAATTCTGGCTTTTTATCACATAATTCTAGCTTTTTATCACATAATTCTGACTTTTTATCACAAAATTTTGGCTTTTTGGCACATAAATTTGACTTTTTATCTAAATTTTGACTTTTCATCTCAGAATTTGGACTCCTTTAAAGTTTGATTTAGCAGAATAAGAGTGTTTTTTTTCCCCATCTTTCAAGTCCACAATGTTGAGAATTACGCTGACTTCACTTAATGCATCTTTAATATGGAAAACAGTGTGTACAATAGGGTAAATAAAACATTAAACTTAACATTGACAGTGATTATTCATGGACAGTCAGTACGTACTCAATCAGATGTAGGACACTATATTTACTCATTTCAAATTCCACAAACAGGAAAGTGGGGTGTTCGCCTAGTATTCGGCTAGGGCACCACATTGACCAGAACCGACCCTGTGTAAGCACATGTTGTACCTCTAGGTGTAAAAATAATTTGCCTGTATGTATGTAGTTCCTATTGCTATAACAACAGTGAACAAAGAAATCTATGGCTTCAATACTTCTGCAGCATCAACTGCAGTCCTTCAGTTATACTGAGCGCTAAAGATATCTTAACAATCGAATCTCGTCACAGTCAGTGCAACATTATTAATGATGTTGTATTGTGTTAACGGACAACTTCGAGCTGCAGTTAATACTGTTGGATTATTTTTTTGCCTTGTTATCCAACCAAACTGGATTTGAATATGCAAATATAAACCATGTAAATATGTTACTCCCTCTGCCTAGAATTACTACAAAATGACCTCAAACTTAAGGAAATGGTCCAATTGGGGACTTTCAAATGGATTTTAAGACCATTGAAACAGAACCATCTGGTTGTATCTGGCATATTTTGCATATTTTATTTCACACCCACACACACACACACACACACATATATATATATATATATATTGTCTTGTATTTTCATATATCTGTGCTGCCCATCTTGACCAGGATGCTCTTGCAAGACAGATGTTTTGCCTTTCCTAATTGTACAAAGTTTAGATACAAATTAAAGTGCTTTTGTAAAACTGGTTTGAGTGGTAAATTGCCAGAATGCTTTGTATTATTGAAACTGCTTTGAATGTGTGAAAACGCAGAAGAGCTGAAAAATAAAACTCTATTATTGTAAGGTAATTTATTTCTCAGTTAAAATGGAAATTGTTAGTATCAGTATCATCACTAGTATGACAACTATTTGAACAATACTCAGCTTTGGTCACAAACAATTTCCATGGCTCAGTCTCACGCTGAATCTCGGTCTTCTGTCTTAACCTTTTGAGACCCAGGAAAATACAAGTTTTGACTTCTTTTATGTGAAATAATTGCTTTGTTTGGAAAAAATACAATAGATTTTTTCAGATACATTTTTCTAATTGTTTTTTGAATGTCCTTGACAGTGGAAAACATTTTTTGTATTTTTTTTTCTTCAATAAAACTGTGAAAGTCTAGTCCCTAAAAGTGAACTCAGGGTTTTAAACTGGTTTTAAACTTTATGTAAGATTTACTGAGGACTTTTTTTTATTTTTTTACCACAACAGCCAATAAATTATTGTGTAGGCTCATATTTATTAAAATATCAGAACATTAAAATGATTAAAAATTAAAATAAGATTTGAATGAACTGACAGTTTTTCTCAGACCTCAGGTGTTCAGGTAGTTTGTTCCACAGGTGAGGAGCAGAACAACTGAATGATGCTTCACTTTGTTTGGTTCTGATTTTGTGAACACACAGTAAACCTGTTCCTGATGACCTATGACCTCAGGACTCTGGATGTTTCATAGGAAACCAGCAGATCTGGGATGTATTTGGGTTCAAGGCCGTTTAGTGCTTTATAGACCAAGAGTAAGATTTTGAATTCTATCCTTTGACCCACATGAAGAAAATGTAAGGATTTGAGGACTGGTGTGATGTGGTCCAGTTTCCTAGTATTGGTCAGGCAGCAATATTGTGTATCAGCTGTAGTTGCCTGATTGATCTTTTGTTTAGACCAGGGAAGACACCATTACAATAATCTAATTTACTGAATATTAATGCATGAATGAGTTTTTCTGTGTGTGGTTTGGACAAAAAACCCTTGATTCTAGTGATGTTCTACTGGTGTTAAAAGGCAGACTGGGTAATACCTTTTTAAATGGTTGTTAAATTTCAGGTCTGAGTCAATAATTACGTTGAGACTTCTGGCTTGATTTGTAGAGTTCAGTGACATGGACTCAAGATGAGCACTGACCTTTGACCTTTCTTTTTCTGTGGGGGATATATATCCCACCAACACACAGAGTTGATAGACCAGGTGAGAGATGGACCCATCTTCAGGGAAAAAGTCTTTGAAGTACTGAAAGTACCCTGTGGCAATGGAGCCCCGAGAGTTTGTGAGATCCACCCTGGGTATCTAAAGGTGTTGTAGTGCTGTCTCAGCTGACACATCTATGCAACGTGGTGTGGACATATGGGGCAGTGTCTTTAGAATGACAAACTGGGATGGTGGTCCCCATCTTTAAGAAGTAAGACCAGAGGGTGTATTCCATCTATGGGGGGATCACACTCTTCAGCCTCCTCAGTAAGGTCTGTGCCAGGGTACTGGAGAGCAAGGTACAGTCTATAGTTGAACCTCAGATCCAGGGGGAGGAAGGCGATTTTCACCCTGGGTATCGAACCGTGGTCCAGCTCTGTACCTCTGCGAGGGTGTTTGAGGGGTTGCGGGGGTTTTCCCATACAGTGCACACATGTTTTATGGATTTGAAACAAGGCTTATGACTGTGTCCTTAGGGGCATCCTGTGGGGGGGGGGGGTACTTTGGAAGCATGGTGTGGATGTTCCCTTGTTATCCTTTACTGGAGGAGTGCGAGCCTGAGCCACATAGCTGACTGTAAGTCGGACTTGTTCCCAGTCAGGGTTTGTAATGGCTGTGACTCAGTTGGTAGAGCAGGTTGTCCAATGACTGGGTTCGCGTTTCGGCTCTGGCTGTCCGCATGTGGAAGTGTCCTTGGGCAGGACACTTGGGCTCCAAGTAGGACTGACAGAACCTTAGAAACCTACTGGTTTGTGTGTGAATGGGTGAATGTGAGGCTAATATAAAGCGCTCTGAGCACCATGAAGGTGGAGAAGAACTATATAAGCACAATCCATTTGACCAGGAAAGAACTTATAGGAGAAGCCGTGCAGTGGAGGGAAGATCTCACTTCTGTTTTTTTAATTTTTCAAATATTAAAAAATGCTATTTCTTATAATATGGTCATATTTTTAAAGCTGGAATTGCATGGAAATGATTGTATAAATACAGTTAATGGTGAGCGCTGATAGGAAGTCATATGTGGACTTTAATTTAATTTGTTGAATTACCCTCTAGTGAAGGTAACAACCACTTCAATTGGAAGATTGATCTCCTGCATCAAGACTCTAACATAGTGCCAGAACCTGACAACCTCACAAATTCAAGTTGTTATTGATTCCTGATAGAACATGCTGGTGAGATACAGGCCAATGGTCTTATTTTTGCAAATGTTTAGAACAAGTCGAGGAAATCTAAGGCACAGCTCAGCATGATAAATCTTTACTCTTGTCTCTTCACAGATGCAATTTACGACATTGTCACTGTTGGTGCCCCTGCTGCCCACTTCCAAGGCTTCAAGTGTGGTGGTCTACAACGCCTTCTCAGCAGATATGAAGCAGAGAAAAAGAGGTAGGAATGAAATCTTATGCAAATACTTTGAACATGAAGGCCTAGTGTTTTCCGAGCGCTTCGGTGATGTAAAACAGGGGCACATGCTGAGGTAGACAGACTTGTATTGAATTTAATTTGAGCATAATGATTGTGACAGACAAATTGGTCCCTGGCCTGTGGACTTTATTTCCCAGACCCCATACGGTTACTTACAGCTGGGCCATGCTGAATTTAGTCTGGAACTGCACTGCCTCTGACCGTTCCATTTGACTGGAGGCAACAGGAATGATAGCACAGGTTTGTTGAGTCAGTTCCTCTGTGCTGGTTCTTTTCACCACAGGCTTATTTAAAAAATGTTATTTATTTTTTTTACAGCTGAATTTGTATGTTACCTTCTCACTAAAGAGACGCACATTTTCTTAAACCTTGCCATCTGGAATTTATCAGGATTTTTTCAAAAGAATTGTATAGTTGGTTATTTTGGCCATTGAATAGATAACTCCAAAATGTGTTGCTTCAATATCACAATGAACGCCTGGCACACACATCAAGGTACTACTTTTTTGCTGCTTGACACAAAAAGAAAAGTAAAATTTGTCATCTTCCTTTACTGACCAGACAAAATGAATCTGTCAGATGGAATTTATTTACTGTAATGTAAGGGTTAGTGGATAGACAGTTTATTTTTACTCTGCAAGTATTTGTCATCTCCATAATAAACTAAAGGTTTATAGCCTCAACTGTGTTATGGCTAGCAATAAGGTAGGTAGGCGCATGTAGAAATAATTACAGCATTTAAATCATTTAATAATCTGAACCAACTAATATAGTGTGGATATGAAAAAGAGAGTACTGTATACTGTACAGCCACGTTGTTATCTGTGGATGAATTGAAATATGAGAATTGATGACATTCTCATGGTTCAAACACATTCTACTGTCTGGTTTTGGTCAAAGCAAAAGTAGTTCCTGCAGGTTTCTTGGGGTCAACAAAATACGTGTTTCTTCTTAAGAGTATGTGTTCGAATAAGTGATTTATTTGCATACCCAAGCTGAAAATCCAGTTGAAAATTCCAGGAGAAAACCAGGAGGAAACCAATAGAGTTCAGCTGGCTGTTATACTCTTGAAACTGAAACACTATGTAACTCAATATTCACTGGTCAAAGTCACTTTGAATGTTTAAAAACATTAAAAAGTTAAAACTCCTTTAAGTTACATTAACAAAGAACAACATGAACAAGTAGACTTTGGGTGATACTGTAAATTTATTCAAATTAAGAAAAAAGGTATGGCTCAATTAACAGTTCCACAAATGGTGGTTCCTCAAACACGCACACACACACACCAGTTAAAGCCTACTGGTTTAAACTGAACCGAACTGGTGAGGAGTCTTAATCCAGAAGCTCTAATGGTTCCACTGGACCTCAACCATTGTCAAATGGTATTCTAACTGGACCTACCAGTAGAAATGTTCAAAAACCTTTTGCTCCAGTACAGACCAATAGAGACCAGTTCGGACCAGTAGAATTCCTATTGAATTTTCAACTGGATTTTACACTAGGGTAACAAAACCGTCACCGAACAAAAACTCACACCTCGTATTTGCTTGAAGCTACTTTCTCTCAATATCGATCATTGTGTGTTGTCACAGCAATGTGCACCTGCACGTAGCAACCGCAACACTGCCAAACAACTGATGAAAGTAGTTTGCTAAGGCGCACAGGTGTTAGCAGAGACAACGTGCATTGATAGCTATTGAAAGAAAATAGCTCCAAGCAATTACGAGGTGTGAGTTTTTGTTCCGTGACGGTTTTGTTATGCAAATAAATCAGTCATTTGAACACGTATTGTTTTGAGAAGAAACACGTATTTTGTTGACACCAGGAAACCTGATGGGACTACTTTTACTTTGACCAAAACCGGACCAGAACTCAGCTCACAGGACACTGTTGGGGGTAAGTCACTGTGGGTGCACCAGAGTAAATATGATTCATGTGAAAAATAGTGAACTATCCCTTTAAGGATGGTGTTTGAGGATATACCCCAGGCCGTCACTTCCAACAGTTGTGTTTGTGTCTAAACCACAGCCAAAAAAAATACAAAAACAAAAAAAACTAAACTAAAAAAATTTAATAATAATAATAATAATAAAAGCCCCAGTCATCCTAGAATGATATTACTTCACAATCAGCACAAATCAAGTTACTCCATTGTTTGTCATGTTAAATTATGTATCACAGGAAAAGAATGTCAGTTTTTTGCTAACATTGTACAAGGACTAGTGTCATAATATCTGCTAAATGGCACTGAGACAATAAATTGTGACTACTTTGACATTGAGTCCTTAAGCTGAAAAACTAAAACGTTTGAACTGATGAGTTATGTTCTGATTTTGCTCAAATTACTGCTCAAACAATATATATATATATATATATATATATATATATATATATATATATATATATATATATATATATATATATATATATATATATATATATTGTGAGTTGTTCTCACTGACACACAGAGAATCTCAGATTGGATTTTATGTTACATCGGGTTCAGTCTGAGGCTGTGGAGTAACTCTCTGCTTGATTGCTGGATGGGAAAATTATGTCTCATGTGTTTTTGTTTTTTTTTACTGACTGACAGTGGTAGCTCTACCAACACCCAAGTCTGACTGAACAAAATGAGACCATGCTGCTATGACTGCATTATTCCAACCCTTAGATGATGTATATGTAGACACAGCAACCGAAACTGTACTCTGGGGCATCATATCCATATGAGTCCTCAAACCTGAGATCAGCAGTATCCTGTAAATTTCGCTGTCTTTGCCCTTTGAATGTAGGATGGAGTTGCATGTCACTGGAGTTCAGTATGTGGTCACTTGAGTGATGCCAGAAGAAATGAAGGGTGATTTTTTTCCCAAAGCTCCCCATAGAGTGCAAAGTCATTACAGACCATGCCAGATCCAATTAGTTACAGAGTTTGCAGCTCAAGAAAGAGGGAAGAGAGGCAAGATGGAAAAGGGGTGAGGTGTGGGCATAAAATGGATAAGCGGATGGGAAAATAGTTGGAGTCTTTGCTGATAATAAAAAAAATAAAAAATAAAAAAAAATAAAGAAAGGGTTTCTTTATGCTGAAGTGCACAAGTGAATTTGCTGAAGATGGTCAGTTTTATCTGCTAGCATGAGCTGTGATAAGGTTAGCATATTTTCGGGAATCCACTGAAGTGAAATAGTTTTCTTTGAACGAGAGATTACACTTCAGAAAGAATTCTCCTGGGAGACGGAGCTTTTTGTTTCATATTTGACTTAGCTAATGACTCACTGTAGCTTAAATTTTCCAATTTTCCGCCTGGCTAACTGACTACGGCCTGTGCTGAGCCTTATCCATGTTTGACCTGGAATGCAGTCATTTGTCAGTTATCATCCAAAAAAAAAAATAAAAAAGGAATAAATGTTTGTACTCTTCAATTTCACCCAATGTGACGACTGTGATGGAAGGACTTTTTAAAAAGTGTTTTAATATGGGCTTGTTATGCATTTGCTTAATGTTGGGCCAAATCATCTGCAGGATTTTGCGTGTGTGAATGTAACATACTTTAGTTATGTGTGATAGTCAATGTGCAGTGGAGTCGAGCTACAAGTCTCCTGATTGCACAGTGAAACAACATTGGCAGAACAGGAATACATGGAGCCATGTATAGATAGACATTCATTTTACCCATCCCACTACGTCCCCTCACCTTTCTGTACCAGACTTTTATAATCACCGTTGATTGAAACCGGGATAATCGGCAAGGTGTCAGACTTAGCCATTCAATCTGATATTAATTCATCAAAGAAAAGATCTGAAAAGATTCGAGGACTAAAGAAAAAAGGAAAAACCTGAGTGCAGAGGTGTTACCAGAAGGGCAATAAAAGAGCTATTCGTCTTTGTTCCCTGGACATAAGAAGAGAGGGAGGGGGGCTTCTTTCCAGATCCATTAAAAACCTGCATTGGCCAAACTTGGCAATGACCAGAGTATGCAATGTAGTTTGTCTCTTAGGATGGGCCAGGAAGGACTTTAATCAATAGCTACACTTAGTATTCTTCCAGAAAGCCTGTACATGTACACATAGGGCAAGAGCATTTATCTTTCATTAATGCATGCAGTCCTACTTAAATGGCTGTTTTAAAAGTCACTGGATTTTTATCCGTTTTTAATTGAACCCTATAGACATAGCTGAGGATTTGCTGAGGTGGTCTAATCTTTCATTAACAGCCTCTTTTGAATTATTCAGCCAGTCTGCATAATGATGCACTGCACTTTTTTGGAGACAGGTTTTATGTTCCCTGAAAATTGGTCATTTTTCCACCCGGACTAATGGTGTTCTGGTGTATGTATACATAAATGCCTGTCACAGTTATTACATAGAACACGTTTAAAATAATAATTATTTTAAGTAATAGTGACAAATGTCTCTGTTTGGTTGTATAGAAACAGCAGGATAAGGCTAACTGGTTGAATTATATCCCTATTTACACAATATTTTCTACTTGTTCGCCCTTCCTTTTGAGGTACTTAAGCTTTATTAGTACCTGTTTTCAGTCTATTCTGTAGCATCTATATTATTTTCATCACGTCTGCGCTGCACAGTTGTTGTTCGAAGCCGAATAAAGGCAAAGGCAAGCAGAAATAACTGTTGATGTGTGTCCAAGTGCATATACTTTGTCACTGAAGTAGAAGCACAGATACTTAGTGGAAGAACTGATTAACCTTTTTTGCAGCAGTAAAAGACACAGAAGCACAGCGTCTTAATTTTAATGTTTAACTTTGATTTTGAAGGACATTTCTGAGAGCTATTCATGTGAAATATATACACACTTACAGTAGAATTGAGGACATTAAGGTCAACACAATGCAGAAATATGTCCTGTCCTTTCTACGACAAGCTTTTCTTGTTTTCTTTTTTTTTTATAACAGTGGAATAGGTTTCTATAGCACTTTTTTCATAGAGCACCCAAAGAGCTTTTGCATTATTGATCCATTATTCATTCTGTCTCACATTCTTACTCTGGTGGTGATACTCTGCACTGGTGGAAGCATGGCCACCACCGAACATACACCAGTGGAAGGACAGAACGCACTGACTATGACAGAGTGGGATTGAAACCACCAACCATTTGGTTATTTAGACCAGTGGTCCCCAACCCCTGGGTCATGGACCAGTACCGTTCCGTGGGCCAATTGGTACCAGGCTGCTAGCTGTCTAATTAAGAATGAATTATTTCTCTTGTATTCATTATTTGAGTCTGAACAATCTTTTATTTTGAAAAATGACCAGATTCTCTCGGTTACATCTCCATCACTTGAACACCAAAAATGGAACCCACGTGTTAGCCAAATAAATAAAAAACAGATGTCTTTGGAAAAGGCGCACTGAAGAGACAGAAGAGAAAAAGAAAGCTTTTAACAGACAATCCCAGGAGTTGTACTTAAAATATGGATTTATCTTGACAGGTGATTACCACAGACCCAGCCTGCTCTGTATAATTTGCGGCGACCGTTATAAACAATCTACATAACCTCACCCCCCCACCGGTCCGTAGTAAAATTGCGAAACGTTGAATGATCCGCGGTTATAAAAAGGTTGGTGACCACTGATTTAAAGGACCTGCTCTACATCCTGAGCCATTTAAGTAATAAGCCTATTTTGAATGTGTGAGCTGGAGGAGAAAATGTTAAAATTTGTTGAAAAAGTACAGTCTTGTACAGCCCTGGATTTAGAATTAGGTACTTGGTGGGGCAGAGGACTTCTCGCCTGCACCATAAGGAGCCATATTTAAATCCCCCAAACTCTGCCTATTGTCATATGAATTTATCGATATTAATCCCGTGTCATGTCACTTTATCTATCTTTATCTATCACATTACTTTTTTAAAATATATATTTTTATATATACTGACTCCCTGATGAAGGCCATGATGCTGAGATGCGTTGGTTTTTATATGTTTTTATATGATTTTATAGGTTTTTGTAACCAAGCTAGTTTAATAAAGGCTTTTTTATCTTCACTTATAAGAGAGTGCCCTGGAATTTTTCTTTCTTTTTGCTATTTTCCTATCCAATAGAGCACCTCTAATTATTATTACTTATTTTGAGTCCAGGTAGCGCTCCTTAAGCAAACTTTTTTTATATATTTTTTTTCCTTTTACTTATTTGTGTCTTATTTGTTAGTTATGTGACTAACATACTGTAGCATTGCTCAATAATTACAACCTCACACATTTATCCATATTCAACCCACTTGTTATGGTATGTTTTTTTTTCTTCTTTTTTGATGTCCCCATGGCATTTAGTGGAGCATTAACACCCCCCCCCCCCTTGCCCATGCTTAGATCCGGTCCCAGTCTTGCACAATATCTGTACATATTTAAGTTCGTTAACACAGTATATGCTTCATTACACCTCATTTCAACCAGGGCTATAAAATGCAGTTAAATTGTTAATCATAGATATTTGTGTGACTATTAACCAGCAACTAAAATGATATTTCCTTAACAGCCCTGACGTGTCCAGTTGCACATGTTGGGAGTAGGTGTCATGCTGTGTTTTTAACTTGTGTACAGGCCATATTTCCAACAGAGTGACCCCTTTTTGGAAGGTCAGTGTACTAACGCGCTGCAGAGGCTGTGCTCCTCTGAAATATGTTTCTGAAATCCAGCTACCGGAACAGACAGGAAGTGCTGTCATCTCGCCAGGCCTGGTGGTCAAGTATAACCGGAGAATGACACATTTCTGGGACACAGTGAGCGGTTGAAACGACATTGCACAAACTTAATGGCGTCTCTTGGGGCTAATGTTCAGATTTAATGTGACGACCAGCGTGCTGTCCAACAAAATAACTTCCTCCCAGGATTACTGTGTGTGTGTGTGTGTTGAGAGACAGGACTTTGGCAGTAGCTGGGACTCCATGCTGATGGAGAGCAGCTTGTTAGTTTCTTTACCGCTCTGGAGTCAGCCCGGCTCCAGCTTCTCTGGGTGATGGAGGGAGACTCTGGCAGTTGCCTTGAGGCTTATCTGGTCTCAGATCAGAGTTTCAAGCTTGTGCCTGATTCATTGAGGAACGCTTTGGCCGTTACACTGAGAACTGATGGGAGATCTGTGCCCTGTGGAAGATTCAGGATTCAGTGACAGATGGAGATTGGTAGTTAAAAGAATGCGGTTCAGGATCAGATCTTCTGGCATGCGTTTGTAACAGTCTGGATATTTTTGCAGTGGCCTGGTCTAAGAACTATGATTAGAGTGTGCTGTCTGAATGACGAAGGAGGCTTTGGCAGTCACCTGGAGTGCTGTAGGGCACTCTGCTGACGTAGCTGCATTTTACTCCTGCTGGCTGTCAGCAGCAGGCCACAAGCTCTCATTAATTTCCTCTCCACTATTAATTAGCCATGTGCCGGAGATGCTTGCTTAATTAGGCCGCCGGGCCCAGTGGTTTTCTCCCTCTCATTACTGTTATTACCAATTCCTATTGATCATTTAGGAAAACCAAGGAGGAAGTTTATCCTGGACATGCCGCTAATTATAGTCCCATCTCCCAGTTGGTTGGAGTCTCCACCACCACAAGAGTTTACCTGGTGAAGCAATGTTCTACTTAAACCAGGGGTCTCAAACTCATTTTCTTCAGGGGCCACATTCAGCCTGATTTGATCTCCAATGGGCCGAACCAGTAAAATGAAAATATAACAACCTATAAATAATGACAACTCCCAATTTTTGTCATTTTAGTGCAAAAAAAACCCCTATTCTATTATGAAAATATTTGTATAAATTATTCAAATGGCAAAAACTTAAATGTCATAAGGAAAATAAAGGCAATTTTAACAATATTTCACCTCAATTTATCATTTATCCATGCATTTTATTATGGATCAGTTCTACAAAGACACTAAACTCTTTGTAGCAGAAGCAGAAAATGCTAAGACATTTTCTCTAATTTTCTTTATATATTTCAGGTTGTTCACATTTGTTCAGCTTATTCACATTTTATTGATACAGGATAGTTTGTAAATGTAAACATTTTCAGAATTTCATATTTTTTACAGTCAAACAATGACAAAAAATTTGAAGTTGTCATCATTTATAGGCAAAGAAAAAAACCTGACAAGAACATATGGAGTCATTGAATAACTTATTAAGCTCTTCATTCCAATGGGCCGCATCAGAACCGTTGGCGGGCCGCATGTTTGAGACCCCTGACTTAAAACACTGCTTAAAAAGTCTGTGGTCATACTGTAGGTGGGTCCTTTCATCTGGAGGCCTAGTGTTTGCCCACTTCTGACTTTAAATACAATGACGCATGATAATTTCATGAATCAAAGTTTTGCGTGCGGAGCAGAGCAGGTACTTTGTGCATGCTGTGCAAAGGGAGGGGCAGTACACCCTCTGTATTTTTATGGCTGGAGGCGTGTGGCAAACATGGAAATGAGGTGATATAAGAAGAATTCATTATCATACATTATGACTGAGTGTATTAGGGTCCTACTGAAAACCCTTCCTACAGCATTTCTCTCTCCACAGTGAAGTTTCCCTGTCATTTTACGGTCACGGTGGGGGTTCTCCGACAAGAACACTGTTGTTTGAACAGGAGACCAAAACTTAGTCATGAAACCCAGAAGATGCCTTTAAATTGTATAGCTTTTTCCAAACATAATTGCACATTTAGACTAGAGGTTGACTGATTAATCAGGCCAATTATAGCATTTTGCTGATTAATCAGTATCGGTCAATATGCAATTAATGCATGAACTTTTTTTGCTGCATGGATAAGAAGATAAGATATACTTTATTAATCCCCATGGGGAAATTCAAAATCGTCACCACTCCACACAATAAAAATATAATTATATTACATCAGTACTTAAATAAATAAATCAATAACAATGAGACAAATTGGAAGTTGTCATCATTTATAGGTAAAGAAAAAACTGAGGAAAAAACATGGAGTCATTTAATAGGTTATTTTGCTCTTCATCCCTCGGGCCGGATTGGAACCGTCGGCGGTCTGCATTTGGCCCCCGGGCCATATGTTTGAGACCCCTGATCTAAAACATGTAGGACACTATCCCTCAGGAGTCAGGATTGGTGACCCATGACTTTGACAGTCACACATCACTAACTCCCCTCTTGATTTTGTTACCCACTTTGTGAGATGAACAAAGATGCAACTGCACGTCTGTCATTATCTTATATACGACTATGAATATCCTGTGTATATCAAAATTCACATTTCATACGTCAGCCAATATATTGGATATGTGCTTTTATACCCCACAATATTGGTCGTGGCCCATAAAATCCCCAATCATTTGGGCTCTTATTTAAACAGTATACAGCAGTAAAGCTTCTCTTCCAGAAAATGTGTAAAGGCCGGAAACATGTTCCAATATTTACAATATAAAGCGTTTTTTTTTCTTCCTATATTTAAGTAGCCTGTTAAACAAAGCAATATAATACTTTTATTTATAATGTTTTAACAGCAAATTTCTAAAACTTGTGCCTTCTATATGAAATATAAATCCATCTGTCAGGTTATTATTAGTATAATTCTACCAAGTAAGTGAACTGTCTTTTTCGTTGGGGGTCTACTTAACAATCAGCTTGGGCTTCCTACAGTGTACGAACCATACTGTGGCCATGGGGAGGGGGGGGGGGGTCCCTATAAACACACGCATGCATGATGCTTGTCATACACAATATTACAAGCGTAGTTAGGCCTATTGTAGTTAAAATCAGGTCTTACCTTAACAGCAAATTGACCACAGGGGTCAGGGGTCAGCTCTCCACCAGCCCATGATACAGGGCTCTGGCTATAATTTCTCTAACAGTGTCCAGTGAGAGCAGAGATGAGAGGCTGCCTTCACCCAGCCTATTGTGGGTCAGCTGTCAGTATCATTAGTAGCTGAAAAGCCTCTGTCACATGAGGCGGGTAGATACATATGTCCAGCTGGCTGTAAGTTATTTATCCAGCATTTTACCTAATGTCACTTCCTGCAAATTCCAGTCAAGGAATTGTTCAACTGCGTTTCCATTACAGTTTTTCGCAAAACAATAGCGATATTCCTAAAATTTCGAGAAAGTGTATTTGCGCTCTGAATGTGTTTCCATTGACAGTTGTTGGAAGATGGACCTTTTGACGCCTTGGTAGCACGCTGCATTTCTCTGCTGTTTGCTGTCTCTAAAATGGCTGTTATGTTTTTCTTGTGAATTATTTCAAGAAAAGACTGACTGAGAGAAGCGATCACATAACCATGTACATCATGTCCTGTGACATATAATTGCATAAAATGTTTCGATTGCGCTTTTGTGATATATTAGGATATCGAAACGTCTGAAAAACCACCTCATGAAAGCGTAAAAACCTTTTTATTAATATTTGACTGTTTTGGTTTTTTTTAAATTCAGGGGCGTTTCCATTACCAGTTTTTTTTTATATAGTGTTATTTACATTTGCAAATTTCCAAGGGTAATTCTGTCAGATTGCTTATTTGCCTGTAGACATTATGAAACAAACAGGGGTCTTTGTGCATATTTGCTCCCTTTCTTCTTCTATCATATGAAGACCTGAAGAGAAATGTAATTGGCAGCGCCGCCGTGCTTCAGTGATTACAGCAGGTATCAACATAATCGTGATAAAATTAGGTGAATTTGGTTCAATCATATGAATCATACAGTAAATAGATGAAGAGTTGTGTAGCCAACAAAACACCATATTTGAGATAAATATGTATATATATACAGTAAACACAAAGTTTACTGTCATTACTATAGAGACCCCCCCCCCCCCTTAAAATGTCATAAATAGTTTTTCAAGGGGAGCTCATGTTTCACCAGGGGGTCTATGGATCCCCCAGACCTTCCACTGTTTGCACCCTGGCTTCCCATGTCTTTTATGAGTGTATTCAGACTGATATAGAATAATAACAGTAACATTAAACTTTCAAGGCGGTGAAAAATATGCCTGCTTTGAAAAATTCTGGCCCTTGGACACATGACTGTAATGTCACCTCCTCTACTTCATGCTTCTTACGGACGTCACACTTTCTGTCTCTGCTGCCAATTTTGCTTTTCATGTGCTGTAAAACTGATAGTTTTTGTTTGTACACATAACTGACATATTACAGCACAATGGAATTCAGACACGTTTGCTCATGTATACTTGTCACTAGTGTCTACGTCTGTGTTATTGATTTTAATGATAATAATAATAATTACCTGTGCATACACTACTTGGTTTTACTTTCTAGTCTTTCATATGTTTAGTTCTATGTATTTTTTTCTGTTTAAATATAGTACATACAGTAGTGGCTGCTGCTGTGTAGTATATAT
Organism: Siphamia tubifer; assembly: GCA_020466265.1. Lineage (NCBI taxonomy): Eukaryota > Metazoa > Chordata > Actinopteri > Kurtiformes > Apogonidae > Siphamia > Siphamia tubifer. The sequence continues at coordinate 6,757,160 of CM035783.1, forward strand.
GTAATGAGTCTCTGGAGTCTTTAGATATACACATAAATATTCATGGATTTCATACACATTTAAAAGTTTACATACTGTGTTTGGTGGACAAATGGATCCAACTCATATTTTGAATTTCAATGAATATGTATATTTTCTACTGAGACCCACAATAAAAGCAAAAAGTTGTCGGGAGCATAAATTCCTCTTCGCTTGTAGTTATTAGAGCTCATTAAATGCAGCAAGATGATTGAAAAAGACTCGATATCCCAAATTCCTAATGGACTGGTTTAATGCACCTGCTGGAGTTAAAAAGTGATGCATCCAGATTTTTAAGATGAAAAATATCTTCTGACAGAAATAGCAAGGTGTTGTGGGAGTTCCTTTAAACAAAAGTAAAGGATTTGGGCAGAACGAGGCCTTTTATGAGTTCAGGTGTGCTGTGAGTCAGCTTGAGGCTAGATCCTGTCAACCCAAGACAAAGACAGGTGGGAGGATTTTCTTCTCCTATTTTTATCCATTCATATATCATGCACTGCAATGACACTTAAAGCAGCTTTGCCACGGAGTTAAATCAACATCCCTCCGACACGTTCACAACGAAGGCTTCATAAACAACGATATTTGTTGAAGGTATATATTGGAATAGGTTATACTGTAATGTGTTTTTAAAACAAATTCTACTGTATTCTGTCTGCATCATGATTAGTATGATATGTTTTAGTGTTCTTTTTTTGTCGTGGTCCGTGGAGAAGTGGGTGTACTCTTAATTTTTTGCCTTTTTACCCCGACCCCCGAGAGGGGAGATGGGTATTGTTTTTTGGGAGTTTTTTTTTATCTTGCCCATCATTGGTTGAGTGTGTGTGTGACATATCATACTATAACTCAATGAATACTTGAGATATCACCATGACATTACATGGGCATATACATATAGCTAATGCACATCAGATGCAATGATCCATTTGAATAAAGGTTAAAGGTCAAGGTCACAATTAACCAAAAGGTCAAAATCCTATTAAAACTGCAAGCAGTCTCAAAGGCCTTCACTGTCCCTCGCGACCGCCTCCCCACACGTCGGAGTCAAATTTCAGCCAAATCGGTGTTTGTATGTCCGAACTACAGATCAGGATTGTCAGGATTCTGTCCATAAAGAATCGTCCAGTGTTAATTTTGTCAGAAAATTTTATTAGGCCTTCGCCACGTCCCACATCGGGTGCAAGGTCTATTGATACTGCTTGCAGTTTGATCTGATTCTGCTCTTTGACCTCGAACTTGACCCCCTGAACATGCACGAAAACACACCTCAGAAGTGTGAAAAATTGCGAGTATTTAAAGGTTTCATAAAACTCTGTAAGGGAATGTCTCTACAGCGCCCCCTAGGGTGACTAAAATAATTTTAGTCGACAAATTCATAACATAAAATTTTATGAATTTACATAAGTGAATATATTCGTCCACTAAAAATAGTAAATATATTTTAGTCGACTAAAATTATTTTAGTCGACTAAAAGGTCAAAGGTCGAATTTAGCAGAAAGGTAAAAAAAATATTTGCTCTATTCAAGAACAGGTTGTCATAGAAATTTGAGATTGGCAAAAAATTAAGGGCAAGATTAGGCATTCTCTGAATACTTGTTATATAGGTCCTTTCTGTGGGGGATGTTTTACATTTTAGACTCTTCAAAAGACTTTTAGACTCTTTGCTTTAGGCATTCTTTGAATACTTGTTTGTTTCTTTGTCAGCCATTATGACATAATCTAGAAGAGAGTCCAAACAAGGGTCCGAGGCAGATTTAGGCACAGAAGGGGATGGGGTAAAACCAGACAAAACATCAAGACACAATAAGACAGACAGGGGGCAAGCAGAGACAAAAAAAACAGACAGCCAGAAAAAAACATTTCTGGCTGTCAAATAAAAAAAATGCTCATTAGTCGAAGACAAACTGGGACTGAACAATCACACAAGAGGGACTTAATTATTATTAAGAAAAATGATTGGGAATAACAAACATCTGTGACAGAAAGTAAAGCAGACAAGGTGCACACAAACAAACATGAGAAAATAAAACTAACAATAACGGAAAAACAGGAATACATACAAAAAACTAGACAAAAACACCTGAGACTGGATTCATGACAAGTTTACCCAATGATCCATCAGTAATATGTATTCCCTATTGTAAAAGCATTAAGATAAACGGATGAAATATAAATGAGAAAAGAGATAAAAGAAAATATAAATGGGAAACACAAATAAGTGCAATGATAAAAATTTAATAAAAAATAAGGACAAATATATACATTTATCAAGCCACTTTTATATTTCTGTATTTATTTTACAAGGTCGATCCTCCATACACAGAGGGGATTTAGAAGTGGGTATACCTAACGCTGCCTGAACAATTTATAGATAGTGTACTGTACTCCATATACCACTGTGTACCTTGGGCTAAACCACTGGGGTTTTACTGTGGTACAATGATACTGAGATAGAGATACTGTAGGAAGCCTTCATTACATTTGCATTCACAGATATTTTTTTTTTCCTCATTGCACAGTTTTGGTGTCTTCTGGTCAGACTGACAGCAATGCTGATGAGGCAATTAAAGTTCCCTGCCTTCGCCAGCCTTAGAGGAGATCAATTCTGTCCTCTAGCATCAGGTGGCAGGTCCCAACATTCATTATTGCCTGCATCGGCTCCCTAATGGGATTGGATTTGTACTTATGAGTCAACAGGGCCGTTATTGAATCTGAGTCGCGGAAGCAATTGTCCTCCGACGACGACGACGACGAATCCTCCTTTGCCTTTCCCCTCCAGTATCTCTATTGTTGTTGCCATGTAGGATTTTTTTTTTCTTCCCCTTTTTATTTTATAATATAGTAAGATGAATGTTAACCTCCCAGGGGATGAAAGGGTTTTACAGACTTTACTTTGTTGCAGCAGATTATTGAGCCTCGGATTCCTTTTCATTTGAAATCTGAGACTTGAAGGCACGGTAACGTGAAAAAAAAAAAAAAAAAAAGATGGGTTGAATGAGTTTGGAACCAGAAATGGAGGCATTTTTTTCATTTTGTCTATGGGTATTTCCTGCTGTTTGCCCCGTGTGCCTCCCCTCTCACTTTGTGATTCGTTTGATTAGCTTTAAGCATGTGGGTGGTTGCCCTCCAGGGGTCTCATTAGCTTTAATGACAAGGCCAAGTTAGCCAGTCAAAGATGCAATAAGTGCCTGGTACCTACTATGTCTTAATTTCATAACGCCATTAGATTTTTGCACTTACTGATACATCAGGTACAGGCTTCCGAGAATAAAAACACGCTTTTCCTTCACTGCAGAGAATACTGCATTATACCAGGCCTTTGTTCATTCCCTTTTCTTCTGTGCTCATTCTCTCTCATGTCAATTATGCCTTAGGATGTGGCTCTGGGGTCTGGCCTACATGGCGGCTTGCAGAGCTGACTCTAAACTAGCTGGGAGGGTTGCAAATGACTGCACACACTACATCTGATGGCAGGAAGTCAGCGGAAACTCATTGAAAGTCACTGGAATTTTAGCCGGAGAGAACGTTTGATTGGAGTGATTTGCCCTGAATCTAGGAACTGACAAAAGGTGTTTTTGTCTGAGATTAAGTAGCTCTGTAGAAATGAAGACGGAATTAATTATTCATAAAGTGAAAATGGGTTGACACTGGACTGCCGATGCAATTTGACAGTTCATGCTGCGAACCTGGAAAACATTGCTGCTGTACATTATAATGTAGCTATGGATTAATTCGGAAAATTAGAACAGTTTCGTAACTTGGTAAATCACTTAACTGAACTGTTTTTCACCTGATTCTCAACAAATTATTTTCAAAATTTTCCGTCCGTAGTTGTAGTTTCTCTGATTCAGGAGACTCGCTGGATGTAATTTTACAAATATGAGACTGATTTATACCTGAACACTGGAAAAAAAACCAAATCTTATCAAGTGTATTTTTCTCATTTATAGTCTAAATATCTCATCACACTAAAAATAAGTGACTGATTTATAGACTATACATCTGTTAAGTCAGATGTCAAGAAATCTAACCAGGATAACTTTAAATTTTCACTCCTTCAAGAAACAAAACCCAACTTGTTTTTAGAGGGATATTTTTTCTAGTGAGCTGTGATGGGAATTTACTAGCTAAGATGAACTACAACAGTGTGTTTGTATTATTCAAAGCAGGAAGCTGGGGCTTATTTGAAGTGTTTTGCTGGTAGATAGATTTGAGAAGTGCTATTACATTACATTACATTTGGCAGACACTTTTATCCAAAGCAACTTACAATAGAGGACAAAATATAGCCTGTAGCACAAGCAGGTCGACAGGAAATATACAGAATAAGTTCAGATGCTCTCTGGGGTTGTTAGGAAGGTTTTGTTTTTGTTTTCTCTCCACCCCCTCCCCATTCCAGTAGATATTCATCGATGGATGGATTGATTGTTAGACTTTATTCATATCCAGATGGGATATTTAGTTGTTGCAGCAGTACAGGCATAGACGGTTGTGCTTGTGTTGTATCAGACAAAGAGATGAAATGTTAAATATATCTACAAGAAGTAAGAATTAAATAGAGAGACATTGGCTATATACAATATACAAAATAAAGTGAAAATAAATAATATGGAACAGTACAATAATAAATTAGTAGCATAACAGTGGAAAATTAACCAGTGCAAAAATTATATGTGTAGCTTACATACAAGTTAACCAGATTCAACCACATTCCCTAATTGAGTAGTGAAATTATCCAAGACAGTAAGAGTTGAACTGTGCAAAAATAGTGCAAAATTGCCAGTTATTACAGTCACTTATTGTCGTTGCCGATACAACAGTGTTGAGTTGAACAGCTTTTTTGCTTGTGGCAGGAAAGATTGCCTGTACTGGTCCTTGAAACGGCGAAGCTGTCTGAGCCTTTTGGAAAAGGAGCTCTGCTGTCTGACCAGGACAGGGTGGACAGGGTTATCCATGATAGATAACAGTTTGTTCAGTGTCCTCCTCTCCACCACTGCCTCCAGAGTGTCCAGTCTGCAGCCAATGACCGAGCCAGCCTTCCTGATAATAATTTATGAGAGAGCGGAGGCATCAGTGCAGTAGATATTCATGCAGAGGAGAGTCTTCACATGTTTCTTGAAGGTTGAGAGAGAGAGATGATGTTAGTCTTGTGGATTCTGGGAGTGTGTTCCACCACTGAGGGACTAATACACAGAACAGTTTTTCCTGGGATCACTTAGAGCGAGTAGAGGGCGTAGCTCTCTGGCAGGAGCGTACGGCTTTAGTATGACCTTCAGATAAACAGGGGCAGTTCCTGAGATGGTTTTGAAGGCAAGGGTCAAGGTCTTGTGCTTGATCCGGGCAGCCACTGGTCGCCAGTGCAACTGGATAAAGAGAAGAGTAACATGTGTGCTTTTGGGTTGAGTGAACACCAGTTGTGCTGCAGCATTCTGCACCATCTGCAGAGGTTTTATAGCACATGGTGGTAGATCAGCCAGGAGGGAGTTGCAGTAAACTAGATGGGAGACGACCATGGCCTCAGTCAGTACTTGCGCTGAATGTTGGGTGAGGTAGGGTCTGACTTTCTGTTTGTTGTACAGCACAAATCAGCAGGTCTGGGCGATTGATGCATTGTGGTTAGAGAGTGACAGATGGTTTTTGGCAACTTTTTATAATCTAAATAATATAATATAATAAATCCAGAGTACTGATTTGTGTTGTAATTAAATACTGCTCTTTGTGTTGTATAATAGTATTGTATAACAGAATTGTATAAGAACAATCATTGTTGGGGAAGGAATGCATATTACTGTTATTGTACTTTAGAGTTAATTAAATTTCTTACATTCATCTTTAAACACAAAACCCATTGTTTATCAACTATGTATGTGGGGTGTTTTTTTTATGCATTTTTCCTTTTTCACGCTTGATATGACATTGCAGAAGGAAGTGGTCAGTCAGTTTAATTACCACAGTGCCTTATTTGTTATTAAACACTGACTTTTTTTTTTACTCTGCCTCTTTTTATGAACAACAATAGCTGATGCACATAATGAATATCGGCAGCACTTTAACCCTTTAACTACTGAGTTCTAGTCAAAAATGAATAAAACAAGCAACAAAATGGACAATAACAGCCAAAAATGTATAATAAACCAATAAAATAATAAGTAACATGAAAAAAATAAGACACAAATGGCACAAAAGTGAAGAAAAATAATAAGATACAATATTAAATGTAGAAATATAAAACAAAATAAGGAACAAAACTAACAAAAAACAATAAATATTTACAAAATAATAACTTAGTTAAAATAAAGTAAAATGAAGTATAAAGAAATAACACATCATCATCATCAGAACATGTCATCGCACAGGCGTTAAAGCGCTGCGTTTGCTGCTGCATTTTCATAACAAGCAGATGTAGCAGAGCTTTTTTCAAATTATATTTGGGTTAGTTTTATACAGTTTTAACAGAGGAGTCCGAGGAGGAGGTGGAGGAGTCGACAAGTCACATGTTATTCTCTCTCTCTCTCTCTCTCTCTCTCTCTCTCTCTCTCTCTCTCTCTCTCTCTCTCTCGCTCTCTTTCTCTCTTTCTCTCTTTCTCTTTCTCTCTGTCTCTGTCTTTCTGTCTGTCTGTCTATCTCTCTCTCTGTCTGTCTGTCTCTGTCTGTCTGTCTGTCTCTCTCTCTCTCTTCCTCTCTCTCTCTCTCTCTCTCTCTGTCTCTCTCTCTCTGTCTGTCTCTCTCTTTCTCTTTCTCTCTCTCTCTCTCTCTCTGTCTCTCTCTGTCTGTCTCTCTCTCTGTCTGTCTGTCTGTCTCTCTCTCTCTCTCTCTCTCTCTCTGTCTGTCTCGGTCTGTCTGTCTCTCTCTCTCTCTCTCTCTCTCTCACATGTCACCTTAGATGACAAAAAAAAAACCACATGGCCATCAGTAGAAGCATTCACTAGCTAATCTGTGTGATATAAGCAGCATCCGCTAGCTAACCAGAGTGAGCAGCAGCACAGACAACGCACTCCTTCTTTCCGAACGTGACGTGGACAGTGTGGTGTGCGTCTTGTCGGCCTCTGCCTTAAACTTTTTGCACTTAATATAAAAACTGACAACCCGTGACAGACGTCTGGACAGTCCGGTTTTACAGCCGTGGGTCCAGACAAAATGCAGACAATGTTCACCTAGTGATGTTGTTCAGTTAAATTTAACAGAAACGTCTTTGCTAACGTTAGCCTTTGTTTTGTTGGGGTTAAAATGCAGATGCTTGTGTCTTGTCAGTGGACATTGTTACGTTGCAGTGAACTTTAATACTAGTTGCTCATTGCTGGACAGATGTGTGTCCCTGTGTTTATTTGTTTTTTATTTTTATCCCTGTGTCTGTGTTGTTCCTCAGCTGACATGGTGATGTCATCATCACGACATGTCGACTCGACTCCGACTTTATTGAGTCGACTTGAAAAAAACTGAAGTCGTTAAATCCCTAGTATGGACAAGAGACTGAAACATCCTGTTCATGACACGGCAGCTGCAGTCAGATCCGTCCAATCTAATATTTTTTTTCCTGCCCACAGCTTCAGCACTGCCTACCAGTGTATCTACTACTCCCCAGAGCACACAGCCAAAGCTCAGGAGGTGCTCAGCACTATGAGTCTCCTCCAACCCCTCATCACAAGCTTAGCCGACCAGCTCCTCCAGGCTGCCCAGGAGCACTCCTCCCCAGGACTAAGAGATGCACTGAAGAACCTTTCAGACAAGGTAAGGCCGCCTCAATCCCTCCCCACTTCTATCTTCACTACCGCCTTTATTCCACTTGGCCTCAAGCTTATGTGAAACACAAAACACCTCTTTATTATCAGGCTTATCCCCAAACAGGTAATAACTCAACCAGAAAACTCTTAACCTTTAACTGTGGTGATAAGTTCATTTAAACTCCATGTTCCTCAAAAAGCAACTTAATTACTCGCTGTGTGTTCTGCCTTTAAGCCTGTAAAAAAAAAAAAAATCCCTCTTGGCAAAGAAGCAGTCGGAGGTTTGTTCAAGGAGATTGCATTTGCTTAAACTGCAGCATGAATGTAGACCACCACAAAAGGATTACATGCTTTTACAGGTGCAAAACCAATGCAGATGAAACAAAAACATAGTATATAATTCACCAGGCATCCACAAAGACATGCACGACAGGCATATTCTGTTGAAGTGTTTAAAGAAAAGATAAAGAAAACACACGTGTTCAGAACCACATATGAAACTGAATGTGTTTTATGAATGTAATTCTTATTCTTATGATTCTTATTTATATTAATAGTAGTAGTATTAAAGGCTCCTGTTCGGAATCAAAATTCTTTATTCAAGGGATTCAAGGAAGGTTTATTGTCATTCAAGTCAGAGAAAGAACAAAAATAGATCCCGAGGACCTGCATTTGCCAAGTAAAATAAATAAATATTAATTAGGATAAAATGTACTAAAATCTCAGACTCATGATCACAATAATTTAAAAGAAATAAAATACCATAAAATGTACAAATACTTTAAAATATATCGTATAACCCAGAAGAAAGACCAGTGGCTGAGTTAAGCTGTCCAATGTGATGGAAATGCATATACTAGGCAGATGCACAGTAACGATATAAAAGCACAACAAACACGAGTAAAGAAAAATACATCACAAGAGCAAACACTGTACACTATCAAGAGAAGTATATAAGGATCTATGTAATGGCTGTACTGTGCTGACATTTAACTGTAAGGAGCAAATCAAGTTGAATTATTCCAACCCTGTGCAAAATACTACTGCTGCTGCTGCTGCTGCTGCTGCTGCTGCTGCTGCTGATGATGATGATGAACTTTATTTATATAGCACCTTTCATACAAAAACTGTAGCCCAAAGTGCTTCACATTGATTAAAAATTAGAGTGAAAGGGTGAAATATATATAAAAAAAATATATATAAAAATTACATTTAAATAAGTTTACTGTAGTGACACGTAGATGTTCATCAAACATGTTTCAAATGTTCCAGTAGCCAGTTCATCATCATCACCATAGCGACCAAAGCCTGGCGGACCAATCCTGCCTGTTGGCGTCGGCCAGCGATGGCTGCCCCCACATTCCTCATTAAGATGTTGACAAAAGTTGAGAGGGGGGGGGTGACCTCTGCATCTTTGGCCATGACGAGGCGCCCACAGGACCAGATCACCATCTGGGCCAGGGTGCCTGTAGCAGTGGCCGGCGAGTCCAAGGCGTCTCCAGGCAAGTGTCAGGTCGTTCCTGCTACCGGTAACATTGTAACCCGATCCTACCTGCCGCACAGACGGGTTGTCGGCGTCTGAACCGGCACCCCCACTAGTGTATATTAGTGAGGAGGGTGGCATGTCACCCTGCAGGATTAAAAACAAGACCTGTCAAAGGGCGGACGAGTGTCTTTGTTCGACCATCTCGGCGATGTGTGGAGTTGCGACCTCATTGCTGTAACCCTTCGCATTGTAAAGTTGCACGTTATGGATGAAGTCAGTTGGCGTGAGCCTATTCAGATGGATGTTGTAATAAGACTGTATTATAGATGTGAAATACTATAGAAACATGGATGATATTTTTTGTAGGTCTGTGTGTACATGGCTATGTTCAGAAAAGACACAATTTTGTAGTCTCTGCAGTTTTCACTATAGACTAATAATGTGTCCGCTGAAACGCAGAGAAACACCTGAAAAACAAATTTCACTCATTTGCAAAACTATATCAGCACAATTATTCCAGCATATCATTAGCCCCAAACCTTTTGTAAATAGGCTCTTAAAATGGAGCAGACTGTGGGGGCAAACGCTCCACATTCAGTGAAGATGATCCATTCTTTGTGTATTTTTGGACATGTTTTAAATCATTGATCAATGAACCAGTATCTGAACTGATAAAGAGCATATATTTAATTATTGCTCTGAAGTAGATTATTTATGTCTGTACCAGTGATGCGTGTGCTGACCCGAAGTGAGCGGGTCATTGAAAAATATTTTTAATGATATTCAGGTTGCGGTCGGTTGGGTCGTTGGTCGTTTGAGATAAACATTAAAATAACCTGGTAAATATGCTTCATTAACTGAAATTCTTTTTTTTTCAAACTTTATTTTGCAGTGTAGAAACAAACAGAGAGGTACCCCCCACATCCACTCCCCCCAAAGCTCTTCAACAAAAAATAAAATAAACAGAAGAATACAAAAAGCATAGACAGGAATGAGGTGAAATATTTTAAACATGCTATAAAGTGTTCCATACAATTAAGTGTCTTTTTCTAATGAAAAACTGTCAACAAATTCTATAAACCAGGGGTCCCCAAACCTTTTCCTGTGAGGACCACATAACTTTTCCCTTCTCTGATGAGGGGCCGGGGTTAGTTTGTAACACAAAAAGTGTGACGATTGTTTTCCAGAGAGTCACAATCAAATAACCCTCTCTGGGTTCTTCACAGAAAAAAAAAGTCCATTGAACATAAACTTCATCTTAACAGGTCCAAGAAGAGCAGAATCTGACTCACATGACTCGTATGAGCGTCTGTCAAAGTTCTTGTGTTAAACTATAATGAAAATAGTTCAAAACTGAGGAAGATTTTATTGCAAAAGTCCAAATTTATTATGTAATACAAATACACATATATGAAAAAAAAAATTAAAATCAATATGCGCTCTGGACCAAATGGGGAGGCGGGCGGCATTTGGCCCGAGGGCCGCAGTTTGGGGACCACTGGTATAAAGGGACTCGAGGTTATTGGGGTCTTTACATAACTTGCATCTCAGTTTGTTCAAAGGTAGAAAAGATAATACCTCCCTAAACCACTGCAGGAATGACAGAGATGCGTTCAATGTCCAATTAAAGAGTATTAGACTGCGTGCAAGCAGGAAGCAAATGCCAAAACATTTGCTTGCAATTTTGAGACTATGCAGTTTTGGGGGTGGTACGCCAAAGATGGCTGTGTGAAAGTCAAGTGCTAACGTCTGACCACAAATTTTGGAAAATACATATATATATCCGTCTCCAGTATTCATCGAGGGAGGTACTTTAGTTGTCCCCAAATCCAAGTACAAAAAATATGGTGAACATTCTTTTTGGAGTTTTCAGCCCAAGGCTGTAGAATATGCTTCTAGCACTAGTATAATCAATGACTGAGAAGCTGTATTTAAACCTCAGTTAAAAACATATTTATTTAGGCGAGCAAAAAGAAAGAAGAAAGGTCCTGACTCCCTGATGAAGGCCATTTATGCCGAAACGCGTTGGGGTTTTTATATGTTTTTATATGATTTTATAGGTTTTTGTAACCAAGCCAGTTTAATAAAGGCTTTTTATTCTTCACTTTTAAGAGAGTGCCTTGGAACTTTCTTTCTTTTTGCTGTTTTTTCCTATCCAATGGAGCACCTCTAATTATTATTACTCATTTTGAGTCCAGGTAGTGCTCCTTAAGCAAACTTTTTTTAGGTTATTTAGGCGAGCGTTTGACATGTAGTCGACTGACCATGTCTTTTATGTTGTTGCTATGGTTTTATCTTTGGTTTTTATCTTGGTTTTATCATTGTTACTTGTTTTTTATTGGGTTTTTTTGTCCAATTTTGGAAAGCACCTTGTCCATCTTTTGGCGTCGTTAGGTGCTATAAAATTTGATTGATTGATTGATTGATTGATAGATACATGACCAGAACACGTGTCCTATTGTGGCAGGCACCTCAGACAGCCGGGATCTACAGTGGGAAATATTTTAGAATACTTATCCCTTGAATATTGCATATTGCAGGCGATGGAGCACTTTTAATTGAATTAAACCATGGCATATACACAGTGATGACGTGTGAATACGTTTTTGACTATTTCTCCTCATACCTTCAGAAAGCTCAACTCCTAAATCCTTCTCCCACACTATTTTAGTTTTGTCCTATGATATCAGTTTCAGATCACGTATCATATTTATTAACTGAATTTCTGTGAAGGTGATACAGTACTGGGGTGGTTAGCATAGTGGTTAGCATAGTGGTTAGCACTCGTGCCTCACAGCAAGAAGGACACTGGTTTGAATCCCACACCAGACCTTTCTGTGTGGAGTTTACATGTTCTCCTCGTGTCTGCGTGGGTTTTCTCCAGTTTCCTCCCACCATCCAAACACATGCACTGATAGGTTAACTGGTTAATCTAAATTGTCCTTAGGTGTGAATGTGACAGTGATTGTTTGTCTATATATGTTCAGCCCTGTGATGAACTGGAGTCTCATACAGGGTGTACCCCGCGCCTTCACCCATTGTAGCTGGATTAGGCCCCCAGTGACCCCAGTGACCCCCGTGACCCTAGTGAGGATACTTTTCATTGCGTTTCGTAAATTTAATTTTCTTTCGTATTCAGAGACCAAAAAATTGACATAAAGGTTTTTCATTACTTGGATTATTCGTTAGCAGGGTCTTGTGTAAGTTGAGGTGCCACTGTACTTTTAACTTTCAAAATAACTGTTGAACAACAAACACCTGCAGTAGTTACGCGTGCACACATTGAACAGACAACATCAGGAAAAATCCATAACTCATCATAAAAATGCCAAACTAACAAAAGTGAGCAGCAGCATGGAGGTTTATGGAGTTGAGCTGTTTTTTTTATCAGTATAATTAATGAATTACATCTGGTGCTGTCGGGTTGCAATCTGTTGTGGGAGGGATTGTTTGTGCCACAGTGGAATAGAGACCAATCAGCCTATGTAATTGGTACATTCACACTGTCAACCACTTCCTCTCATCCTTGTTTAGACACATACACGTCGCCAAATAAACCCCTGGCCTGGTCAGCACAAGCAGGACGGTTCTGATTAAAAGCTCCAGCTCTGTTTGTCTAGGTGTATGTGTAGGCCTGAGGTATGTCCTTCATCTTACAGTACCAAGAAATTGAAGAAAACAAGGGGTGGTCTGATAATTTTTTCCCACCCTGGGCCGTCAACATAAAGGGGGGGGGGGTTGTAAATTAGGGCTGGGACGATAAGCTTTTATGCAGATTCTATTCTTTTATGATTTTTTTTTAGGTGCCAATTCGATTTAAATAGAGATTCTTCATTATTCCTGATTTTTCTCTTGCCTTTTTAACACCAGACCAGGTGTAAAAGCTTGAATCATGATGCCTACTGGTCATATCAGGAGCCATATTTCCCCAAAAAATGCAGATCATATGTGAGTCAGTTCAGATTTATTCAGCAGTAATATATTTGAACCAGACTTTGGGAAGTAAACTGTTCCATTTATCTGCACACAACACAAATAGGAGCCTTTAAATGAACATACTTCAAAATAAAGTGAACTTTAAAGCTCTTCCCTTCTGTTACAAACACCACATACTTTAATTGGTGTTGATTCTTTAACTATATTTATTCAGGAGCAACTAATTTTCTCTAAGTTTTCTGATATCCCGCGCTGTTGAACGCACCAGAGATGACACATATTATACATTTTTCGGAGGAAAACTGCATCTGTTGTCACATTTTTGTTTGAATATTAAGTTTAGTATCCAAGAGTTGTAAATAAGTTAAATAACACTAACTTTTGCTGAAGTAATTTACAACAAAGACTGGACTTTACCATTGACTCACTGTTACTGATTGGGTTTATTTGTCTAGCAATAACTTTTTCTTTGTTCTTTGGTTAAAAGAACACATGCCTGTTCACTGAATCACTTTAAGTAAAGCATTTCAGTGATGTTGTCTGAGTGACACTATATTCAAATAAATAAATAAATAAATAATGGTAGACATTTTTGCCTATGTTTTATCTGCATGTTAAATAAAGGAAATAAATGTGCAATGGTTTTCATTGCATTCTAATGTACTAGTTGATGATCAGATTGGGATTCGGTTTCGGATTCGGCCAAATTATAAACAGAGGATTCGGGATTCGGCAGAACCTTAAAAATCGTAAAAATGAGCAGATATTTATGTATAAGCAGAGCATCCTGACCTGTTTTTTTCACACATTGGCGTCTATCCGTATGTTTCTCCAAACCTTTTCTACCCAGTGTATACACATATAATCAAACAGACAGTTCTACCATAAAAAATAGTTGCATTTCTGCGGAAGCATGTGTGAAGTTTCTTCAATAGGCACAGTGAGTCACACCTTCAGAGGATCTGGAAGATGAGATCCCTTAAAAAAAAAAAAAAAACACACACACACACACACACACAACACAAAAGAAGCTTTTTCATCAAGCTCTCGCTGCCTCTGACTTTTTCCTTCTCAGATCAGGCCGATTGAATTGAAGTCTATTTCCGTGCTTTTTCTGGTCAGAAGCTGATTGGGAACGGACACACAAACACACTTTTGTCTCCTTGCATATATGGTGATTATACTGTTGATGATAATAACTTCATTGTGATGATAATCACAGTGAAAAGACAATTGCGATGCATCTCCACTCCCTGCAGCCGTGTCCTCGAAAAAAGATGAGGTTATTTTTTAAGTCTCTCCACTTTAACCATCACCTGGGAGACGCATGATTATGTTAAATTATATAGTAGAAAGGTCATACACACAATAGTGGTTGTGTATCCTTGTAGCCAAGCACTGCTGGAATCAGACCAGCTCTAATATTTCAGTCCTCTCTTACCTCCTCTCAAGTCAAGTTGCATTTTTAACTTAACGCTAAAATCCCTTCATCCTTCAGGGTAAAATAATCCAGACCCCTCACAGTGAATAGATTCTTAGACTTTATTTCCTTTTCTTTTCCTTTTCCTTTTCCTTTTCCTTTTCCTTTTCCTTTTCCTTTTCCTTTTCCTTTTCTTTTCTTTTCCCTTTTTCCTTTCCTTTTCCTTTTCCTTTTCTTTTTCCTTTCCTTTTCTTTTCCCTTTTTCCTTTCCTTTTCCTTTTCCTTTTCTTTTCTTTTCCTTTTCTTTTTCCTTTCCTTTCCTTTCCTTTTCCCTTTTCTTTATTTTTCTTTTTTTTCCTTTTTTTCTTTTCTTTTCTTTCCTTTCCTTTCCTTTTTCCTTTCCTTTCCCTTTTCCTTTCCTTTCCCTTTTCCTTTCCTTTCCTTTCATTTTCCTTTCCCCTTTCTTTTCCCTTTTCTTTTCTTTTTCCTTTTCTTTCTTTTTTCCTTTTTTCCTTTTTTTTCTTTTCTTTTCTTTCCTTTCCATTCCTTTTTTTCTCTTTTTTTCCTTTCCTTTCCTTTCCTTTCCTTTCCTTTCCTTTCCCTTTTTTAAATCAAACATCATTAATTTTTCTCAGCTGGGGTCCGCAGAGGCGTTTTCTGTCTTGCACTTCTGCACAGTCAAATTCACATCAACGGATAGACTAAAAAAAAAAAAAGACTAGCAACAGAATTTCTCCCACAGGAGTTTGAACACCTCAGATCTTTAAAACAGGTAGGCTGCGGAAGAGCGAGCGCTTTGAACAAGTGGAGGTTCCTCGTTCAAGAATAGATTTGTATTGGTAGAAGGTGATATAATGTTGAACTGCTTCACAACAAAAATCCTTTTAATTGTTTGAATGAAAAGTACAGTGAGCGTGGCTTTAGTCAAATACATTAACTCTGTGACCCTGTGGTTAAGAAGTGCAAATATAGACCAGATTATTTTAAGTGTAGTGTGTGGCTTTGTTCACTCATCGCAGGAAGGATAATGAATAATACATCCTCTCACAGATGGTAAATTAACACTGAGGTCAGATAAGTAGAGTTCAATTTGAATTTACATGGAGAATTTTTTCCTGTAAAGTTTTTTTTTTTTTTTTTTACAGAACCACATTCATTTTTAATATTTAGACAGTTTCATCTTTAAAAGTGTGTTTACTCCTCTATATGAGATAATGTGCATCACGTAATGGCGTTTCAGCTGAAATGCCTGTTCTCAGGCAATTACTCGTGTCGTCTTATCCATAGACTGCAGCTTTCACATCATTGACTTACAGTAATGGAACTCATTTGGATCCCTGCAAGGCAATTAAAATGGATATGAATTAAATACAATGGTGTTTTAAGTGTAGTCCTCATTTGCTTTCTTTCCTCTAACATTTATCAGATAGTCATTTCAATCTGGATGAAAGTCTTTATATACTTTAAATCAAGAAAAGTTACTTATACAGATGAGGCATTTTGTTGTGTAATGACTGAAACTCACTGTAACTGTGTCTGTGGAAGATCTCTTTTAAGGTAAGTCAGCAGTTTGTGCGTGTTCAATGTCCTTACTGTCACATTTATCGAAAGTGCTTAATGTAATAGCAGTGACGTGTTCACTGATGGGAACTAAGTTCAATAAATGTGTATAGAAATGAGCTGAAACAGGCCAGTGCTTGAATATTCTGGACTCACATTCTGTACTTGAGTAGAAGTAGAACTACTGGTGAGGAAAAATACTCATTCAGTTCCTTTACTGAAGTAAAAGTAAAAAAAAAAAGTAAAATTTCTCAATTGTAATTAATTACAAAAGTAAAAAGTAAAACTAAATTTATTTTGCCATGAACGTAATAATACTTATTTAACCAGGAAAAATCTAAAAAGTTTAAAAAGTATCTAAAATAAAGCATTTAAAAGTGAGTTAGTGTGTAGATAATGTGTGTGATAGCGTCACTGTACTGGATATGGGCAGGAAATTTAGGAAAAACAGGGGAATAAAAGTCACAATTGAGATAAAAAAAAAAGTCATGAGATTTTTACAAAATTACAAATGAGATTTAAAAAAAAAAGTGCATAGTTTTAACTGCAAAAGTCAAAAATGGAAGATAAAATGCAAAAATTGTGAAATAAAAAGTCTAGCTTATAAGATAAAAGGTCAAAATTGTGAGATAATAGTTATATAACTAAAATACATAAAGTCACACTTTCCTCCACTGGCTTATTTTTCATACTGTCACATCTGTTTAGTTTGAAAAAGTAATGAGTCTATTCTGAGAATGTAAAGAGTATAAAGTACAGATATTTATGCAAATAATGTAGGGAGTAAAAGTAAAAAGTTTCCAGAAAAATAAATACTCAAGTAAAGGACAAATACCTTAAATAAATCTCTTTAATTTCAGTTATAAAGTACTTTTACTTCATTACTTTCCACCTCTGCTGGTGTCTTTGATATGATCACATTTGTGTTTGGAGGTCAGAGTTAGCAGTAGTCATTCTTCCATTGACCCTCAAATTGTAGAAATATAACTTGTGTAAAAAATAAAAAAAAAATTACCTAATGGAAAAATGGCAATTTTGACAAAACTGTCATTTTTCAATTAAATCTTTGTTGTGCTGACAAGAGATGTTTTTTCTTAATTTTTTAATGCAAATCATTATGATGATTATGTAAGACAGCAACGGAAAGACCTATTTTCACAACTAGTCAAGTGGATTAAAAAACCAGACCAAACTTACGGAAAAGAAAAATCAGAACTAACAACTTCAGACTTGTGGTGTAAAACAGATCTGATTCTATCTTTGTGGTGTTTCATTATAATAGCAGGGTTCAATTCATCACCTGGAAACAAATGTCAGGTTGGGTGGTACAAGTTATTTTGATCTTCTGTGACCTGTAAGTTGTGAAGTACATGTATAAATGATAAACTAAAGCTTAATATTTTCAACATTCCACTTATTTTTCTTCAGAATTTACAGGTTGTTAGTACTTTGTAGGTGTGAAAAATTTTATTGCGGAATTAAGCTTTTTTTTTTCCCCCACTCAAAAACACAGAAAAAGTTGGTGTTGACATTATTTTATACATTTTTATGCTGTTATTTATATCATTTTACTGATGGGGCCCACTTTATATCATATTAGGCTGAACGTGGCCCATTAACTAACATGAGTTTGACAGTCAATGGATGTTTCAGACTGCACTTTTTTTTTTTTTTTTTTTTTTTACAGAGTACGACTTTTCGGACAAATCATATTTTCAAAAACAAACACCATAAATTCATGTTTATTTGTACATAATTTTATTATTCACTAGAACACATTACAAATGTATACAATGTACTCAAATTAAAGTATCAAAATTAAACAAATCACATTGCAAATATATAACCAAATTTTTCAGCATTTTACACATTGGACCTTCCTCCTCTCAAGTTGTGACTGAAGGAGTTCTGGAATGGATTTAGTGCCTGAACCTCTTGATTAAAGTTCCTAGTAGGCCTTCCTGCACGTCCACATAAAAATTAGGTTATATATTTGCAATGTAATTTGGATACTTTAATTTGAGTATAAATTGTTAATATGTGTTCGAGTGAATAATAACATACATGCAAATAAACACAAATTTATGGTGTTTGTTTTTGACAATGTGATTTGTCCAAAAAGTCAGAAAAAAAAAAGGCCTGCAAAAAGTGCAGTCCGAAACGTCCAAGGCTGAAACATCCAAGATCGAAATATCCAAGCCCGAAATATCCTCAACCGAAACGTCCTAGGCCAAAATGTCCTTCCACCGACAAAGTCATGTTAGATCGGGGTTCACATTCAGCCTAATATGATATAAAGTGGAACCTACCAGTAAAATGATATAAGTAATAGCATACAAACGAATAATGTCAACGCCAAAGTTTTCTGCGTTTTTGAGTGGGGAAAAAATATATGATTTGTGTGAACAGTCCTACTGTGCAAAAACTGCAGTCTGAAACGTCCTAGTCTGAAACGTCCTAGTCCGAAACATCCTAGTCCGAAACGTCCTAGGCCGAAAACGTCCTAGTCCGAAACGTCCTAGTCCGAAACGTCCTAGTCCGAAAACGTCCTAGTCCGAAAACGTCCTAGTCCGGAAACGTCCTAGTCCGGAAACGTCCTAGTCCGGAAACATCCTAGTCCGAAAACGTCCTAGTCCGAAATGTCCTAGATTCGAGTTTGACACCCCTGTTTTAGAGGGTGAAAAACCAAAAACGTTGCGACCCAAAGCTGATGACATCCACACAAATCTTGTCCAGTACTGGGACATATGACTGGCCTGGGGTTCTGTTCCACACTTATCTATTTCTTCGCTGACAAAGCTGTCTCTGTCTCAACAGGCTCACTCACCATTCTGTTCACGACAGACACAGGAGCATGAAGAGAGTATTTCTGTAGTAAATATTGTACTATATAATGACCTCGCAGGTTTCTTTTCATGCAGGCCTTGGCTCATGTTTTTAGACGGCATTTTGCTGTGGTAATAGAATTGCTTATTGCACTGCTAACTCAATTACTCTGGAGAGCCCTTATCATGTTTTTTTTTTGTTTTTTTTACGCCATAGCAGCAGTGGAGGGTCTTTGGTAGTGGGATCGTCATCATCTTTTACAGTATCTGGTGAATTTCAGATCAAAGGAGGCGTACTTCTTCGCAGACTGTAGGAGGAGTAATTGAATTGTTTGTTTGTTGCTGTTTTCGTTGCTCACCGGCTGTGCTGCTATAATGGAAAGCAGCTTCTTTACAGCGAGGGAGGGGTGTATATTTTTCCCTTGTTTCTTCTCACTTCCTCTGTAAATAGTTCCGTGCTTCCAGGTTCACTTCAACCGGTATTTTCTTCCACCCACTCACACCAACACAGTAATACTCTGTCTCTCACTTGCTCTGTCTCTTGTGTTTTCCCCTCGACACTTACATTTTCATTTGTTGTTCTGTCCCACAATAATTCTGTACGTTTCTCTTCCTTCTTTCCCACAGACAGAACAATTTGTTCACACACTTAAGGACGAATTGGTCAAGAGTGCACTACTGGCACTACATGCAGCGCGACCCGGCTACGTTTCCAAGAACCAGAAACCAAACCCTGCGCAGGGAGGTCACGTCCACCAAGGCAGTGACCACAATCAGAGTCCAGCCCAGGGACGTCCAGGCCACAGTCCAACCACTGTGGTCACTGAAAACCCAGTGGTGTGTAATAATGTGGAAGGGTCCCAAACCACAACAGCAGTGGAAGGTGGATCTGTGAAGCACCAGGACTCTATACCGCACCACAAAGAATACGACGAGGAGGAGTGGGTAGGTGTGGCCGCTGGTTTTATTTGTTTATTGTAGCCCATGCATACGAGGAAAAAGGGGGCAAAGGATTTTCATTAGGGCTGTCAAAATGAACGCCTTAATCAGAATCAGGAAGATTTTATAAGCATGTAGGTTCCCTGACGAGGAATTTGATTTGGCATGTGGTGCAGCAGGTGTAAATACGTACTCATACTCGTCATCTGAACCCACTTTATCCTCACTGGGGTCACAGGGGTCACTGGGGGCCTAATCCAGCTACGATGGGTGAAGGCGGGGTACACCTTGTACTTGGTAACTTGGAACATGGAAGTGTGTGTGTGTGTGTGTGTGTCCATCATGATTAATCTGATCAAATGTTTTAATGCAGTTAAATGTTTTTTTAATATTATTAAATATCCAAAATATATGTATATATAATATATATATATATATATATATATATATATATATATATATATATATATATATATATATATATATATATATATATATATATATATATATATATATATATATATATATACTGTATATATACTGTATATATTTATTTATTCATTATTTTTTTACATATATTTTGGATATTTAATATTTTTTTCTATATTTTACGAGAGTTATTGAATATGTTTGGGATTTCTCCTCACTTTTTTGTTCTTTTGTGTAGTTTTTTTTCTCTGCATTTTTTGTTTCATAGTGTATTTTTCTGTTTTTTGTGGGGAATTTCAGTACAAAAACATAACCATGAATCATTGAAATGAATCCATTTCAACTCTGTGATTAATCTGATTAACAATATTAACCATTTGACAGTCATTTTTATTTGGGTGTACAGTATCATGACGAAGGATTAGACTTTAAACTCAATGACAATTTTTCTCGACGCGTTGATAAACTCTCATTTAAACCTCTCAATTAATTAGACACTTCTGATCCATCCTGCTTGTTTTCTTTGATGTGCACCTGACTGTTGGTTTATTTTTGTGTTTGGGAGAGAGAAGAGAGGACAGCATCTGCTACATTCACAGCAGGAGTTTATCACCATTTCCACAAAACAATGCAAAATTACTTCACAAAATATTTTCTTCTTCTTGCATCAAATATTCAAGCTGTAAATTTAGGCGACAAATAGAACATTCACTCCGACATGTAAGACACACAAACACATACAGAGTCATGTTTGTATAGTCATGACTGTGCATGTCTTCAGATGAAAGCAAACGTTCTTTTCTTTCCCTCAACAGCTGGAGTTCAGGGAAAGAAGGAAAACAGAGCAGACAATAGAAAAACTCTGACAGTCATCTTAATGCCATTTCCTGTGTGGACAAGGAAAATATTTGGACTGAAAGGACATACATCTTCTGAGTTATTCAGACATTGGGAAAATATTGTGTGTAAAACATTTTTACTACAGCTATAATTATCCTTCTGTTTGGCTCAAAAGACACCATCAACTGATTTAACTGTTTAATATCTGTTATGATCCTAGCTTAGACACGCTATCCCCATTCCTTACATCAGGGGTGTCAAACTCCGGTCCTTGAGGGCCAGTGTCCTGCATGTTTTAGATATTTCCCTTTTCCATCAGACCTGGAAACCATTACATCATTATTACTCTTCTACAGAGATGATGAAGAGCTGATTATTAACTCTTAAGTGTCAGCGCTGATGCATTCTGAATGGATGATTTAGTTTAAATATTCAGAAAAATTAAGCTGTTTTCATTTTATGAACTGTATTTTTATTGAGTTTTATTCATGGAACAGGCGTCAAAAGGCAACTCATATAAAAAAAATTTTAAAAAAAAGGTAAAATGAAAACTGCTGTGACCAAATTTCAATACTACTTTTCTTTTTTAGTATTTTTTGGGGAAAATGTTCCACATTGTTTAGAATTGTGTCAATATTTATTAGTTTTTGTTCATTTCGTAGCTCATTTTGTTTATTTTTCAACATTTTTTAAATTTTATTTGTCTTTGATTTTGTTCCATTTGTGTCTTACTTTGTTCATGTTACCAATTATTTTTTAATATATTATTCGTTTTTGTTCATTATGTTGCTTATTTTTTCTTTTTTTTCCCCTGTTGAACTGCTAAAGTCTCAGGAGTTAAAGGGTTAAGTTACTCATGTGGAAGGGGGAAATATCTAAAACATGCAGGACACTGGCCCTCGAGGATTGGAGTTTTGACACCTGTGCTTTACATGTATTGGGTCTATTCGTGCTTCATAGTCAGGGGAGGCGGGGCTAAAATGTTGTCTTCCAAATCCTTGTATGCAATAGGACCGTACTACAACCAATCAGCGTCATCTTCAGGATGACAGGAGTCATTGAAAGGAACGTAAGGTCCACTAAATTGAATATATAATATAGCAAATCAATGAGTATTACCTGGAATGTGGAGTGAAAAATGCCATTTTGTTAAAAAAAAAAAGAAAAAAAAGAAAAATGGAGTTTTCTGTTTTTGCAAATGAACTCTTCATATGACTTTCATAAAAAAAAACACACACAGTAGAGAAGATAATACTCTAATGAATGGTGATAAATCACTAAGAAAAGGTTAAAAAGGAGAAAAATAAATTTGTGAACTGCCACAAAATTCCCACTGGGTCTTTATGGGTTAACTTTTCTTTTATTATTTATTTTTTTATTGGTTTATATTATCATCCACTGAACTGACAGGTAAAAATATCTCATCATTATTAAGTTTGACCACATCTACTTATTGTTTACTTGACTCTTTTAGGACAGGGTATGGGCCAACGTTGCCAAATGTCTCAACTGTGTAATCGCCATGGTGGATAAACTCCAAGAAGAAGACAAGAGCAAACAGGAGCCAGTACCTGAGCAGCAGCTCGCTGACGTCATCACATCACACAATCCAGGTAATCAACTAAACACATGGAAAAAAATCCAAAAATTAACAAGTGTATTTTTACTTATTTCCCGACAAATCGACTGCTGTATTGGTCACCAACTTTTAAAAGACTCAATTTAATTCATGTTTGCAGCACACATGTATTCTTTAATATTATATTCTGTAAGGAATCAGTGCAATAACAGAATGTCAACATGTCTGAGTGATGGGTTTGTGGTTATGTTTTTGTTTTTTTTTTTACCATATTTATTTCACAGGCTGCTTTTATTAGCATCCTTATGGTATATTTTAAATAATATGTACAGACTGGATGACACTTTAAACCCTTTCATGCATGAATTGAGAATTTAAATCAAGATTCTTTTTGAGATTTTTCCCTTTTTTTTCCCATTTTAACTCAGCTTACCTGTTGATCTTATTAACCTTGTGTTTAATTTTAGAAGTAAAGAAACATGTACAGTCATACCTCTAATTACAAAAGACCCAGCTAACGAAATATCCAAGTTATGAAAAACCTTTACCTCAAATTTTCGTCTCTGAAAACGAAAGAAAATTCTATTTATTAAAAAGAAACTGAAACCTACAACACATTACTATATGTAACTACATAATGTATGTAAATTCGTCACATATGTCTTGTACGTAGCATCCCATTGGCTATGAGGGAGCTACCCATGATGCTTTTCATTTGTTTGACCCTCATTCATCACGGAGCGGCTGCTGTGTCTCCATGGTAACACAGACATTTTAATGTTAACTTCTCATAGACTAGCGCTTTTAGTATCAAAAGAAGAAGAGTATATGACGGACAGACTATCATCAGCTTAAGGTAAAGGGGAGGGGAAGCAGAAGCACGGCTGTCGCGGTGGGTTTACAGCTAAGCTAAGAGCTAACCCGTTCCGACCGCCAACATACGCTCATTGGAAAACAAACTGGACGACCTGAAGCTGGAGTTAAACACCAAATAGTGTTTGTATCTACACTAACAACAGCTCGTGTTAGCCTAGACAGGCTAAAATCTAAAGCTACATTTTCTTTTAACACATATTTCATACAAAATCAGTATATTTTCATAATTTTTAAAGAGTTTGAGGAGTAGTATTGGGGGCCTTGGAACGAATTAGGCTTTTTACATGTAAAATGCGACTCTATTTATGAAAAATTAACGGTACAAAAACACTTCTGGAATTAATTAATTTTGTAAGTAGAGGTACCATTGTACTGATTGTATATTGTATTGTATCCTGACATACTGTATAAAATATGAAACAAAAACATGTGTAATGCTGCTAATATGATTTTTTTTGCCTAAAGTTTTAAATAAACCTACATGGAGATAATATGGAAAAACAAACCCGATAATTATTGTCTAATAAAAATTGGCTTTTTAAAAAATTCAAACATGTTATTGCAGATCAGGACTATCTAGAACACCCAATTTACAGTCATGGTATAAATTACAGTGCATGGAGTGATGCATAAGTGTCTTCTGAGTTGACCGATATGGAAATAAAACAACAAAAATACATAAATATAGAAGAGAACAAATTTGAACAGCTGTCGACTGTAGCGACCATGTGTGAAATGTTTAATTGTGTTGTATGACTTTCAATGACAAATATATTCTATTGTATTCTATTCTGAAAGGATTGGAGGAAGTCCATAGTGAGGCACTTGACAGTAGAAAAATGACTCAGTGAAAGGTGATGTCGACAGCTCATTCTGAGGTTCTGAAAATGCAGTGATTTTCTTTTTCATGTGATTATGCACTAATGAAAACATAATTAGGAATATTATATTCCATTACTGCAATAAGATCCTCCTAAAACCCCCCTAAATCTTCCACAGTGGACCTTTTAATGTGATTTTTGTGTCATGGTTGTCATCAGACTTGGTCTATTTCCCATCTACACAGTCAGAACTTAAAGTCAGTCTATTCCTTGTGAAAAACTGAATATATTTTCTATGTTAAAAACAGGCTTTGGGAGGCTCTGTTTTAGTTTTTCCTTACCTAATCATTTCTCTAGAGCTCATTCAACAGCACCTGCAGATGGAGGAACCAGGTGCTCACCATAGATTTATTTTTTTTTTTTCTGCATGATTTGAGCCAGCATCGGTATTTAATAGCTTCACACTATATTTGACACTTTGTGAATTTACAGTGTGTAACATACGCCATCTGAGAGAGGGAACATATACAAACTGAAATTATTTCATAACAAAACAAAAAAAACCTCAGGAAATGCATTTTAACCCTTTAAACCAGGGTGGTCAAACTGTGGTCCTCGAGGGCCGGTGTCCTGCATGTTTTAGATGTTTCCCTCTTCCATTACACCTGGAGGCCATTGCATCATTATCAGTCTGATGAGGAGCTGATTATTAACTCTTTATGTGTCAGGGACGATGCGTTCTGAATGGATGATGTTGTTTAAATATTCTGAAAAATTCAACCGTTTTCCTTTGTGCATGGAAAAGGTGCCAAAAAGCAAGAGTATTTTATTTTTTTATTTTATTTAAATATTTTTAAAGGCAAAATTTAAATTGCTGGGACCAAATTCCAATACTAGTTTTTTTTTGTTTAGTTTATTTCAGTCATATATTCACTTCAAAGCAGCAAAAAGAGAGAGAACAATACAGAATTTGACTGAAAAAGGCTCAGGCAGAAGCAAAGATTAAGTAATAAGTAATTTTCCACATTATTTGTCATTTTGTAAATATTTACTAGTGTTTGTTGCTCATTTTGTTTATTTTTCAACATTTTGTTTTTTTTAAATTTACTATTTTTCTTTGATTTGTGTCTTATTTTGCTCATGTTACCAATTATTTTGTTAGTTCTCAGGAGTTAAAGGGTTAAACTGAATCACATGGAAGAGGGAAATATCTAAAACATGCAGGACACCTGACACCTGTGCTTTAAACTTTCAAGGATCCACATATAGGCCGGAAGTAGTCGCTCAAAAACGTTAAGCAAACATGTCCCAAATGGTCACATGACCGGAGATTCTCACACATCGGAACATATAAGCCACTATCCACAGCAGGTACAATCACTCAATTGTTCGAAATATAAATGACAAACAGCTGATCTGAACCTTTGTCTCATAATTATCCACAGAGGAAAAGTTTTCCAACAAACACAAAGTCAAACAAAAAACCTTCTCCAGATCTAGTCCATATATATCGTCCAAAACATCAATAAATATCCACAAACGTTTTATTTATTTTATCACTTAATAGGACCCACATCCAATATGCCAGTTTTCATCTTAATATTTTCATTTATAATATAATCAAACACCAATTGGATGTTGATAAAATGATTCAACAACAGAATTCACTTTACTTTATTAAGAAATATAGGCAAAATTGACTGGAGGTTTGTACACACAGAGCTTTCCAGTATATACTGTTGCCCATAAAGTTGGAATCATGTTGTTTCCTTCATATTTATATACATTCACCAGATATGAGTACATAGTATGTCCCACTTACATTTAATCCATTACTCCATAAAGACCCAAACATCCATCATCCAGCAAAAGAACCTACTGATCCACTAATATTTATTAATACATGTAAATAATTCATATTAAATGCAGTTATTAATCTTTTCGTGGTCATCATATATGAGCCTTTTGGATGTTTCAGAGGATCGTAGTTACAGTAGCAACACGGTCATCTTCTACAAAACTGATCCATCAGTAAAACCCATGGAATTAAATCAATAACAGTGAGTTTATCTTCAGTTAATGAGAGATTTTACTGTTTTTCTACAGTTTTTCTGTCTTTTATTGAACACCCGTCAACTTTGATCCAAGGTTTTCTGAATATATATATACACGATCAGTGTATTAAATACAGGAAAATGTGTTCTTTATACTGGTAAAATACAAAGTATAGAGAATGTTGTTTTCATAAATGGTGATAAATTTCTTTAGTCAGGTTGGATAGAAAGAAAATGTCATTTTAGAATTGGTATTAACCTCTGACCAGCCTTTTGTCCTGGTTTTGTTACGTATATTATATTCTATTATATTATATTATATTATATTATATTATATTATATTATATTATATTATATTATATTATATTATATTATATTATATCATATCATATCATATCATATTATATTATATTATATGATATTATATTGTATGATATTATATTATATTATATCATATCATATCATATCATATCATATCATATCATATTATATTATATTATATTATATTATATTATCTTGTCTTGTCTTGTATTATATGATATTATATTGTATGATATTATATCATATATTATATTATAATATAATATAATATAATATATTATATTATATTATATTATATTATATTATATTATATTATATTATATTATATTATATTATATTATATTATATATACAACTCCCACATTAATACACCTGCACTTGTCAGACACTAGATAAACGCAAACAAACTAATCTTTCTGAATATATAAACAATTTTGAAGTGCAACAGCAACACCACATACACAAAAGGCTGTTTTACACAAAAGACAAATAATGAGAAATGTAACGTATCTTCCTTTTTAAGGCTGTCATCTCATCAATCATCTATCAATCTGGACAAATATGTTGTTTTAATCGTGACACTCCAGTGAACATAATCCAGTAAAGTATTTAAGTCCAAAACACACACACACACACACACATACACACACACACAAACTGCAGGAATATTTGTCCAACAAACGGTGTTACTAATTTTAACTTTGGTGTTCTTTTCCAAGGGAGTCCTGGCCAAGAGGGAACATAAAATACAAGTTAAACTATACAAAAGAAGAGCATTAAAGTCAGGAAACAGCAGTTAGTTTCATCTTAATAAAATGTTTAAAAGTCTGAAATATTTGTGATGTAATGAATAAGTGGCTGCAGCCTCAGTTGAGAATTAATAAAGACTGTATTCTCCATGTTGGAGCTTCCCTGTTGTTTTAAAATTAGAAAATAGAAAGTTAAGTTGTTGCCAGAGAAGTGGATGAAAGCAATATTTGATATGCAGAGCCATTCACTGTTGACCACAGGCTGCCCAGTCTTCCTTTACCTCCAATGAAATCCTGCCTCAAGCTTTAGTCCAGACAAGTGGCCGGTCTGTTACAGCTGCCAACTGGCATGAAGAGCAGCAGCATTAGTGTGTGTGTGTGTGTGTGTGTGTGGGTGTGTGTGTGTGTGTGTGTGGGTGTGTGTGTGTGCTTGTTTGTATTTCTATCTTTCTGGGGACGTTGAAATGTTTATGCAGTCACACTATGGGGACCAAAATTCAGGTCCTCACAAGGATTAAATATAAATAAAGGTACCCACTAGTAAAATAGAAATGATGTGGCCCTATAAATACCTGAATGAGTTTTTTTTCCCGGAAGTCCCCATAAAGCTAGAGTGAAACACGTGCAAAGGAAAACATGTACTTTTTCAAAGGTTTGAAGATGAGTTTACTTTAAAAAAAAAAAAAAAAAGTTTTCACTTTTGTTTTATTTTTTATTTTTTATTGTTTCTATCATTTGTTTTTATATTATTATTATTATTAATAATAATAATCATTGTATTTATATATTTTTATTTCTTTTTTAAATTACTATTATTTTTTAATTTATTCATTTACTTTTTTATCATTATTTTTTATTTAAATTTTTTTTTAAATGAATAAATTAAATAAATGAATAATTTTTGTGTGCACGCGTCCGCCCCTCAGTCACAGTCCAATGCAGTCTCAGTCATCCCTGTATTCTATCGGTCGGCATAAGGACGGAATCGGGACGGAAGTAACAGAATCCAACATGGCACCCGTCGATACTCATGGTAAATAATCATAATCAAACAATCATCGTCATTTAGGCGGTATGGTTTACTGTTATTTTCACCAGCCCGCTGCATTGTCGATGTTAATTTAGGCTTTTAATGAATTTATGTGATTATTTACGAAGCGTATCGACGGGCGCCATGTTGGATTCTGTTTCGTCCGTCATCTCGTGCCGACCCATTTTGTATCCTGTCCGTCCATCTGAGCTGCCAGGGACAGAAGGACAAGTCGGCCCCATCTCCAGTTTGGAAGATAGCCAAATCACTAACGCCCCCCCCCGAGCACCTTTATTAAGACGCCGAACAGACTCGGAGCGAGTGGTCATCTTGTTTGTCTAAATACAAACATGGATGGAATAATGACATTGGCTTTATCTCGTAGCTGAGGTTTGAGCTTTTGATGACAAGGCATTGTGGGGGTTTGGATGTTTGGACAGGTGTGCTAGTGAAGAGATGACAGCTGGAGTTCTGTTTCCTCCTTCTCTGTGCCGAGGCGGTATTTGCAGAACGAGATAAGGCATGATTTTTTTTTTTTGACAGGGCAAGGGCAAGTCTTATGTGTTATACTTTCTCAGCTGTAGCCTTTTAAACTGTGTGTGTGTGTGTGTGTATGATGATGATGACGATGATGATGATCATCATCACCACCTCACCCCACACCAGTGTTTCTCAAATCCAATCCTCATGGCCCAGTGTCCTGCGTGTTTTTAGTATCGCCCTCTTCTTCTTTAAAAAAAAAAAGTCATTAAAATATATTTTAAAAAAATACAATTTTAAATAAAAAAAATTTAATTAAAATGGTTTAAAATTTTTTTTTAAATTTAAGTTTTAAAAAAGTTTTAAAAAATGTTAAATATTTTAAAATAACAATAACAAATTTTATGTAATTTTTAAAAACTCGTAAAAAATATATAAATGTAATAAAATATTTTCCTTTTTTTTAAATACAAATTAATTAAAAATGTAAAATACTGTACATTTATAATGTAATATAATAAAAAAACATTAAATTTTTTTAAATTAAAAAAGTTTAAATAAAATTGTCTAAAAAATTCAACAATTTTAAAAATTCAATTCATAAAAAATAAACAAAGAAAAAAATATCTCCCTCTTCCATTACACATCTCCAGTGGGCCAAACCACGAAACTAATAGCAGAATAACCTATAAATAATGACAATCCCAAATTTGTCTGTTTTACTGCAAAAAAAACAAACAATTAAATTATGAAAAATACTTACTTTTATAAACTACCCAAATGCGAAAGATGTGGCGGGCTACATTTGGCCCCCGGGACGCATGTAGCCCCCCCTCCAGACACACACACACACACACACACACACACACACACACACACACACACACTCCCCAAAAAAGTGCTTTTCAATAGGAGTGTACTGAGCATAAATGTGTGATGGCAACACTTTGGACATTACTTAATCAACACTGCCTCCTGTTGGCCATTGAAAAGACAATTTAAAATGTGTTTTCAATGAAATAAATGTAATTAAGACGGAGAGAAAAAGCCCATCGGGGTATGAAATAACAAAAGCAAATATGTGTTTAAGTTGCCTCACAATGTAATGCACAGAGGAAATAAAAACAAGCAACACAAGGGGGCAAAATCACTCCATACTTTAACAACATCAGGTCCAGTGCACCTTCAACTTAAGTTTGCTTTGAACTAAAGAGTCTATTAAACAAATGCACGTAATGAAAGAGCAGGAGGTTACAGGCTCAGCCCCAGCTGTGTATACAAGCAGAAAAAAAAACAAAAAACACTTTTAATGAGCCATTGTTAACATCTTCCAGCCAATTTCTTCTTCTTCTTTTGTTTTTTTAACCAATAATTGTTTAATTCATGCATTGTGTGGTAGCTACTGGGTCTCATGTGACCACTGGTATTTATTGTTAATTAATCTCTCACTGATTTTCTGGTGATGAATGAAGAATAACAAAATAGAACACGAAAGCAAACACATTATACATAATAAATTAGAAGTAAAAAACAGAACTGGGTTAAAAATCTGGTTAATTTAAAGAATAAGGTGCAATAATAAACTGTAATGTGCAAAGTAGAATGTTGTTTTCCACTATGATGGAGGTGCATGAGATAGATAGATAGATAGATAGATAGATAGATAGATAGATAGATAGATAGATAGATAGATAGATAGATAGATAGATAGAATAAAGAATAAATTCATGGTAAATCAGGAATGTTAAATATGTAACTGCATCATGTTAATACCACACTGGGAAATAAAAATCTAAATATTACCAAGTATATTTTTCTTCTTTCTAGTCAAAATATTTCATCACACTTAAAATAAGACATAATCACCTAAAGAGGAACTTTTCAGTGAGATGTTATCTTGCTTAAAGTTTTTTTTTCTTTAATTGATTATTTTTGCTTAAAGATTTTACTTTGGTTTAATTCAAGTTTTTTTTTATTTATTTAACTGAAATTTTTTTTGCTTATTTTTTTTCCCCATTAGTTTTGCTTAATTTACAGAGGGAAAAATCCACAGACAGACGGATAGACAAACGGATAGACAGACGGATAGACAGACAGATAGATAGATACTTTTTTTCGTCACATTCCAGTCCTTTCTGGTGATTAGTACCACCTGATTTATGATCCACATTAAAAAGCAAACAGATTAATACACAATAAAAGCTGGTGTTAATAATAATAATACATATTATTCTTTTGATGATGTCGATGATTGAGGAGTATTATTATTATGTGCTTCACCTTGCCATGACATCTGGTGTTTCCTGTAATTCCCTGTGTGTTTCAAAGAAGTGTTGTTGTCTGAACTGGTTCTTCATCACAGATAACATCTTGTTATTTCTGTCAGTGCTCACAGCAGTTAAGACATATAGTCAGTCATCTACGACCGGCTGCAGCCATTGGTCATGAACGTCCCTATCACATCTTTGTCCCCAGGCGACTGGAGGGAGCAGCTGTGCCCGGTGGTGACCAGGTTAAAGGAGTGTGTGATGGAGGTGGTGGAGAAAGCAAAGAGAGCCATGACCTTTGTGCTTCTGCAGGAGGCAGCCTGCAGCGTTCCACAGGGTTTCCTCCTCCAGCAGAGGAGGGACGTGGTCTTCAGTCAGGCAGTAGGTGCCAACATTTCTAGAATAAATGACTAATTCTGTGGATGATTGACAGCTCTGCAACGTCACAGAAGGTCTAATGTTCTTTTTATACCTTACACAATAGGTATAAAAAGATGTGAGTCCAGTGTTTTGGTTTGTAAATTGTAAATATTTACCCTATTCACATTGAATCCATAAGTTTTGACGCCTTCTTTACATGATATATGTCTTGGAAAAGCCTGATGTTTACAATTAGATACATGCAATAGACAGATGATCCACCAGGGGGGGAGGAATTATTTCACTGGAGGCCTTTCCAGTGACATGCAGAGGTGTGACAAGAATGGCATGTGTGGGTGGGGTGGGTTCTGTTTTTGTTGTTGTCCTTTTTTTTGTTGTTGTTGTTGTAAAGAAATGTAGAACTTGTATGATGCATGCAACCAACAGGAAGTTATCAATGAAATCAAAGGCTGTATAACATATGATTACTATAGGAGAGCTACAACAGAAATGTGTGTGCTAGTGCTAGTTGAATTGGGGGGGGGTAAGTTTTTGTGTTATCTTGTACACAAACAAACATCCAAACCAACCAACGCCGGCAAAAACATGACCTCCTTGGCGAAGGTAACTACTAATTTGTTAGATGTGTTTGTGATAAATTCTGTTATTATTTGAGCATTGACACCTGATGTATCAAATATGATACACACATTGAAAGTCATACATGATACTTGATATCTGAAAAAAACGTTTTGTTGTTGTTATTGTTTAGAAAGACAAAAAAAGGCTCCAATTTCAAAGAAGTGACATTTTCCGTCAACGTTCAGGTTTTACATGGTTAATGGAATACTTTGTTCTAGTAAAATATTAGCCTTTTCGTTTTTCTTTTTTCTTTTTTTTTTCCATTTTAATGTCTTTCTTAATTGACACTTGGGGCAAAGTCCAAACCATTCATGAGTTTAGAAAAGGACAAAAAAAGCAGAGGCACGCCGAGATTTTCCAAAATATATATCAACAATGTATTTAATAGAACAATGCAAAAGTTAAAAACACATCAGTGTCTTGTCTTCCCATTCATGAGTTTGTTCGACCTCATCCAGCAGATTACTTTCACTTAATTACACTTTTGATGCTTTTGACAGAATCCTAATTTAAAAAGGTTAATGCGCACCATGTTCGTCACCATAACAGACTATTTGCATAAGTGGAACTCAAAAGCTGCAGTTTCAATGCAGGTAGAACAACAAAGGAATCATTTGACCTTATTAAAATGACTAATCCTGCAGACTGTTGTGTGAGTGTTTCTGAGGTGTGTGTGTGTGTGTGTGTTTATGTGTGTGTTTGTGTTGCAGCTGGCAGCCTTAGCCTGTGGGTTCGTCATGAGGCTGTATGCAGGAATGCAAGACAAAGGCTTCCTGAGGCAGCTCCACCTGGTTGGCCTGGTGGCCCAGTTTGAAAGCCTGCTTAGCACCTACAGTGAGTAGATCTGCGATGGAAAAATCACAACCTCAAAACCTCCACTGACACAGCTGTTAGAAAAAGGTGTGACGGAGCGGAGTTTAGCCAAGTTGGATTCTGTTAATTGGATACGTGGTTGTGAGGTTGTTACAAAACAGACGTGTTTCTGAGCTGATGATTCATTGCGGTGCTTTGTTTCAGATGTATAGCCTTTATGTCAAGACCTGTCCTCTTTGGGTGCTTATATGTATTATTCAGTGTGTTTTCGATAAAGGTCAAACACAGTCAATACCCAGAGCAAAGACTGAATTAAAGTGAAGGGATTGTATAAGTTCTGTAAAGTACACTGCAAAAATGGAAAATCTTACCAAGTGTATCTTATCATACTTAAAATGACACGAAATGAAACGATAAAAGCTCCCAAAAAAAGAAAAAAAAGAAAACTAACAAGATTGCATCAACCATGATGGTAACAACCACAACAAGAACAGGGCAAAGATAAAATAAAATAAAAATACACTTGGTAAGTTTTTTTTTTTTTTCCAGTGTATTAATACACCTTTACACTGGAAAAAATACCCCTCTACAAACAAGTAATAAAATTATCATGGGACGATTTCGTGAAATATGATTTCCCAGATTTATTGTGGAAAAATAAGTTTTTATATGTCACTGAAAATGTTAGTCCTTAATGCTGACTTTGTTATGGGTTCTAATTAAACCACAATTCAATGCTGGGGTGAAAGAGAGAAAAGAAAACGGAAAGAAAATAAAACTAGCAAGACAGTATCAACCATGATAGTAACAAGAACTGGGCAAAGACAACATTTAATAAAAATAAATAAAAATTCCTCTTGAGGTGATTAGGTTTTATTTTCAATATAATGAGATATTTTAACTAGAAATGAAGATTGGGTTGTTTGTTCCAGTGTATTAACACACCTTTACACTGGAAAAAATACCCCTCTAAAAACAAGTGACAAAAATTCTAGAAAATTATCTTGGTAAGATTTCTTGAAATAAGATTTTCCAGATTTATTGTCGAAAAATAAGTTCTTATATGTTACTAAAAAGTTTAGTCTTTAGGTGATTATGTCTTAATTAGATATGATGACTGTACTCACTCACTCACTGTAAAAAAAATACTTTATTCCATCTCGTCATTGTGGCATGAATATTGTTTCCCTTTTCTTTAATGCTGACTTTATTATGGGTCGTAATTAAACCACAATTCATTGCTGGGGTGAAAAAGGGGGGTGGGGGGTAGCAGAACAAGAACTGGGCAAAGATAAAATATATATGTATTTTTTTTTATTTAAAAAAATTTCTTTAGGTGATTCTATTTTATTTTCAATATAATTAGATATTTTGACTAGAAATGGTGAATTATGGTTGTTGTTTTTTTGTGTATTTACACTAGAAAAAAAATACTCCTCTGAAAACAAGTGACATAAATTATGAAAATTTATCTTGGTAAAATTTCTTGAAATAAGATTTTCCAGATCTATTGTCTAAAAATATTTATATCTCACCAAAAAATTCATAATTGTGTTATGTCTTATTTTAAGTTTGATGAGATATTTGGACTAGAAACGAGAGAAATACACTTGGTAAGATTTAGATTTATTTCCCAGTGTATCAACACACTTTTTATTAGCAGTTTCTATTACTCTTATACCATATACTGTGCACTAAAAGCACAGGGTCAAGGTATGTAGGGGGTGGGGTCAAGGAAGTATTGATGCTGGTTATGAGGGAATGTTCAGTCAGAACCTTATCATTAAACAGAGGACACTCTCCTGTAGGCTGTTACTGAAGGTCATGGATTGGAAAAGCAGAGAAGAAGAAACCATGTGACACTGAACATAAAGGAAGTCGAGACTGTACTGAACCCGTGGTTATTCCAATGGGGCATTTGGGAAAGAAAATTGAGTGTGTGAGCAGTCATTAACTGGAGAGGAGCCTTCATTCCTCTTTTCCTTCCATATGAGGAGACTTTTAGAACAAATGTATATAATAATTGTGCAGAAGCTAAAGTTAGATTAGATAGATAGATAGGTAGATAGATAGATAGATAGATAGATAGGTAGATAGATAGATAGATAGATAGATAGATAGATAGATAGATAGATAGATAGATAGATAGATAGATAGATAGATAGATAGATAGATAGATAGATAGATAGGTAGATAGATAGATAGGTAGATAGGTAGATAGATAGATAGATAGATAGATAGATAGATAGATAGATAGATAGATAGATAGATAGATAGATAGATAGATAGATAGATAGATAATGCAATAAAAAGGCCAAATTTTGAGATAAAAAGTAAAAAATTCTGCAAAAAAACATGAAAATCCTGTGTTAAAGTCAAATTATGCAATAAAACGGCCAAATAATGAGATAAAGTAAAAATTATGGAATAAAATCTCTAATTATATGATGAACAGGGACAAATTAAGCGATAAAAAAATCTAAATTATGCAATAAAAAGGCCAAATTATAAGATAAAAAGTCAAAATTATACAATAAAAACTCAAATTATATGATAAAAAGTCTAAATTATGTAATAAAAAGTAAAAATCATGCGATAAAAAGCCAAAATATGCGATAAAATGGCCAAATTATGTAATAAAAAGGCCAAATTCCCAGTCACTAAACACAATCACAATTAATCCATATATAAGGTGCACTGTGAGAAAATTAAAGTTTTTTAAGTGCGCCTTATAGTCTGGAAAATACAGTAGCTTAATATTCTAATTCTGTGGGACTTGGTGCCCAAGGCGACCGCCTAGTCTGCCTATGCCTAACGCCGGCCCTGCCTTTGCCTTTAGTGTCTCCAGGTCTGAGCACAACTGCTATGCTAAGGCTAAAGGCAGAAGTACTGTGGGTTCTGCAGACGATATGTTGTGGTCTTGTCTTATTTATATACTCAAATATCTTAAAGTGGTTTTAAAAAACATTATATTTGTTTGTCAGAAATGTGAGAGACTCTGTGATATAATGACCACATATGTTGACTCCAAAAGTAGCTCCTTTTTCTTGGATTTTTGCCAAATGTAACACGTACTGACGATGCCTAATTGCCCATTTGTGTGTTTAACTGTTTATAAGGTGAGGAGATCGGAATGCTGGAGGATATGGAGGTTGGGATCTCAGACCTGCAGAAGGTTATGTTCAAGATCACAGAAGCCAAGTCAGATGAACTCAGTGACCTGCAGCCTCTAGTTTGTGGCCAACGGTGAGACATCACTCAGTGTGTAGTGTGTGTTTCTGTGTTGCTAGGTTACTAAACACATTATAGTGACAACACCTCCAAAATGATCCCAAGGGTTATTGTTATTCAAAAACTTTGCAATTATAAGTATTTATATTTTTAGATTCCAGGTATTCCTCATAAAGTTATTATTATTATTATTGTATTACAAATACAAATGGCAGCTTTTCTGTTTGTCCATGTGTGCGGATGGTGTTATGGTCCCTGTTCGTCTTGCTTATTCAGACAGACTAATGGACAGGCGATGAATTTTAACTTTTTTTTTTAATACCTGATTGATGGGTTGTTTTGTGATAAAATGTGAATAAAAATTATAAATGAACATGTAAAAAATGAAATTACTCTTTGGTTGATCAAAATATAATTAAAAAAAAAAAAAAAAACATTATCTTTAACCAAAATTAACTACATTTCTTAACTTTATTGCAAAAACACATTGATTGTAATTGGGGTAACCTTTGACCCCAGTCATGGAAGAGTACAGGTATTAGTAGGTCATGCCATCTAAGAGTTAACATATATCAGCCAGGTACTATAGTGCTTTAGTATTCATCCAGCGGGACAGATTGGACCCTTTAGTGGGCCGGATTTGACCCCTGGGCCTTATGTTTGACACCTGTGCTTTATGTAGTTTAATAGTAAGTTGTGTTACTGTGTATTTTCAGTTCGGTGTTATAAAAGTGTCAAAGGAAGTTGAGACTGTACTGTGTGTGAGCAGTCATTAGCTCTTTTCCTTCCATATGAGGAGACTTTTAGAATAAATGTATATAATAATTAAGCAGAAGCTAAAGTTAGATTAGATAGATAGATAGATAGATAGATAGATAGATAGATAGATAGATAGATAGATAGATAGATAGATAGATAGATAGATAGATAAAGTAAAAATTATGAGATAAAAAAGTAAAAATTATGAGATAAAAAAGTAAAAATTATGAGATAAAAAAGTAAAAATTATGAGATGAAAAAGTAATAATTGTGTGATTGAAAAAGTAATAATTGTGTGATTGAAAAAGTAATA
The DNA here is from genome assembly GCA_020466265.1 of Siphamia tubifer. Taxonomy (NCBI): domain Eukaryota; kingdom Metazoa; phylum Chordata; class Actinopteri; order Kurtiformes; family Apogonidae; genus Siphamia; species Siphamia tubifer. Next base: position 6,794,629 of record CM035783.1, read on the forward strand.
ATTGTGTGATTGAAAAAGTAATAATTGTTAAAAATTGTGTGATAAAAAAGTAAAAATTGTGTGATAAAAAGGACAAATATGATTGTATTACAAATACAATAATGACAAATTGGACCCTCTAGCGGGCCGAATTTGACCCCCGGGCCTTATGTTTGACACCTGTGCTTTATGTAGTTTAATAGTAAGTTGTGTTACAGTGTATTTTCAGTCTGGGTGTTATAAAAGTGTCAGGCAAAGGCAAACAGACGTCTGTATGTGGTGACGCTGTTCCTAGTTATAAGGAAGTGAATTGGACTTTAGTCGTCATGTGACCACAGTCATTCAGTCAGCTGGTTTACAGGTAGTAACAGGTGGAGAACCATGAAGAGCTCTTCCAGCTGGAAGGCAGTAACTGATTTATAGGACTTTTCCTAAAAGGTCAAAGCGGGTTTATTTTACTCCTGTTACTGTGCTCATGATGCCAAGTATCATCTGATTCCCCTCCCTTCACTCTCCTGTTTTATCATGTACTTTGTCTCCCACACGTCTAGGATTCTACACTCCCTGTGTTTATACAAAGCCTGCGCTGGCGCCTTAGGTGTCAAATTGTACAACTTCCTAAAGCTATCAAATTATGCAATGCTGCAAAGTATAACTGTCCTTTCTCTTTTACTCTTTTTTAAAAAATTTTTTTATTATTCTTTCATTCCACCCCTTAACTGTTTAAACTTCCAAGGGTTCACATATAGGCCGGAAAATAGTCGCTCAAAAACCTGTCCTAAATGTCACATGACCTAATGTAGTTTGACAACGGAGATTCTCACACATCAGAAGATATAAATATAATATCTTTTGATTATAATCTAGTAAAATAATAATATATTTAATTTGTATAGCGTTTTTGCACTCAAAGACACTTTACATGAAGTAAAAATAGAATAAGAGTCTGACTACAATAAAATGATAATAAAAAATAAACAAACAGACAATAGAAAATAGACCAATCACACATTAAAACTGACAGAATGAAAGTAATCAAACATTAAAAGCAATCTTGAATAAATGAGTTTTTAAAAGGGATTTAAAAGTGTTAAGTTTGGAAGAGTAAGGCATGGTTGGGGGGAGTGAGTTCTAAAGGTTTGGGGCGACTACAGAGAAGGATCTGCCCCCCCATATAATATAATGTAATATAATATAATATAATATAATATAATATAATATAATATAATATAATATAATATAATATAATATAATATAACATAATATAACATAATATAATATAATATAATATAATATAATATAATATAATATAATATAATATAACATAATATAACATAATATAATATAATATAATATAATATAATATAATATAATATAATATCATAATATCATATTGTCAGGTTTAATCTGTAAAACATATTCTCTTCTATATCGTTTGTGCTTTTTCTAACAGATTAAACCTGACAATAATATAATATAATATGATACGATACGATACGATATGATATAATATAATATAAATGTAGTCCAGTTGTAGATGTCTACCTTGGTGGAGGTCTGAGGTCTTTTCAAGTTTTGTTCTTTTTTGAAAAGTAACAGAGAAAACACATATACATGTGAATGTAAAACATATACATTTTCTATTACAAAATCAAATAATAACTCGATCAATAATTTAAAAAAAACAGAAAAGCAAACATCCGCCAAGGCAGACCCCCCCCTCCCTCCCCGACTGAAGAGAGGAGGTTATGTTTTTACCAGAGTCTGTCTGTCTGTCTTTTAGCGAGATAACTCAAAATGTTATGGATGGATCTTGATGAAAATTTCCTGCCGCGTTGGGAGTGTCACAAGGAACAACTGATTCTATTTTAGTCATGATCCAAAAGAGACCCTGGATTCTGGATCACTTTTAAATTTTACATTGCGGTGAATAGAGAATAAATTTCAATATGATCCATAATCCAGGATCTCTTTCGGATCATCATCAAAATCTAATCATTTGTTTTTTTAAAGGTGTCATTCCGCTGAAAACCACTTTTCCACGCTCCTTTTGGAATCTGATGAGGTCACCCCGACTTCCCAACACATGTTGCCTTTGACAGTGGTTCATAACACATTCACAGAAAACAACGAGAGGAACCAGGGACCCAGAAAAAGCCGGTCCGTCTGACATCAGATGGACTTTAGCATCACCCACCTGGGGTTAAACCCGTCCCCCATTGCAGCGAATCTGAAGTAGCATTAGCATTAGCGTCTACGAGACAAGACGATGCCACAGTAGCTGCTGCACAAACTGGAAAAAAATGGCGGATCAAACCGGTTCATGTGTGAAAATAAAGCCTCGTTATTCAGAACAAGCGACGGCACAAAACCTAGCTGGGTGATACTTGGGTAAAGGTAAAGACACACAAAGAGGGAGAGGGGAGGGGGAGTGTTCCTTCATGTATGAGGAAGTACCGGTAAACTGTGTTTTTCTACCATGAAGAAAACAGCTGGAAACAAAGCAATCTAGAGTTTTTTTTTTTTTTTAAATAGAACCAACACACAATGTATTCAACAACAACGGAGAACACAGTAATATTAATGAAATAACCATGGAATGACTCCCTTTAATACTAATTCTAATAATAATAATTAAAAACTAAACTAAACGGGGCTTGCTAATACACCCACACGGTCACATGACACTCTGCCTACCCAGGGATTTCTGAGTTTTCACTGTTAACTTTCTATCTTTTGAAAAAGTTTTCAAACATTTTCCATTTGACAACTTTCCTTTCTGTTTTATTCTTTTTTTTTTTCTCCCCTCCTTGCACTCAGAGACCACTTTACTGTAGAAGTGCCATTACCACGACTGGTTTTCCACACCCTGCCAGAGGAAATCAAGGAGGGCAAGCCTCTACAAGTGTTCCCGGTGCTTTTTAATGTGGGCATCAATGAGCAGCAAACTATAGCAGAGAGGTACTGCAGAGACGCTTTGATCATCTTTGGCAAATTGATGCACTTAGGAATAAGTCTATACTCTATCTTAACTATGACCATGTACATATAAGTAGATCTGTGCATCACTTAGTTATTATTTTAGCTGAAAGACAATGGATGTTAATAGATTATAATGCACTTTACTATGCTCTGAATTGTTTAAAATGCAACTATATTGCTTTTACTTCTGCCATTTTCTAACAATTTTTTAAAGGTCAAATAGAAACAAGTCCATGCTTCATTAAATTTTCAAACTCAATGCAATAATTATTGTAAGATTATTGCACTATTATTGCACTGAATGGAAGTCTTTTAACTGAGCAGATTTTTTGCTAACACTTTATAATACCTACACACAATTAACTATGTATTAACCATTTATTACCCATTTATAAATGGGTTGTTCATTATGTATTAACCATTTGTTACCTATTTGTTAATGTCTTGTAAAGGTTCATACTAGTATAAATGTAAAATTTTAATGTTTTTAACCAACAGGTGCAGTGTTTACAACTGTTTCTTTGTTTACCTGTAAAGCAGACATACAAACACTGCACCTGTTGGTTAAAAATAATCAAATTTTACATTTGTCTTTGGAAGACAATCGTATGAACCTTTAAAAGACATTAACAAATAGGTAACGAATGGTTAATACATAATTAACAACCCATTTATAAATGGGTAATAAATGGTTAATACATAGTCAATTGTGTGCAGGTGTTATAATGTGTTACCGATTTTTTATTTTTTTTATCTTAAGTGCTCGTCTCTGATGTCTTTCTGTGATCTCTTTCATGTTCATGTTCTCAGATTTGGAGATATTTCCCTGCAAGAGAGAATAAACCAGAAGAACTTTGAGATGTTAGAAGCTTATTACAAGTCATTAAGCGAAAAGTTGCCGCTAGAATGTAAGTGAAAGAAATGTCATTTATTATATAACGAGTGGAGTTTGTTTTTGCGATGAGGGTTTGGTTGTACAAATGAGTTCGCATTTTTAAAACAAAAAAAAAAAACAACCTGTATTCAACCCTACACAAATGTTTTCCTAGAAGACATTCAGAAATGAGTGAGCAGGAATGTGCTTTTCTTCCACCTGTAGGTCTACCATGTTTTCAGACACAGACTGATATAAAGGAATTACTTGAAACCCTGGGCCAGAATGTAGTCACAAAGAAGAGGAAGAATGTGGAGATTCTATGGATTGCTGGAACGGTGAGCAGTTTGTCTTTCGTTTAAAGCTTTCTCTGAACCATGACCTGCAGCAGCTGCTACCAGTAAATGCTCGGTTCTAGTCAAGTGTCATATTTTGGATGTTTGGTTATTATATCCATCCCAAAAAAGGGAGGCAACAGGTTTTTTTTTTTTTTTTTTTTTTTTTTACAGTCAAGTATGTATGACGCACTGACTAAAGAGCACTTTTAATTTCGTTGCACTGGTGGTAATGACAATAAAAACCATGTATCATTCGTTCATTCATTTTGCAAAATGAAACCAAGAATAAGACAATGAAAAAAAACAACTTATTTTAGTTATTTGTTTCCAAAACCAAAATGAAAAAACAGATGATTGGGTTTTGGTTTTTTTTCATTTTTGTGTTTAAATAAATAATGGAAAAACCAATAACGGCCATTTTCAGTTTTATCCAATTTTGTACCTGAAGCAAATTGACAACGGAAAGTAACATGGCCGCCGGACTTGAAGATAATTATCATATGATTAAACAGCTTTTTGATGATGGAAAAACACATGCTGAGATTTCTAAGGCGCTGTGGCAGTTACGTATTCAGAGTGGGATCAATAAAGTACTTCTATTCAATTCTATTATGCAATACATTCTGCTGCATTATGTAATAAATTATTACATTTTGAGAAAAAAAAAAAAAAGATCCAAGTGCATTTTGTAATAATCTTCTCAAAATGTAATAACTTATTACATAATGCAGCAAAAATTTATTTAAAAAAATGTGGTAGTTTATTACTAAATGAAGTGAAAAAGTTGGATGTTTATTACAAAATACACTGTTGCTCAACAAGGTCAATGGTGAAATTCTTTATAAATTTTTTTAAATCTAATTTTCCCACTTATTTCTGCTAGGCAAATTTTATATGTATGTAGCAGTAAAACTACTTGTCAAATACATACAAAATTTGGTTTATAGACTATCAATGACCCAAAATAGATGTGATATAATTTTGGGTGAAGTGGGTCAAAGTTCAAATTTTTCCGAATTTTTATAAATCTTATTTTTTTTTCCCCATTTACTTGTAATGGGCAAAATTCCACATGTCTGTTACAACTAAACTAATGGTTGAATTCATACTAAATTTAGTGTATCGAATACCAGTGATGCAGAATAGATATCATTATATTTTGGGAAATATAGCTAAAATTTGTAAGAATTTTTTAATCTTTTAATCTCTCTTAATCTTTTAATCTCTCCATTTACTTATAATGGGCAAAATTTCACATGTATAAAAACATAATTTGATACGCTGACATCAGCAGGTGCATAGACATGATGACATAAGCTTCATCGATGCCAAAAAAAAAAAAGCCACAATATGCATGAGGGGTGGGGCTTGTTGTGCCTGGAACCACTTGTTTAGAAAGACTTGAAGACGATCTAGACGTCACCCTTTCACTTCACGTTAATAAGCCTAACATTCAAAGGACAAATTTATAATCTGATGGTGATTTTTGTTTTATTTCATTCACATTTTTACCCTTAAGATCTGCCGAAGGCTGAATGGCATCAGGTTCACCAGCTGTAAAAGTGCCAAAGACCGGACATCTATGTCTGTCACATTAGAGCAGTGTGCCCTCCTACGAGACGAACACCAGCTCAGCAAGGATTTCTTCACCCCGGCTCTGAATTGTATGCGAAGGTAAGGCCAAAACTAGAAAAGAATCCATGAACTCAATATGGGTGCAAGTTATTTTCAACCCACTTAAACCAGTCCCATCTAGGCTGCACAGAACAGACCAGTTTATGTGAGAAAAGTAATTTTTTTTTGCCCTCTGTATTTATTACTCTCTTTCCATTTGGGTTTAGTCATTGACATATAAATAAGTCTAGTGGGAAAATATACATGACTCTATATTAAAGGGGTAGTTCACTATTTTTCACATGAATTTGTATGGGTTCACCATCTTTACTCTGGTGAACCCATACTACTACTACTACTCCACAGTGACTTAACCCTAACACTGTCCTGTGAGTCGAGTTCTGGTCCAGTTTTGGTCAAAGTGAAAGTAGTCCCGGTAGGTTTACTGGGGTCATGAAAATAAAAGGTGTGTCTTCTCGGACCACTACGTGTTTGAGTGATTTATTTGCATAATGGAACAAAAACTCACACCTCCTAATTGCTTTTAGCTACTTTCTCTCAGTCCCCATCTGCACGGAAATTAGTTTGCGTGAAACCGACGTGCTTTGGGACCAGTCTCTCGGATACCCCAAAACGATCTCTTTGGAAAACAAGTCCCAGAGTGGAAAGATCTGGATACGGTGCTGTTTCCGTATTCATCTTGACGAGTATCCGTGTGTTCACACAGACGTCATGGCCACGTGACCGACAGCAGCCTTGCACTCGTAGCATCCATTCTCGTCACAAGACAATGACAAACAGGGTAACAGTGTTGAATGGGTTAGGGTGTTAGCAGTGTTATTGTTGTTGTTTGTGTCCGGCGCGTGTGTTGTGCCAGTAGAAAAAGCATGTGGGTGCATGCGAGGTACTTTTTCTATTGTTCTTTTGTATCCGGTGGTACTGGCTAACAGCGCGCATAGGGGCGTGGCATGTGAATTGCATCGTTTTCAGCAATTGTTTTGCCCCCATGCTGATCCAGATTTTTACTGGAACGGTTCAATTTTTACCTAATATCTTTTTGACACTGTTTCAAAACTAAACGCGTATCGAACATGTCTGGACGTAGCCTAAATAGCAATCAATGGTTGTTGTCACTGCTAACAGCTGTGCGCCTTAGCAAACAATTACTGTTAGCAGTGACAACGTGCATTGATCGTTATTGAGCGAAAGTAGCTCCAAGCAATTACGAGGTGTGAGTTTTTGTTCCGTGATGGTTTTGTTCTGCAAATAAATCACTCATTCAAACATTGTTTTGAGAAGAAACACGTTTTATTTTTTATGATATCAGGAAACCTGCCGGGACTACTTTCTGTTTGACTAAAACCGGACCAGAAGTCACTGTGGGTTAACCCATACAGATTAATGTGAAAATAGTGAATTATCCCTTTAACTTCTCTCAGCAGGTAACACTGGCGAACACAGTTTTTGTTGCGTTAGGCCTGACAGCTGTTTTGAACTCATTTTTGGGTCGGGAATCTAAAACTGATCTCAGTTTTTCTCTATCACGTCAAGTATTTTTTTTAACTACAGGATTCAATTTTCTTAAAACATATGAAAAATACTGTACTTAACAACCAGGTATTTGGTTTATAAGAATTTTCAAATATTGACATACAATGAAATATGAAAGAAACAGCATGACTGTAATGAATGAATGATGATGTCCTGTGATATACGCCAAATGAAATACCGTCATTTCTCTGAAGGAGACTTCCCAAGGGATCAATAAAGTACTAATATAATCTAATCTAATGTTTAACACTATTGTATTTTTACAAATGATATGTCTACTGTCATTGTACTGACCCTATTGGGAGCTGCACACACCTCTTACCACACTGTCTCCATGGTAACTGCACAAATGTTTCCACCTAGCTGTGGATGAATCCAATCGTAATCAGCTGGAAAGTCTGACTATAGTTAATCAGTGGAACTTTGCTCATGTGGAGGGTAAACCGTGGAGAAAAAAAACTTGACATGGTCGGAAAAACCTGACTGCAATTTTTGAATCAGTGTGGTAATTTTACTTTTAATCAGCGTAAAAAATATATATATATATTTTCCAAATTGTTCCCCAGTGTTATCCACAAAACATTTTTTTTAATTATTCATTAATTTTCATTTATTTTTTTGCTTTTTACTCATTTACAAAAATAACTTAGCTGTATAAGAACAATTTAGGAACAAGGACATCAGAGCATTTTTGTAACTGATTTGAAGTTATCATGTGACAAACAAAAATGCTAAACATGTCGTGTTTAAATTGTCTTGTTAAAACTGTGTAACTTGCACCCATGTATGTAGCACATGTATATAGGAAAAGCTATAAGTATTTATTTTATATATCAAAAGGTTTTATGTCTGCACATTTTCCTTGTGGCTTATCGTCATCATATGTTCCTGTGTAAATATCATCTGTTCCTCTATCATAACAACATTCCTTCACAAAGCAAAGGCAGCCATGCATGGTCTGTGTTTGTGTTTCGCAGCAGCGTCTACATCTACATTTACATCTGCATCTATCTGACTCTGATAAGACTGTGATTTTACTGAAGCGCTGTAGGCAGTGACCTGTGGACACAGACACTAGTCCAGTTTAGAAGCACATCAATTACATCACATTAGAATGAATTAGAATTATATCACATTTTTGATTGAATTATATCACATTAGATTAGACTAGATTACGTTATATTAGATTGAATTCGAATCATTCACATTTTTGATTGATTTATATTAGACTAGATTAGATTACATTAGATTATTTTATATTAGAATGAATTAAAATCAATTACACTTTGGAGTGAATTAGATCACTTTAGATTCGTATAGGTTAGATTAATTTAGTTTAGTTTTTATGAGATTAGATTAATATAGATTGAATTTGATTAGACTGAATTATCTTAGACTAGTTTGCCTACTATAGATTCCATTAGATTGGATTAGTTTGGATTAATATACTTTGGATTAGAGTAGATTACATTAGTTTAGATTGAATTCAACTCGTTTGATGAGTGTCGGTTGAATTTGATTGCATTAGATTAGATTAGATTAGTTTTGATTAGTATAGATTTAATTATATAACATATTATATTTAGTTTAAATTAATTTATTGATCCCACAGTGGGGAAATTCAGTAGTCATCGCAACAACAGAATACAGTGTTATAAAAAGTGTGTATGCATAAAGATATAAAATAGTAATAATAATAATAATAATAATAATAGCATAGATATTTAAAGCAGAGTGGGTTTGCACAGCTGAATCTGGATGTTGTAAATGTTTTCTATTTTCATTCATATAATGTGAAAAAGGTCAAAGAATCGTAAATTCTCTGGGGGTATGTAAACTTCTGAACACCACTGTAGAGGATGAACACTGCCACAACTGTTCCGGTCAGTGACGACTTAAAGGGATAGTTCACTATTTTTCGCATGACTTTGTATGGTATCACCATATTTACTCAGGTGCACCCACAGTGACTTACCCCCGACAATGTCCTGTGAGTCGAGTTCTGGTCCGATTTTGGTCAAAGCGAAAGTAGTCCCGGCAGGTTTCCTGGGGTCAACAAAATACGTGTTGCTTTTCAAAACAAAATGTGTTCGAATGAGTGATTTATTTGCGTAACAAAACCATCACGGAACGAAAACTCACACAATATTGTTTGCAGGTTTGCATGGTGAAGAATTAATATATATATAAATAGACTTGCGGTACACCATGTAATTAGTTCTGAAAAGAAGTAATTATTTATTTATATAAAAACTTACACCTTGTAATTACTTGGCACTACTTTCTCTCAATTTGATTAATTTAGTTTAGATTGAATTAGATCAGTTTTTATTAGATTCAATTAGGTTAGATTACTTATAGATTGAATTAGATTAGACTAGTTTAGATTACATCACTATCGTGTAGACTGGGTTAGGTTTGATTGGATTATTGTAGACTAGTTTTCATTAGTATAGATTCGATTAGACAACATTACATTAGAATTAATTATAATAATTTACATTTGAGATTTAATTAGATCACTTAAGGTTTGTATAGATTAGATTAATTTAGTTTAGGTTCAATACATTGATCACTATTGAGAGAAAGTAGCTCCAAGCAATTATGAAGTTCAATGATGGTTTTGTTATGTAAATAAATCACAACACATACTGTTTTGAGAAAAAACGCGTTGTATTTTGTTGACCCCGGGACTACTTTCACTTTGACCAGAACTGGACCAGAACTGGGTTCACAGGACACTGTCGGGGGTAAGACACTGTGGGTGCACCAGAGTAAAGATGCTTGATTTCATATAGATTCATGTGGAAAAATAGTGAACTATCCCTTTAATGTCACCATAGAAGTGAAGCGGAATCCTTCAACCTTCTGGACATGATATGAAAGAGTTCTGACGTGAACGTACTGTAAAGTGAACCTTCAGCCTCTTAACAGAATAGAGCGAACATGTGTGGTGTGTTTGTTTTAGCTCCAGGCTATTTGTGGTTTTCTAAGACCGTTGAACAAACAGGCCGGACAGGTTCACTCAACTGTACTGTAGCTGTTTTTGTTCAGCACTATAATCCTAGCGTGTTGTGTCTGGAGAACACAAATGCACTCATTTACAAGTTGAGCAGAACACTTTTTCGTCTGCACTCGGTGTCGCCAGGGGGTTTGTGCATATGTGCGCTCCTTCTATGAATCATCTAAACCCTCCAGGCATCCATTGATCTGTCTGCTCCTGGTTACATTTTCCAGACACAAGCAAATGATCCTGCACTTATTAAGCAGTATGATACATTGCTGCTGATCTTATGGGGACCTCGGGCTTCTTAGTAAAAAAAAAAAATACAAAATGCAAAAATAATATGAAGTGTATCGGATTCATTGATCTTTCGTTTTGCTCGACAAACCGATGCTGCTGATATGAAGCGCTGTAGTGTCTAGACATGAGAATAACACGTGTCTGCGCAAGAAGGATCTTTTTAAGTGTTTGATAGAGTTTTCCACTGCTGCCTACAGTCACTTAAATATATGAAAGTGTGAAAGAGAGGAAGAGAATTGACTTCTGTCTGACAAGCTTTTAAAGAAATATCAGATTTGACCCAAAAAAAAAAAAGCTGCAGATGTTCCACTTAGACTGGAAAAATGTCGATTAAAATTCATACAAGATATTTTTGCTCAAATTTTTTTTGACAATTAAAGAAGTGAAAATGATGTTGGTAAGATGTCCTGAAATAACATTTTCAAGATCCAGCACTGCAAAAATGTAAATTTAACCAAGTGTATTTTTCTCATTTCTAGTCAAAATATCGAATTACACTTAAAATTAAGAAAGTCATCTAAACAGCAACTTTTCAGTGTGATATAAATAACTTATTTTTAGACAATTTAATTTCAATACATCTTAGCAAGATGATTTTCACTTGTTCCATTGGAAGACATTTTATTTTTTTATTTATTTATTTTTTTGTTTAATTCAAGATTTTTTGTTTTACTAAAGTCAAGCAAAAAAAAAAGGCCAATGTAACAAGTGGAAATAACCTTGATCACACTTCTTGGAATAAAATTTTCCAGATCTATCCTTTCAAAATCAGTTCTTATATCTCTCCTCTTTATGTGATTCTATCTTATTTTGAAGGAATATTTCACTATTTTTCACATGAATCTGTATGTCATCACCGTCTTTACTCTGGTGCCACAGTGGCTTACCCTCGACGGTGTCCTGTGTGTCGAGTTTTGGTCAAAGTGAAAGTAGTCCCGGCAGGTTTCCTGGGGTCGACAAAACTTCTCAAAACAGTATGTGTTCGAATTAGGGATTTATTTGCATAACAAAAGCGTCACGGAACAAAAACTCACACCTTGTAATTACTTGGAATTACTTTCTCTCAATAGTGATCAATGCGTGTTGTCACTGCTAACAGCTGTGCACCTTAGCAAACTACTTTCATCAGTTGTTCGGCAGTATTTGCAGCTGCTACGTGCAGGAGCACAGCTGTTAGCAGTGACAACGTACATTTATCGTTATTGTAGTTCCAAGCAATTACGAAGTGTGAGTTTTTGTTCCGTGATGGTTCTGTTATGCAAATAAATCACTCATTCAAACACATACTGATTAGAGAAGAAACACATTGTATTTTGTTGACACCAGGAAACCTGCCGGGACTACTTTTGCTTTGACCAAAACTCGACTCACAGGACACTGTCGGGGGTAAGTCACTGTGGGTGCACCAGAGTTAAGATGGTGATGACAAATAGTGAACTATCCCTTTAAGTGTGATGACATTTTTAGACTAGAAATGAGGGAAAAAAAACAAACACTTGGTAAGATTTAAATTTTTTTCCAGTGTGTCTGACAAACTTTTAAAGACGCATCAGATTAAAAAAAAAAAAAAGCTGCTAACCCACCACCATAAACACAGATCTTCCACCTGGGACGTCCATGCATGCGTTTCAGTGTTTACATACGACTGCATGTCTCCTTCCTCTGTCTGGTATAAGTCATCTCACTGCGTGGTGTCCGCTCCATCTGTCCATCTGTCCATCTGTCCATCTGTCCATTATTATCTGCCTGTCAATGGCTGCTTTTTCAGTATGTAGTCTCTGCACTGATGTCTAATGTCAAATTCAGGGGTGTCCAAATCCAGTCCTGTAGGGCCGGTATCCTACATGTTTTATGTCTCTCTCTCTCTCTCTTCCATCACACCTGGAAACCATTACATCATGATCACACTTCCTCTGAGCTTTAGAATCATTGAACCAGGTGTGGTGGAAGAGGGACGTATCTAAAACAGGCAGGACACCCACCCTCGAGGACTGGATTTGGACACCCTTGGTCTGAGTGGACCCTCTGGAGCCAGAACATAAAGCAGGGTGCTTGCACAGGTCTTGAAAAGATCCAAAAGAATGGAACTTTGAAAAGCTGTTTTCCCAGATGGTTTATTTTGGATTTTTTTTTTTTTCATATATAAAGTGCACTGGACTATAAGGTGCATTAGGTGAAAAAAAATTAAGATAAGTCAGTCAAACTTTATTAAATATGTTAACAATTACGCTCACCTTTGTTCAAAGAAGATCTATTATGTTGATCCGTGTTTTTCTACATACATACGATGTTATGTCGACTGTAAACAAAGTTACAAAACATGACCTATAGGGTGTAAAAAAGTAAAACAATTCAGAAACTTACATTTTTGTCCTTAAAATGTCTTAAAAACACGTATATATTTTCATCCCAAATCTAAAATTTAATTTGCTCAAGTATTAATTTTCATTTACGTCCATGAAATAGTATTTTTTTTCTGGATATGTAGCATTGGTGCATGTGTTTTATTGACTGCGTTACTTCAATGTCATCTTTTTAATTTCTTATATTCCATAAATATAAGAAACTTGCACTTTTTCATTTATAATACAAAGTGAAATGGTATTGAGAATCGAATGTGATCACCTTTTTATCTGAGGGGGTTTCGATGTTGGTCTAAAATGTTTCTCATAATGGTCTAAAAAAAAAATCTAAAAAATTTCTAAAATTTTATTTGGTGATTCGTACAAGAACCCTGTAAACAGCCCGATGAGAGATGTTTGCGACCTGTGTACAAAACCTGACATCAGGTTGAAGCGTCCAATTGGGACGAATGCCCCCAATAGTTTGGAACCCAGTTTGGAAATTCAAGGGCAGGGAATTTAGGAAAAACTGGGAGAAAAAGTCACAATTGAAATTAAAAAGTCATGAGATTTGAAAAAGATTACAAATGAGATTAAAAAAAGCACAATTTTAAGAGAAAATTGTGAAAAAAAAGTCAAAATTATGAGATAATAGTCATATAACTATAAAATATTCTCTCCTCCACTGACATATTTTTCATACTTTCACATCTGTTTAATTTGGAAAAAGTAATGAGTCTATTGTGAGAATGTAAAGAGTATAAAGTACAGATATTTATATAAATGTACAGAGTATAAAGTACAGATATTTATATAAATGTAAAGAGTATAAAGTACAGATATTTATATAAATGTAAAGAGTATAAAGTACAGATATTTATACAAATGTAAAGAGTATAAAGTACAGATATTTATATAAATGTAAAGAGTATAAAGTACAGATATTTATATAAATGTAAAGAGTATAAAGTACAGATATTTATACAAATGTAAAGAGTATAAAGTACATATATTTATATAAATGTAAAGAGTATAAAGTACAGATATTTATATAAATGTAAAGAGTATAAAGTACATATATTTATATAAATGTAAAGAGTATAAAGTACAGATATTTATATAAATGTAAAGAGTATAAAGTACATATATTTATACAAAGATGCAGGGACTAAAAGTAAAAAGTTGCCAGAAAAATAAATACTCAAGTAAAGTACAGATACCTAAAAAAATCTACTTAAGTACAGTAATGAAGTACTTTTACTTAGTTACTTTCTACCTCTGAGTATCAAATCCATTTTTAAAAGAAATAGTAGAAGATCAAAGCACATTCAATCTAATGGTTTTCTCTCATTTGATATTATACATTAAATATAATACATATATATTAAACATAATAATAATAATAATAGTAATAATAATAATAATTATATCAGTTTTGGATAAATGTGTAGAAAAAGAGCAAGCACCCTGGTAAAGGTTCTGCAGGGGTGTGAAGTACTGGTCCACTTAGACTGTATGTAGACGGTTCTAACAGCACAGTGTTTTGATCTGTCTCTATCCGTGTGCTGTTCTGTCTCACTCTGGTGCCCCCCCCCCACCACCACCACCACCAACCCCCCGCCCTCCCACCAGTCGGCTCACCCATGGAGACTGTGGGCAGTGGGAGGACCCTGAGGCTGGCGCCGTGACAGAGAACAAACCAGCGTCACGACACTTTTACCCCATTGCTCTGCTGCTTGTTAGCTCCCACTTACTGGTTGTGTGGCTCATTTTAAGTCTTGTTTTTCTGCTTGCAAAATATCAATAAATTGCTGATAATGCCATCTCTACTCACTCCTTCTTCTGTGTTTACTGATTCTTTTATGAGTGATGGGTGTGTGATTTCACTGGTGGTGTTTAAGGGTCAATGAGCAGGAGTTACCACACTGTAAAAAATAAGGGTGGGAGGGGGAAAAAAAATCGATTCGCATATGTATCGGATTTTCTGTTTTGTTTTTTTTTTTTACGATTTTTAAATTGATTTTTTTGGGTTTTCCCGTATTTAAATTATTCATTTTAAAACGGGTGGAAAAAATTATAGCTTGTAAAGACTGCAGATGACTGTATGAGTCACTCACATGAATAATATCTGAAAAAAAAAAACCCCACAGACCACAGCTAGCTTATTATCGTATTAGCTTAGCAACGACACAGTGGCTAATTCTAAACACAGAGACGAGGGATATCTGAAAACATAAAGAAAGTGAGTTATTCCTGACTACATATAGTTCAACAATTAACAACAGTTAAAGTGTGTGGTGTTTCTAACAGAAGGGAAGAGCAGAGCTGGACACTTTATTATGAAGAATGTTAATTTAAAGGCTTCTATTTGTTGTTGTTTGTAGCAGTTTACTTCCCAAAGTCTGGTTCAAATACGTTACTGCTGAATAAATCTCAACTGACTCATATATGATGTGCTTTTTTGGGGGAAATATGGCTCCTGATATGATCTGTCGGTATCTTTATTCAGCTTTTTCATCTGGTCTGGTGTTAAAAAGACCAGCGAAAGATCGGGAATATCGAAGAATCGCAATTTAAATGGAATCGGCACACAAAACATGGAAAAGGAATCAAATTGGAATAAAAGCGTATTGTCTCAGCCCAAGTTAAAAGTCTTACCAAGTGTATTTTTCCTCATTTCTAGTCAAAATATTACATCATACTAAAAATAAGACATCATTTAAAGAGGATTTTTTTCAGTGACATATAAGAACTGATTTCATTTTTTTTTTTTTTTTTACAATAGGACTGGAAAATCTTATTTCAAGAAATCTTGCCAAGATGATTTTCACTTGTTCCACATTGGTGGATTTTTTTCCCCCTGTGAATTAAGCAAAACAAAAATTTTTAATTAAGCAAAAAAAAAAAAAAAACTTCGGTTAAGTTTAAAAAACATCTTAAATTAAACAAAAGAAAATCTGTAATTAAGAAAAAATAATCAATTAAAGAAAAATCCTTTAAGCACAATAACATCTCACTGAAAAAGTTCCTCATTAGGTGATTATGTCTTGTTTTAAGTGTGATGAAATATTTGGACTAGAAATAAGAAAAATATACTTGGTAATATTTACATATTTTTACAGTGTGATATTAAATAACATGATGCAGTTACATATTTAACATGTTCCTGATTTACTATGAATCTATTCATTCTATCTGTCTGTCTCTCTCGCGCTGTCTCTCTTTCTCTCTCGCGCTGTCTCTGTCTTTCTCTCTCTCTCTGTCTGTCTCTCTCTCTCTGTGTCTGTCTGTCTGTCTCTCTCTGTGTCTGTCTGTCTCTCTCTCTCTGTGTCTGTCTGTCTCTCTCTCTCTGTGTCTGTCTGTCTCTCTCTCTCTGTGTCTGTCTGTCTCTCAAATCAAATCAAATCAAAAGGTGCTTTATTGACATGAAAAATGTTTACATTAATATTGCCAAAGCGCAGAGAACAGAAAAACAAATATCACAGAATATAGACAATATAAAATTAAAAAGTAGTAATAATAATAAAAATAACAAGTAAAATAGAATAAATATAAAAATAGAAATAGAAAACAACTTTGTAAACCGGTGAGGAAATGTGCCGTTGTGTGCTGAGTACAATAATATATTGCACATCTCTCTCTCTCTGTCTGTCTGTCTGTTTCTCTCTGTCTGTCTCTCTCTGTCTGTCTCTCGCTGTCTGTCTCTCTGTCTATCTGTCTCTCTCTCTCTGTCTGTCTTTCTCTCTCTCTGTCTGTCTGTCTTTCTCTTTCTCTATGTCTGTCTGTCTCTCTCTCTCTGTCTGTCTGTCTCTCTCTCTCTCTGTCTTGTCTCTCTCTCTGTCTCTCTCTCTCTCTCTCTCTGTCTCTCAGTCTCAGGTTTCTTGAGTGCTGTTATTGCAGAAATAAACAGTGCATTTGCAGGAACACATGTCAGTGTTGGGTTAATGCACATTTGTTTTAATGAATGTAATGAGTGTAATGACTGCAGCAGGACAGTGAACGTGACATTTGACTGAACAGTGTTTGTTCATGATGGGGGAACATTTCTTGTTTTTTTTGGTTCGTATTTTTTCTCAGGAATACATTATGCAGAAATTGCACAACATACACGTGTTGACATCTGCAGAATAGATGAAGTATTTATTGTGTACACAGACGTGTGTGTGTGTGTGTGTGTGTGTGCGTCTGTGTGTGTGTGTGTGTGTTCGCCACTGCAATAGGATCACATTTCACTGTCCACTTCTTAAAGTGATACACATTAGTAAACATAAGCCATGGTGCACACTGGGTCACTCACTAGTAAATAAAAGTGAATGCCAGAGGTGTTCAAAGTACTCATATTCAATACTTAAGTCAAAGTACAGCTATTTATGTGAAAAAAATACTCTGGTAAAAGTAGAAGTACTGATTCCACTCCTAAGTAAAAGAAAAAAAGTACAATTTCTTTATTGTAAAACTAAGTTTTGGGTTTTTTTTTTGCCATGAATGCAATAATACTTATTTAAACTTGAATAAGTATCAAAATTAAACCCTTTAAAAGTGAGTTACTGTGTAGATAATGTGTTTGATCGGGTCACAGTTATTCAGTTTTGTGGGTATGGACAAAAAAATTTGGAAAAATTGGGGGAAAAAAAAGGTCACAATTGAGATAAAAGTCAGAGATTGGGGGGGGGGGGGCTAAATATGAAATAAAAAATGCATAATTTTAAGATAAAATTGTGAAATTAAATGTCAAAATTATGAGATAAATAATAAATAAATTATTGTGAGATAATAGTCATATAACGGTAATATATAAACTCAGTTTTTCTCTTCCACTGATTTTTCCACTGAAGTGACACAGTTTTCATACTGTCAAATCTGTTTAGTTTGAAAAAGTAACATCTATTCTGAGAATGTAAAGAGAATAAAGTACAGATATTTATGTAAAAATGTAGGGAGTAAAAGTAAAAAGTTACCAGAAAAATAAATACTCAAGTAAAATACAGATACCTAAAAAATCTACTTCAGTACAGTAATGAAGTACTTTTACTTAGTTACTTTACACCTCTGGTGAATGCACTGCAAAAATATCAATCCTACCAAGTGTATTTTTAATTATTTTTAGTCCAAATATGTCCTCACACTTAATATCCTCTTGCATGGCACGCATTTTGAATTTATCTTGGCTATTTGGGGTTCTTGTTTTAGATATTTCCCTCTTCCACATGATTGAGTTTAACACTTTAAGTCCTTAAACTTCAGCAGTTCCACAGTAAAAAATAATTAAAATAAGCAGCAAAATGAACAAAAATGGCCCAAGTCATCAATAAAATGAACAAAAATTAATAATAAACTGACAAAATAATTAGGAACATGAACAAAGTAAGACACAAAGTTTTTATTTTGTTGCTCATTGTTCATTTTTCTACATTTTACTTTTTATTTTATAATTTTTTCTTTAATTTTGCCTCATTTGTGTCTCGCTTTCTTCATGTTACTAATTATTTTGTCAGTTTATTATTCATTTTTGTTCAGTTTATTGATGAATTTGGCCATTTTTGGTCATTTTGTTGCTTATTTTAATTATTTTTTTTTACTGTGGAACTGCTAAAGTTTCAGGAGTTAAAGGGTTAAACTGAATCATGTGGAAGAGGGAAATATTTAAAACATGTAGGACACCCTCGAGGACTGGATTTGGACACCCCTGCCATGTATATTTGTGCCGAACAAATACAGTCTGTTTGTTTGTGACCATGTGTATATGATGCAAAGGTGACGGTAGAAAAAAAGACCTGAGGTGGAACAACAGAGTTTACCGGTACTTCCTCATACATGTCCATGATGCGGTGACGAGGCGTGTCTGATTGGCTCAGAGTGTGTGAAGGAACACTCCCCCCTCCCCTCTGGCTCTATATGTGTGTTTACCATCTGAGAGTAGCATCTAGCTACTTTGCTCATGCAACATTTTATTTCATTTATGTAATTTACTTCAATAATATATATGTTTTAAATGTTCATTATCTTAATTTAATTCAAGTATTATTGCTAATATTGTTAATACGATATTTTTGAAATAATTCACTTATTTATTATATGCTTTGTATTAATTTGATAGAAGGGGGAGGGCTTTGCATAAGCACTGTGTGCTTCTTCCCCCCCCCCCCCCCCACACGTGTTTTTTTTCCTTTCAGTTATGTGTTATTGTGATATCTTTCTTATGTGTGAAATAATAAACCAAACCAAACCAAGCTAGGTTTCGTGCCGTCGCTTGATTTGAAAACGTGCAGGAAATGAACAAGGCTTTATTTCCACACGGGCCAGTTTGATCCGCCATTTTTTCTGTTTGTGCAGCAGCTACTGTGGCGCCGTCTTCTCTTGTAGATGCTAATGCTAATGCTACTTCAGATTCGCTGCAAAAGGGGACGGGCTTAACCCCATGCGGGTGAAGCTAAAGTCCTTGTGACGTGTAGTGGACAGACTTTACTGAGTGGGTCCTTTCTCTGTTTTCTATGAATGTTAAATCCAGCCCCAGTGGAGGGGACACAGCACTTTGAAGGTGTTGGAATATTTTTTTTTTTTTACTGTTTAAAAGGAATTCATTATTTTTAATTTCAACATTTTGTTTTGTTGATCATTTAAGGAACATGTCATTTAACTTACTGGTACCAACTGGCTATATTTGTGACCTCATTAAACAGTATGGTCCCAGTCGCTCCCTCAGGTCGGCGGACCAAGGGCTCCTTGTAGTGCCTCGCACCACACGAAAAACAAAAGGCGATCGTGCTTTTGCAGCAGTGGCTCCTCGTTTGTGGAACTCCTTACCACAGCTGTTGAGAGCCGCTCTGTCCATTGATTCTTTTAAGAAGTACTTAAAAACATATCTTTTCCGTCAAGCCTACCCAACACTAGCCTAAAACATCCCTAACAGTTTCTGTGCTATAGCTGGTCAATTTCGGTGTCATACTGGTACTGTTGCATCAGCACTGTGAGATCCACTTTTTTCCCCTCTCATGGATTTATATGTACTGTTATTATTGTGTTTTAATTTTAATTTCTTGTCCGTGACCATTGTAAAGTACTCTGTGTACTCGTACTGTGAAGGGTGCTTTAGAAATAACATTTTACTTACTTACTTACCAAGCAGCACTTTTGAATTTATTGACTGTTTCCATTTATATATTGACTTTTTTTTGTTTAGTAATACTGTGCTGAGGAAGAAAATAGTTTTGCATTTTGTTTCCATACTGTACCGAAAATGAACCAAACCGAGGTGTGTACCGAACCGTGATTTTTGTGTACCGTTCACCCCCAATATATATGTATATTGGGTATTCCACAGAACCAGCTTTGGAAATTTAAATATTTTATTTGCATTTTTTTTAAATACAAGCTAAAACAATACATTTTAAAGTGACAAGAAATGACATGGTTTTATCTCAGTCTATGTATTTTGTTTATGTTATATGTCATTTTGTACTTCATTATATGATTCATTTGTCAACCCTGTTACGCACAAAGTGGTAAATGTTCCATATACTTATAAATAATTAAGTGTAATAGTTTATACTTGAATGGGTAGTAAATCCTTTTTTCATTGTATTATTTTCAGATCATTAATATATATTTAAACTATCATATGACCATGTACATCTAGATTGTTAAAGTCAACCACGTGTGAGTATATATATATTTTTGTTTTTATGAGAAAGGTATTGGATAATAGCCATTTTCCAAACTGTTATCTAATGTTAATTGTAACGGTAATACCTGGGTTATGGTTGTAATTGGTTATAATTCTTTATATTTTTATGAAATTCATGGTACAGTAGCAACAGGACTGACATTCAGCTAACAGAGTGAACAATAGTAACAGAGATAATGGGACACATCCTGAAAGCTAGTTAATGTCACCCCTGTTACTGAAGAATAACTATAGGAAACTAACAGGAATGACAGCAACAGTGTTGACGATTTCAGGCTAATTTCCCCCTAGCTAGCTAATGTTCAAGGTCACAAGAGCAGACATCATACAGTTTAGCAGAATATTACTTGTAGATTATGTAAATATAGATATATCAAGCATATATTTCCAAGAAAATGGTTAAAAAGTGGTAACAGTAATGATGCTCTATGATTTAACCACCCCCAACAGTTCATTTAAATAACATAATTCCGCACTAATGAGTAACGGACAACAACCGCCACAACCCAAACATCCTGTTTTCCACATTCATCTCAGTCATTAAGTCTATTTTTAATAGCAATAGCCTCAGTAATAAGCCTGACTGTGAGGAGTTTGAGTCACTTCCTCAGTAACATCCAGACTATTAGGTCAGATTTACGGCAAGTGCAGCCAGGGGATGTTTTTTTATCGCAGATCCAGGGGTTTTATCGGCCACATTAGAGAGTTTTAACCTGGTTGATGCTGAGAGTCTTAGCAAAGTAGTTTTATATCTAAAAAAAACACTACCTGCTTTTTAGACCCTATTCCCACCTCTCTTTTTAAATCACTTTTAGATCAAGATTTTCTTAATAACGTGAATTGTTCTTTGTAGACAAGGGTCGTTCCATCTGCGTTTAAAACCACCATGGTCAGACCCTTTCTCAAGAAATTTAATAATATAAATATGAAATAATATAACTTGTAATTGTAAACTGTTGTTGTAAATACTTTAAATGTAACTGTAGAGATCAGTTTTCTTTTACCGAAGTGGAGTATATTGTATGGAAATTGTACAGCACATTCTACTTTTTCAATTTTTGTTTTGTTGTTTGTTTGTTTTTTTTGTTTTTTTTGCTTTTTAAAAAAAACAAAAAAAATTATTATTATTTCATGTGTCTCGAAATAAACAATATTAAATAAATAAAATTAAATAAGAACAATAAACTGGACCCTCTCTGACCAGTAACTACAGACCCGTTCAGTTCAGTTATTTTTATTTGAGCAGTTCATCATAAATAAAAATAATAATAATAATAAAAAATAAGAAATAAAATACAGAACAAAGAGCAAAGGACAAAGTAAGAAGTCACCCACTCAAAAGGAGTAGGTTAAAGTTGAAAGAACTTATTAAAGATCCTACCCCTCATTTAACAATTATACAATATTAAAAAAAATAACTTATGCATTTCATTTACATCACTCATGTTTATCTTGACCATACGTTTTAAAACTGAAGCTCCACCATTATTGCAGGTGGTCTATTTTTGCAACATTTACATATTTTTATCTATGGACATACACAAAAAAAAATAAAAATAAAATGAAGAGCTTCATACCACATTTAATATATTTTTAAGTATTATTAGTGTTGGGAAAGTTCACTTTGATTAGGAACTAGTTCAAAGTATTTATACAAAAATGTTGGAAGTAAAAGTAAAAATTGGCAAGTAAAGTACAGATACCTAAAAAACGAAGTACTTAAATACAGTAATGAAGTACTTTTACTTCATTACAATCCACCTCTGGTCCTGTCATGACCTTTAACCTTTGAAGGATTGAGGCTTCACAGTTTTTTTTTTTGTTTTCTTTTTCTCATGACATTTCACAGTCTGACCATTGGATATATTTAGCGGTGCTACTGTGCTGCTCCTGGGAATACTGGCAACTGTCCTGAAAGTTTTCCACTTGTGAATAGTCTCTCTCACTGTGGAACAACAGGGTCTTTTTTTATTTTTGATTTTTTTTGACCTGGCCTTAGAATCATTCCCAGACTAAAGGTCAGGACTAACACCCACCCTAATGACCCCAGACCAACATGTGCAGAAAAACTCAACTTCAATAGATGCACGGATGCTTCTGGAACATTTATGAACAAAGGACGTTTGCTTAAAGCACCTGACTGTTACACTGTCCTACAAAACAAAAAGACAGTAACTGCACTTTTTGGCGAAAATAAGTTAGTGTTTTTTTTTTTACAACATTCAAATCATACTGTGTCATGTAATAAAATATTTTATCTCAAATGTCTGTTGTTTTAGAGAAAATTGGTGTTTGTAAAGTAACTGCAAAAAAGACAATAAAGACCATTACTGTGTTCTTACCAATGTACATTTAGAATACACCACCAATCACTGTATTAGACTGAAACAGATCATGTCATTACTGGATTTTCCACACTATAAGGTGCACTGTCAATGAATGGTTTTTATGAAGGTTTTTCACATATGAGGCACATTAGGTGAAGTCAAAATCATGAGGTAAAAAGTCACAATTATGAGATAAAAAGTCAAAATTATCAGATAAAAAGTCAAAATTATGAGGTAAAAAGTCACAATTATGAGATAAAAAGTCAAAATTACGAGATAAAAAGTCAAAATTATGAGGTAAAAAGTCAAAATTACGAGATAAAAAGTCAAAATTATGAGATAAAAAAAATCTAAATTATCAGATAAAAAAATCTAAATTCCCAGTCACAAAGCACTACCAGAATTAATCCATATATAAGGTGCACAGTGTTTTTTGTAGAACTAGTTAATATGCAGTAACAATAACTGCCTCATGTCCAATAATCTACAACAACAACAGAACTTTAACGTCATTTTTCTGCATTTTCTGCATCCAGGTAATATTTTATTTGCCATATTTGAAAGTTTGTCTGCCTCTACTACACAGTACAAATAATAATGTTGTTTTTTTTTTTTACTGGCTGAGATATTTATATTATACTTTATAACTTCATGTAGTGTTGTAACATCATATCAACTTTAACCTTTGAACCAACAGGTGCATTTAGAAAAAAATACATATTTTGTTGCATTTTTGTAAACTTGATAGTCATTTATTTGCCATCTCGGTTAGGTAGTTTAAGAACAATGACTTTGAATTAATTTTCCATTAACTAAATATTTGAAATATTACTTAATCTTAATTACAAAAAGGTAAAATCACAACTATTTATCGCAGAGGCCGCATTGGAACCTTTGACGGGCCACATGTGGCCCCCGGGCCACATGTTTGAAACCCCTCCTGTAGATGTTTGACTCACTTTAATAGTTCAAGACATAGTGAAAGTAAAAATACCACTGACTCTGGTTGGAAAAAATTCCCACATGAAGTGAGATGATGAAGAAAAAGACATTTTCTTGTTGTTTTACTGATGCGACGCAGATGCTTTCAGTTTTACTTCCTGAGTTTATCATCTTTCCAACTGTCAGAGGGAGAGCAGCATTATGTATGTGATGCTAAAAACATTCAAAAGTGATACTTGGGGGGGGTTGCATTTCTTCCAATCACAATGTTCCATTTGTGGAGGTTCTGAACATCATCCTTTAATGTGACTGAAGTGAAAGTGCTGGCAGTTATCACAGCCAATAAATGTTTAATGAATCCATATAGTCCCACTAATGACTCCTGTTTTACAAGCTGTTTTATACACTTTAAAGATGCTTTAATCTGGTCCAACTATATGGCTGTGTGTACAGTACAAACACTGTGTCGCAGAAGTGCTGTTTCATTCCTTGTGTATTTTAATCAGAAGTTTGGTTTGTCGTTTAGAGAACACTTTGTTTTTGTCTGGTTTTATTCTTGTTATTTTAGCTCTAATATAAACAAACACACTTTTAAGACGAATAAATTAGAACAAAAAGGTTTGTTTGATGATGCTGATCCATCTGGGTCCACTATGCGTGTGTGCTTGTTTTCCTATCTTTATGGGGACATTGATTATTGATATGTTTACACAGTCACTCCATGGGGACCTCTGACACTATGGGGACCAAAATGCAGGTCCCCATGAGGGTTAAGTATAGTAAAGGTCCCCACTAGTAAAATAGGAATGATTTGGCCCTACAAATATATCAACTTTTTTTTTTCTGGAAGTCCCCATAAAGCACGAGTGAAACAGGTGCAAAGAGAAGTTTTGAAGATGTTTATAAAAAATATATATATTATTATTTTGTATGTATTTTTTTTATTATTATGCAATTATTAATTCATTATTTAGTTTTTACATTATTTATTTGAATTTTTTCATTTGTTTTAATTTTTTTAATTTAAGAAAGAAGATTTACACTCACTACCCAATAGCTACTTGATTACAAAGTTGGTCCTCATGAGACATGTAAACAACAATGTGTTTGTGTGTGTGTGTGTGTGTGTGTGTGTGTGCTTGTATTTCTATCTTTATGGGGACATTGATATGCTTACACAGTCACTCCATGGGGACCTCTGATACTATGGGGACCAAAATTCAAATATAAATATAAAGGTCCCCATTAGTAAAATAGAAATGATGTTGCCCTATAAAGACATGAATTTGTTTTGGTTTTTTGGAAGTCCCCATAAAGCATGAGTGAAACCGGTGCAAAGCGAAACATGTATTTTTCAAACATTTGAAGATGTGTTTACTTTTTTTAAAAAAGTATTTATTTCGATATTTTATCATTATTTATTTGTCTTATTTATTGTTTCAGTTTTTATTTATTTATAATTTTTGAAAAAAATATTTCTGTATTTAATTTTATTTAAATGACAATTATTTTTTTATGTATTCATTCATTTAATTTTTTTGTTTTTAATTTTCACATTATTATTTATTAGTATTATATATATATATATATATATATATATATATATATATATATATATATATATAAATACTTACATTCACTACCCAATAGCTCTAATTGATTACAAACTTGGTTCTCATGAGACATGGGAATGTGTGTGTGTGTGCGTGTGTGTGTGTGTGTGTGTGTGCGTGTGTGTGTGTGTGCGTGTGTGCGTGTGTGTGCGTGTGTGTGTGTGTGTGTGTGCGTGTGTGTGTGCGTGCGTGTGTGCGTGCGTGTGTGTGTGTGTGCGTGTGTGTGTGTGTGATCGTGATCTCACACACACATGAACACCTACCACAACAGCACAACCACTGACAGCTGATGGGTTAATAACACTGATTATGTAGTTAATGGTTAAATGGCTGTGATTATATTAGACAGGAAGTGAACATTTAATCCTCGATGCTGAGGCTGATTTATTGGAAACAACAAATCAGACCAGTTTGACAAAGACCAATTCATGGGAAACATGCTTTTGTTTGCTGCAAATTATTTACGTGAAAATATAACAACAGTATAGTATAAATCTTAACACTTTAACTCCTGAGACTTTAGCAGTTCTACAGTAAAATAAATAAGTTAATTAATTAATTAATTAATTAAGCAGCAAATGAACAAAAACAACCAACATGCATTTTATATTAAATAATTACCTTAATTGGAAACAGGGTGGTGATGGAAGGAAGGTTTTTCAGATCAATTTTTATCTTTTTTTATTATAACTTCTTTGTCAATTGCCTTTTTTTTTTGTTGCAAAGCTGTGAAACTGTAAAAAAAAAAAAATACATCGTTGGTTTTACAGGATGATATTTTTCTTTGACAATAGATCTTGATCTATTGTTTATTTCAAGATGATCATTTTCACTTGTTCCATTGTTTTGTTTTTTGCGTAATTCAAGCAAGTGAAACAAGTGAAAATGATCTTGGTAAAATTTCTTGAAATAAAATTTTCCAGATCTATTGTTTAAAAATAAGTTATTTTATCTCACTAAAGAGTTTCTCTTTTAGATTATTATGTCTTAAGAGCTATTGTTTTGGGTCAGTTTGTTTGTATGTTTTGTTTGTTTATCAACTTTATGCAAAAACTACTGGACATGAAATTTTCAGGAAAGGTGGGTGGGGTGGGGGGGGGGGGGGTGATCCAAAATGAATCCCATAGAACTTTTTTTTTGAGACGATAAATCTGCAAAATCTTATTTCAAGAAATTCATTTTTACTTGTTCCATTGGAAGATTTATTTTTTTGCTTGATTTGAGAACCTCCCACTTTAATAATAATAATAATAATGGATTAGATTTATATAGCGCTTTTCAAGGCACCCAAAGCGCTTCACATTAGTGTTCCATTATTCATTCACTCTCACATGCTCGTTCTGGTGGTGGTAAACTACATATGTAGTCACAGTTGCCCTGGGGCAGACTGACAGAAGCGTGGCTGCCATTTCGCGCCTACGGCCCCTCTGACCACCACCCAACATTCATACTCATTCATACACCAGTGTGAGTGACACTGGAGGCAAGGAGGGTAAAGTGTCTTGCCCAAGGACACAACGGACTGACTAGGACAGAGCGGGTCACTGGGGGCCTAATCCAGCTACAATGAGTGAAGGCGGGGTACACCCTCTATGAGTCTCCAGTTCATCTCAGGACTGAACATATATAGACAAACAATCACACCTATGGACAATTAACCGATGTGTTTGGATGGTGGGAGGAAACTGGAGAAAACCCACACAGACACGAGGAGAACATATAAATAACATAAGATATTTTTCCTTGATTTTATTTTATTTTTTGCTAAATTCAAGATGATCATGATCATAATCATCATCATCATGATTATCTTGAATTTAGCAAAAAAAAAAATGAAAATCAAGGAAAAATATCTTCTATTAAAAAAAAAAAAACCTCCTTGAACCTTCACCTTATCGTGGTGGAGGAGTTTGAGAGCCCTAGTGATCCTGGGAGCTGTGTTTTTGGGGGTATTTGGCCCCTGGTAGGGTCTCCCATGGCAGATTGGTCTTAGGTGAAGGGTCAGACTAAGAACGGTTCAAAGACCCTTATGACCAGAAATAAGGTTCTGCGTACCCGGCCCAGAGGGTTACTGGGGTCCCACGCTGGTGGCCGGGCCTTTTTCCATGGGGTCTGGCCGGGTCCAACCCAAACGGGGGACATGGGTTCATCATCTCGTGGGCTTGACCACCTACGAGGAGAGGCAGAAGGGTCTGGCGTGGGCCAACATGGAATGTTACTTCTGTGGGAAGGAGGAGCTTATGGTTGAGGTTGAGCGCTATCGACTGGACATAGTCGGCTTCACCTCGACACATAGCGTCGGCTCTGGAACCCGAGTCCTTGAGAGGGACTGGACCTTGTTCAAAGCGGGAAAAAAAAGTCAACAAAATTTTTTGGTGAATTAAGCAACAAAATTTCATAACGAAAACAATCTGCCAATAGAACTAAAGAAAATTCCTTTGATAAGATTTGTTGTCCTAAAAATCAGTTCTTAAATCTCACTCTTTAGACGATTCTGTCTTATTTTAAGCGTGATGAGATATTTTTAACCAGACATGAGAGAAATCTACTTGTTTTTTCCAGTACTGTTTCATCTATATATTTTAAAGAGTCCATATACTGAGTTCTGGTCCAAACAGCAGCAGAACGGGCCGCAGTAAAAGCACTAATTAAACAAACCCAGACCTGTTGTTACACACATGAACAAGTCATACACTGGAATGTAGCAGCTGCAAAGAAATTTGGCTGGAGCAGTATGTCCCTGGGTGTCTCCAACATACTGTACATATTTCACGTCTGTCAAAAAGTGTCTTTGATTTACTGTTTCTGATCAGAACCGGTTTATCAGTCATACGGAATGGGTCGTGTCCAACAGTGCGTCACTGTGTGGACTGTATGACAACAGCAGTAGCACGTGTTTGTCTTCTACACTATGAAACATCTACATCTTACCAAGTGCATTTTTATTTCTAGTCCAAATACAGTCTGGGTCAAAAGTTTACATACACCAGTAAAGATCATAATGTCATGGCCGTCCTGATTATCCAGTAATTCCTAGAACTCTTATTTTTCTGTGATAGTGTTTTGAAACACACACATTCATGTAGTTTGGTTCTTTTATGAATTTATTAATGATATATTAAAAATGTGACCAAATCTGCTGGGTCAAAAATATACATACAGCAATAAGAACTAGAACCTCAGCGAAGCAACACAAGTCTGTGAACGTCATAAATTTAGCAAATATACCATTCACTGGACGTCATATGACGTCAAAACATGATGTCACGGAGCCTATCGGCACCACAGTAGCTGCTGCACAAACTGGACAAACTGGTTCATGACTGGTTTTTGTCCTGCACGTTTTCAGAACAAGCAACGGCACAAAACCTAGCTGGATGCTACTCTGGTAAAGCTAAATAAATACACAGCAAGAGGGGAGGGGGGTGTGTTCTTTCACGTATTCTCAGCCAATCAGAGACACCTCGTGACCACGTATGAGGAAGTACCGTAAACTCTGTTGTTCAACCTCAAGTCATTTTTCTACTGTGAAAAAAACATCTGGAAACAAAACAATCTGGACGTTTTTTTTCAATAGAACCAACACACAATGCATTCAATAACAATGGAGAACACAGTAATGTTAATGAAATAACCATGGAATGACAGCTTTAAGTCAGGGTTCAGTGTCTTGCCCAAGGACAGCCAGAGATGAGACACGGACCGTCATTGGACGACCCATTCTACCAATTGAGCCACAGCCGTCCCAGTAAAATGCAACTCTATTTCTGAAAGGTTCACGGTACAAAACCGCTTCTGGAATGAGTTAATTTTGTAAGTTGAGGTACCACTGTACTTTAATATTTTATTTATATGAACTAGTAATACGGTACGTTTTGAACTAGTAATACGATATGTGTAATATGTCTATTGTGCTTTAACATTGTATTATTTATTTTTTCTTTATATTATTACTTTGTCTTGTGATTCACATCTGACAGCTTTAACTGTTGACTGTGCTTAACCCAGGGCAGATTTAAACCAGGCAGCAACAGTTTTTAAAATTGTCTGATTATTAACTAACCTCCCTGTGACCTTCTAATTACCTCCACCAAGGAGGTTATGTTTTTGCCGGCGTTTATCTGTTTGTTTGTTTGTCTGGCTGTCTGTGTTCAAGATAACTCGAAAACTTATAGACGGATTTTGATGAAATGTTCAGGATATGTTGGAAATGTGAACAGGAAGAAGAGATTTCATTTTGGTGGGTATCCGGGGTGGTGGGGGGTGTCTACCTTGGCGGAGGTCTGCGCTCTCAGAGTGCTTTCCTAGTTGCTAGTTGTATTAGTTGAAGCTTGTCTGATTATTCTCCTTACCAACCTTCCTGTGACCTCCTTTTCTTGCTAGTTATATCTGTTGATTATTAACCCTAACCCAACTTCTTGTGTCGCTCTGTTCTGTATAAGATGCAGGGTTTTCTCCTGGTAGGGTAGAAAGATCTCTCTCTCACATGTTTGCTGCATGTGTGAGTTCTGTAACTGAATTAAAGTCATTATTATTCTAAAGTTCATTCTGATTCCAGCTTTGTTCTTAATAGAACTGAAATGATTCTGAAACACCAGTAATAAGAGTTGTTAAGGTCACAAAGGTGGTTGGAACAGTCCTTGTGTAACCTGTTTGTTATAATTACACAAAATTGTGTTGTTAGTTTAAATCAGGGGTGTCAAACTGTGGTCCTCGAGGGCCGGTGTCCTGCATGTTTTAGATGTTTCCCTCTTCCATTACACCTGGAGGCCATTGCATTATTATCAGTCTGATGAGGAGCTGATTATTAACTCTTTAAGTGTCAGTGCTGATGCGTTCTGAATGGATGATTTAGTTTAAATATTCAGAAAAATTCAACCATTTTCCTTTTA
The DNA here is from genome assembly GCA_020466265.1 of Siphamia tubifer. Lineage (NCBI taxonomy): Eukaryota > Metazoa > Chordata > Actinopteri > Kurtiformes > Apogonidae > Siphamia > Siphamia tubifer. Next base: position 6,825,071 of record CM035783.1, read on the forward strand.
GTTTTATTTTTCTACATTTTGGTTTTTTTTATTATAGTATTTTTCTTTGATTTTCTGCCATTTGTGTCTAACTTTGCTCATGTTACCAATTGTTTTGTTAGTTCTCAGGAGTTAAAGGGTTAAACTGTATCACATGGAAGAGGGAAATATCTAAAACATGCAGGACACCGGCCCTCGAGGACTGGAGTTTGACACCTGTGGTTTAAATAAAAACATACACATACCTGGTATGTTTCCTATTGTGCAGTGTTTGGGGTGCTGGTCCTCCAGCCACACCCATTTCTTCTTCGTGTCCCTCTGTGAATACACAGTATAAATACCCTGTGGGTCCATAGTTGTCCCCTTTGTCATGTTGTCCTTCGGGAGAGGTTAGTGTCCGTAAAACCATATTGTCCGTATTTCTGTTAATTAGGGAATTAACGACTTCAGTTTTTTTCAAGTCGACTTATCTGTCAATAAAGTCGAGTTGCGTTGACTGGGTCATGATGACGTCATCATATTGTCAGCGGAGAATCAACAGACACACGCTAAAAAAAAAAAAAAAAAAAAAACACAGACACATGTCTGTCCAGTAATGAGTAACTTGTATTAAAGTTCAGTGCAACGTAACAATGTCCACTGACACAAACAACATTTAACTGCAACAAAACAAAGGCTAACGTTAGCAAAGAGTTTTCAGTTAAATGTAACTGAACATCAGTAGGTGAACATATGTCTGCATTTGGTCTGAACCCATTTCATTACTTCTACTTGTAATTTTACTTCTACTTTTACTTTCACTACTTAAGTAGAAATCTTTTACATACTTCCACTTGCAATACTTAAGTACAATTTTCTTTGGATACTTTAGTACTTTCACTTGAGTATGATGCTTGAAGAATACTTCAACTTTTACTCAAGTCAGTTTTTTGATGTAGTACTTGTACTTCTACTCCTCTAGTCCAGTACTTTATACATCTCTACTTATCACACAGGTTAGCTAGCAAATGCTGCTCGTATCACTCAGGTTAACAGATACCTCTTCAAATGGCCACTTCGGGGTTTTTTTTTGTTTTGTTTTTCTCCATCTAAAATGAAGTGTTTCCACACATGTGATGTGTTTTTTATTAGCCCACCACAACTGTCTTACACTGCAGGTGTCTTGTTTACGCACAAGCGAGCAAGAGAGAGAGGAGGCAAGGCGAGAAAGAATAACATGCGACTTGTCGACTTTTCCAAATTCAAGTCGACTTGTGCTACGAAAGTTTTTATTTTAGTTAATGCCCGAGTGTTTATCATTCATGTTTATTAAGTTGCATTTATTGTGATCTTGAACTTTGTTTATTTTATTGTCATTGAGTATTAGTTTTGTTGTCCATCCCACACAGTGTTTATGTTTATGTTCACTGCAGATCTGGGTACGGGCATTTATTAGCATCCTTGCTAACCGCTGCATTTCCCTGTTATCCAGGATAAATAAACGGAGGCGACTTCAGGTTCTTCTATCACAACAAACAACGCAGCGGAAATAGTCCAGTCACACTTGTGCTTGTGTTTCATGTTCTATTGATTTATTTCTGTCATACTTTGGACACTGTCTATGGAACAGATGCATATGAAGATGATGGAATACTGAATGTTCAACTGCATCAGGCAGATGTTCACTTTTCAAGGACATGACTTTTTATTTTTTATTTTTAAATCCTGGAGGACGACACTTGCTCATTTTACTGTCACGTGGCTGGAAATCGTTCCCTCTGGCTCTTGTTCCACATGCATTAGGCTTTCAAACAAAAACATAAATTTTCATTTATGACTGAGATATTAGGATACATGAGTAGATGCAGTGTCAGAGCACTTTAGGGTACTAAAAGTTGAATTATGGTGTTATTGAAGAGGCTGCTTTTCGATTGATGTTTAAGTTGATGAGGTGAAATTAACCCCATATCTTCATTTTTTTTTCCTCCCTAAAAATGCTGTGATATTCATTTTACAAAATCCACTGAAATATGAGGAAAGGAAAAAAAGAAGCATAATGCTCAAAGGCTCAAGTTTGAATCCATTTTGAATCTTGTTCTGACGAATAAAGAACAGCTTTTCAACACCAACATACGATTTCTATTAAAATAGGCTGTGAAGTGGCCGTTAACCCTTTAACCCCTAATGTTTCAGCCGTGACACGTTCTCAGTTTATTATTAATTTCAAATATTCATAAAAATTTAACTGTTTGCTCAAAAATTTCACTTTGTCGTTCTGACAGAATAGACCTTGTTCTTTCCATAGATATTTCATTATTTTGACTTTTTTTTCTCAGAATTCTGGCTTTAATTTTCATTTTAAAGTCAGAAATTTGTCTTTTTGAGAATCATGACTTTTTTTTTTACTTTAGAATTCTGACTTTGAACTCAGAATAATTCCTTTTTTTCTTGGAATTCCAATTTTCTCTCCTCAGAATTCTGACTTTTTCCAATATATTTTGCCTTCTTTCCCCTTAAAATTGACTTTGTTCCCTGAGAATCTTTCCATAATTTCTCATAATTATTACATTTTTCTCGTAATAATAATAATAATCATCATAAAAAACATCAATTGGACCAATATTTCTGTTCTAAGTATAGTGGTACTTCAATTTATGAAATTAATTTGTTCCAGATTTGGATTCATAACATGATTTTACATGTAAAAGGTCTGATTTGTTCCAAGAACCCCAATACTACCCCCTAAACCCTTTAAAAATGATAAAAAGTACACACATTTTGTATAAAATATGTATTAAAAGTAAAAGACAATTAATTATTGAACCATTAAAATGAATGACACATGCAAATAATTTATATCCTATTGTGGTTGTTTTAATCGTCGTCACTACTTTTTGCCTGTTTGGGTCCATTTTCACCTTCAGCAGTGTTTGTTGACGGACCAGGAATCACTTTCTTTGGGCCCACAATGAATAATGAATAATTAAGTTGCAATGAGCAGACTAGAAAAACTCACCAAACAACAGTAAAGGTGTTTCCACACTGACCACGGTACGAACTCTGTGGTGAATGAGGGTCGAAGGCACACGAAAAGCATCATGGGTAACTTCCTCCTAGCCAAAGGGAGGCTAATGGGATGTTGGGAGATAGCCAATGGGAGAGCAATGCTATCAAATGGCAAATAAGATGTTACATACAAGTATACAGTACTTACGTATTTACAGACAGTACTTAAAGTACTGTATTTACATTACAGTTTTGTTTCATAACTTGAATTTTCTACCGTATTCAGAGATGAAAATTTTGCCTAAAGGTGTTTTGTAACTTGGATTATGTGTTAGTTGTGTCTTTCTTAAGTTGAGGTATTACTGTAATTTTTAAAAAGTCAAAAACTGAACTTGTAGAAATGACTAGTTTTCTTCACATAATGCACAAAACAGGAAATTTCACCACTGTTGCCCCAAAGACTTTAGATTTGTTGACAGTTTAAAGGAATCTGTGCCAAACGTGTGTGGTGTGTGGTTGTGAACTCACCACAGAGTGACAGTAAACACACCACACCACAGCAAAATATGCTGTAAAACGTTTCACAGTGATTTCTTTGCAGGAGTGGTTGTGAAAGCTTTACTTCCTGTTGTACATTTGGTAAAATCATAGTGACGTTTGTAATAGTTCTGTAGGAGTTCTGTACTGTCAGCAGTGAAAAGATACCCTTAAAGGTGAAAGGGGAATTAAAGGAGCCAAGTTTTACTGTAAAATGAAGTGAAAATTAGATTATATCAGCAACAATTTCAAGGTGATGTGTGACAGAAGCACAAAACTTGTCGTTTTTGTTGTAATTTTTTTTTTATTTGGAGTCACTTTCACACATTAATTCCACTCTTAATTCTTCTGACATGTAAACAGTTAATTCCTCTTTAACGTTATTCCTGTCGGCATTAATATGTTGCTTCAGTCTAGTTGCTGCTTTGAAATTATTACAAAAATAAATCTAAAAATCACATGTCGTATCTGGTCTTCAATGTTGCTAGAGGAAACAAAAGCAAAACAGGAAGTGGACTCGATCATTTTCTTTCCGTAGACATCCAGACGTTAAGCGGCCGTCCTGTCCAATCAGAACCCTCTGTACCCCTCGCTCTGAAAGTTGAGTTAACTAGAGCAGCATACATCTGTTTCCTATAGAAACTTTTACTCAGAATGAACATTTCCATGGAAACACAAAGGAAATTGCTTTAATTCAGAATTATTTCATCCAGAATAAAAAAAAAAACAAACGTAGCCAGTGTTTAAGCTAGCATTTAGCATTAATTCACCGCCCCCAAAATGACGCCAGTCACTCATTTGTGTTCTTTCGTCTAAATCAGGGGTCTCAAACATGCGGCCCGGGGGCCAAATGCGGCCCACCAAAGGTTCCAATGCGGCCCCTTTTGTAATTAAGATTAAGTAATATTTCAAATATTTAGTTCATGGAAAATTAATTCAAAGTCATTGTGATATGGTTCTTAAACTACCTTACCATCCCAGGGGCTGTGGAACTCATTTTAGTTCAGGTTCCACATATAGACCAATATTATCTACAGTCAAATTTTAGCAGAATAACCTACAAAAAACAATGACTCCATATTTTCTTGTCACATTGATTGATTTACATTATGCCCATAAATAATGACCACGTACTGTCTTCATTTTAGTCCAAAAAATAGCATTGAATTAGGAAAATATTTATACTTACAACCTATCCTGTAACAAGAAAATGTGGAAAAACTCAAACAAATATGAACATCCTGAAATTTCTAAGGGAAAATTAAGCAAAATTTTAACAATTTAGTGTCTTTGTAGTAGATCTGGTCCATAATCCATGGGAGAAAATGATAAACTGAAGCATAATATTGTTATTTTTCTTGATATTAAATTTTTTATTCAGGTTATTCACAACTTTCTTGTTTTGTTTTTTTAAGGAAGTATTTTCATAAGGTAATGAGGTTTGTTTGCACTAAAACAAAGACAAAAAATTTGAATTGTCATTTTTTTCTAGGTTATTATGCTATTATTTTACTGGTCGGGCCCACTTGAGATTAAATTGGGCTGATTGTGGCTGAGTTTGAGACCCCTGGTCTAAATACAGTCATTTCGGTCGTCAAACACCCAATATGGCAACAGTCAAAACGCACCCTTCTGTTTGTTCTGATGACTACACACACACACACACACACACACACACACACACACACACACACACTTATCAGTGTAACACAGGCCAGACCCTCTGAGAACAGCTGATCCAACACTACAACTATTATAGACATGTTGTTGTAGTTTTGTAATGTGATAAATATTATTTTCCAAACATGACATTAACATCAAATCACTCTTTTTGTCCCATATTGAACAGATGAATACAGTTAACCCTTAGAGACCCAAAGAACCAACAGTGACACAAACTAGGGCATTAACTAAAATATCGACTAGACGACACGTCGACTTTCGTAGCACAAGTCGAATTAAATTTGGAGGAGTCGACAAGTCGCATGTTATTCTTCTCTCCCTGCCTCCCTCTCTTTCTCTTTTGCTCGCTCACACACGCGTAAACACAGACCAGACGTAAACAAGACACCTGCAGGTAAGACAGTTGTGGTGGGCTAACAAAACAATAGTGACACACACACATCACATGTGTGGAAATACTTCACTTTAGATGAAAAAAAAACGGCATCTGAAGAGATATCGGCTAATGTGAATGATACAGCAGCATTAGCTAGCTAACCTGTGATAAGCAGAGCTGGCAACCTGCGTTATGACAACACACTCTTTTTTCCTCCAAACACATGATATGGACAGTGTTGTGTTCATCTTGTTGGCCTTAAACTTATTACCCATAATATAAAAAGTGAGGACATGTGACAGACGTGTGGACAGTCCAGTTTTAGAGCCGTGGGTTCAGACCAAATGCAGACATATGTTCACCTACTGATGTTCAGTTACATTTAACACAAAACTCTTTGCTAACGTTAGCCTTTGTTTTGTTGCAGTTAAATGCTGTTTGTGTCAGTGGACATTGTTATGTTGCACTGAACTTTAATACAAGTTGCTCATTACTGGACAGACGTGTGTCCGTGTTTTTTGTTTTGTTTTTTTAGCCATGTGTCTGTTTGTCCGCTGACGTGACTTTATTGACAGATAAGTCGACTTGAAAAAAACTGAAGTCGTTAATGCCCTAACACAAACCATTTCCAACTCTTTAATACCTGATGATCCATGGACAGAACTGGTGGAAAAGCAGTGGTGCAACCTTGGCATTATACTCGACACCACCTTCAGTTTGTTTGTATTTTTTTTGAATATGCAACAACTTAAACGATTGCACTCAACTAATATAAAAACAAAAACAACACATGGCTTTGTTAACATATTCGAAAAGGAGTGAGAAGAAACAAAACATATTTAAAATCACCCCTTCTCCTGAAAAAATAAAAATAAAAAATCAAGTCCTTTGGATCAATTCAGTTCACTTTTCACATGCACAAACACATTCATACAAACCTAATTTTACATACCAAGAAAATAAAATATGAATATAACATCAAGTTTCACACAGAACATCACACACCTCAAAAACAGACCCCGCATCCATCCATCTCTCTCCCTCTCTACCACAGAAACACTTATTCATGCTTTCATCACCTCCAGACTCGACTACTGCACTAGTTTAATCAAACACCTCCGTAAACTCCAGCTCATTCAGAACTCTGCAGCTCGTCTCGTCACCCACTCCCACTGTCACATCACTCCTGTCCTCCAACACCTTCACTGACTCCACCCATCAAACACAGAATTACATTTAAGATCCTCTCCAATAATAATAATAATAAATTAATAATAACCATAATCATAATCATCATAAAAGTTATAATAATAATTGTAATAAAAATAATAGTAATAAAAAATTATAATAATAATAATAGCCTGAAAGCATGAACTGAGGGATTACTTATAACCCTCCAGACCAAAGCCTTGCTACTATAGCATACCACCACCATATAATGAAGGATGGGACACAGTCTGAATGCAGGGTATGTGGGAAGTTTGTAGAAACTATCGAGCATATACTAGACTGAATATATTAGTCGACACAACAAAGTAACAGCCTATGGACATTGGAAGATTTGCCAAGAATATGGAATATCAACGTCTGAGACATGATGGTCTGAACACCAACATAACAGTTCTCTGGGACGTATCACTTTGTCGAAATTTAAAATAGTAAACAATTTGTTTACAACTTTGTATATTTTTCTAATCTGTCACTAAAATCCCTTCTCCTCTCTCAGTTCTCACTAGATTTCAATTCTGATTTTAGGATCTATTGAATGACTCCCTTTTGTTGACAGTAAGACGTCACAGCTGTGAGGTCTGGACGAGCACAGGGACATTGGAACTATCTTTATTTTTTTATTGTACTTGGACTTTTATTGTTCTATTTTTATTTTATGTAAAGGGTCTTTGAGTGCCATGAAAAGCACTATACAAATAAAATGTATTATTATTATTATTATGAAATACAGTTTTTTCAAGGACGTTCAGAGCCTCTGTGGTTACCATGGAAACACCATCTTCTACAACATTGATTCAACCCCCCCCCCCCCCCCTTCCATGGTTTTTAATCCTTGCTTCTGTTGACCCAGTCATACCATTGAAACATTTATTTTTCTTTTCTTTTGCCCCCTCCACCCCCCTTCCATCCTCCTCTTTGTTCGACCACCAGAGAAGGCTGTCGGATTGAAAACGTTCAAAAGAATATCAGGTGCAGGAAATATGCCTTCAACATGCTGCAGCTGATGGCCTTCCCCAAATTCTACCGTCCTCCAGAGGGAACGTACGGCAAAGTGGACTCCTGAGGAAGAAAGACGCCCACTGGAAAACTGTTCACTTCCTGTATATGTCTGGATTAAAGCTGCAAGTGTGTGTGTGTGTGTGTGTGTGTGTGTGTGTGTGTGTGTGTGTGTGTGTGTGTGTGTGTGTGTGTGTGTGTGTGTGTGTGTGTGTGTGTGTGTGTGTGTGTGTGTGTGTGTGTGTGTGTGTGTGTGTGTGTGTGTGTGTGTGTGTGTGTGTGTGTGTGTGTGTGTGTGTGTGTGTGTGTGTGTGTGTGTGTGTGTGTGTGTGTGTGTGTGTGTGTGTGTGTGTGTGTGTGCGCGCGTGTGTGCGCGTGTGTGTGTGTGTGCGCGCGTGTGTGTGTGTGTGCGTGTGCTAAATCTTACCAAGTGTATTTTTCTCATTTCTAGTCCAAATATCTCATCACACTTAAACTGAAACATAATCATCCTTATTCGACATTAGATTTGGAAAATCTAATTTCAACAAATATTAACATCATTTTAACCTCATCATTGGATTTTTTTTTCTTGCTTAATTAAATAATTTTTTTTCTTGATTTTTGTTTTTACTTAAATCAATTATTTTTTCAAAACTCAAGAGTTTTTGCCTAATTCAAGGGATTTTTTTGCTTAAAGGATTTTTTGTGATTTTGCTTAATTTAAAAATTTTTTTTGGTTTTGTTTTGGTTTTTTTGTTTTTATGTTTGTTTTTTATGGGTTTCGACCTGAAATAAAGAATAAAGAAAGAAAGATTATTATTATTATTTCCTTTCTTTCTTTCTTTCTTTTCTCAGACTTTATTTTTTTCCGGAATTAAAGATTGTTTGCTTAATTCAAGATTTTTTTAGTTCAACTATTTTGCTTAATTGAGGAATTTTTTTTTTTTTGCTTTATTTAGTTTTTGTTTAATTCAGTTATTTTTTCAGTGATTTTTCGCTTAATTCAAGACTTTTTTTGCTTAGTTGTTTTTGCGTAATTCAACATTTATTATTATTATTATTATTATTATTATTATTATTATTATTATTATTATTATTATTATTATTATTATCATCTTTCTTTCTTTCTTTCTTTTGCTTAATTCAGGCAAAACAAAATCTACCAATGAAACAAGTGAACATTATGTTGTTAACATTTTATTAAATTATATTTTCCAGATCAACTGTCTTTATAAATCACTTCTTACATCTCACTAAACAGTTCATCTTTAGGCGATTATGTCTTACTTTAACTCAAAAATATTTTGACTAGAAATCAGAAAAATTCAGTTTTTAAGATTTAGATTTTTGCAGTGTTTTATATTTTATTTTATTTTTTGGCTTATTGTTGAATTTGTTACATGTAAAATAATTAAAGCACTTTTCCATTTTGCCTTATTCATTGTTGTTCATGAACCGAGCAGTGATGAACAACACTTTACCTTTAAATCTCCATCATTTCTCTGTATTTTTATATTATATTTGACATTTGTAGAACATTTCAACACGACTGTGGATGGAAACGTGTCCTCCTACTTAAACACCCAGTGCATACAGAACTGTCTGTGACAAACCAAGTCTATTTTCTTGTTTTTTTCTTTCTGAGCTGTATGTGTTTTGGAGGCGACGGTACAAGAACCTCCTTCATTCACCTCTGACGACCATGAAATTAAGTTCCCAAAGGTTTGGTAAATGATCCGTAAAGCTGAGACTATTTCCTTTCCTTATGCAAAAGTCATTTTTACGGCGAAAATACAAGGAAACTAATATGTTCAAAGAAGATGTGTTGTGTTTTTAGTTTAATTTTTTTTATTCCTCAGGGTATGAAGTGTTGCATGAGGATGTCACTCCATCAGATCTTAATGCTCTAAAGCCAAGGATATATTATTTATTTTTCTACCCTAAAACACTTATATATTTTATAAGGGATGATGCATTAAACTTTGATACATGTTTAATTAAAGTGTATTTGTATTATATACTGGACTTTTACACATTTAAAATAAACATGCAGTGTAATAAATATGACTGAATGTTCTATATTATACTGATATGTAGGTTTTTTTTTTATTTATTTAAATTTTTTTTTTGGGGGGGGGGGGTCTAATTTATGTGCAAGTCATTTCTATTTTCAGTACAAAGTGAGAGCGCAAACCTCCACCAAGGCAGCCCCTCCCCCATTCAAATGAAGAGAGGTCCACCAAGGAGGTTATGTTTCTGTCTGTCTGTCTGTCTGTCTGTTAGTTAACAAGATAACTCAAAAACTTGAAGTCAAATCTTGATGAAATTTACACGATAGGTTGGTAATGGGGAGATCTGGAAATAAATAGATTTAGTTGGGGGGGGGGGGGGGGGGTATTATCAAAAAAGTATGGATGGATATTGATAAAATTTTCAGGATGTGTTGGGAGTGTCAGAAGGAACAAATATTTCAATGTTGGTGGTGATCCACAAGAGATCCTGGATTCTGGATCACTTTGAAATGTATTCTCCATTTACCACAATGTAAAATTTCAAAGTGATCCAGAATCATCCAGGATCTCTTCTGTTCTGGATCACTACAAAAATGTCAGCTTTTGGCAGCTCTCTCTACAGTGTCTACGTGAGGAGCCATGGACGACAGGATCTGCAGTGACTAGCTTGTGTCCTGTGCTGACCTATGACCCCAGACCTCCTCCTTTGCCTGTCTGGTGGATAGACCTGCCCCCCCCCCCCCTTCATTTACAAATGGACGTTCATCTATAATCTTAAAAACATTTTTATTTTCATCAGCCTCTGTGGAGAGATAAAAAAAATGGAGTCACAATCCTGTGACCCCTTTCTTTACATTCTTTATACTCTTTGCGTAATCAAATCTTAATATATTTCTGATTTACTCTATTAAATCAGTTTATTCTTAATTATTGAAATTTTATAATACATGTACTCTTGTAATTTTATTTCTTATTTATTGATCTATTTCTTATTCATAATCAGTTTATTTTGTCACCCTGTCTTAAAATTGTACTTTTTTAATCAATGTGAAGCACTTTGGGCTACAGTGTTTGTATAAAAGGTGCTATACAAATAAAGATTATTATTATTATTATAGGAGGGGTCTCAAACATGCGGCCCGGGGGCCAAATGTGGACCCTGGAATTAATTTTTAAAGTGTAAAAAGGTCACAGTCAAGGCCGTGGAACTCATTTTAGTTCAGGTTCCACATACAGACCAATAACATTTATAGTCAACTATAGCAGAACATACAATAAATAATCACTCCATATTTTCTTCTCAGTTTGATGTGAAAATAATTTACATTATGCCCATAAATAAATTAATAAATAATGACAACTTCAAATTTCTATCTCTGTTACAGTGCAAAAAAATAACATTAAATTAGGAAAATATGTATGTATACTTACAAACTATCCTGTAACAATATAATGTGAAAAACCTGAACAAATATGAGTAACCTGAAATGTTTAATAAAAATTAAGCACAATTTTAACAATTGAGTGTCTTTGTAGTAGATGTGACCCATAATGCATGTGCGTAAATGATAAACTGAGGCATAATATTGTTAGAATCACATATTTTTGTTGAGATAGTTCAGTTTTTTCAGGTTATTCACACCTTTCTTGTTGAATAGTTTATTTAAAAAAATTTTCAAAAGTATTTTTATCACTAAAACAAAAATGTGGAGTTGTCATTTAAAGGTTATTATGTTTTTATTGTACTGGTTCGGTCCATTGGAGAGTTTGAGACCCCTGATCTATTGTCTGTCCGTCCATGGGAGTGAGTCTGTCCTTCAGCTTCTCATCAAGGTTTCTTCTTTTTCCAACTTGGGTTTTGAAGTTTTTTTTTTCTTGCCGAGGAGGGTCATCTAAGGACAGGGGATGCTTCTGTAAACCCCTATGAGACGACTTTGTTGTGATTTAGGGTTTTATAAATAAAATTGAATTACACTCAAACAAATAAAAACAAGTAGAATTTTTTTAATAGCTGAATAGTGCTTTTCCTTTACTGGAGTGATGAGCAAATATTTGAGGTTATTGGAGTTCATTAGGCACGTTACAGTTCTATTCAGTAGTGTATACAACAACAACTTTAATAACACTTTACATTCTTTACACCACATTTCTTTTGCTACTTCCTGTCACATACAATGACAGGCTTTACATCCAATTTCTAACAATAATAAAAATATATAATAACATTCATGTGCCCTTATGGACTGCATTATCACAGATACTGTGTTGTATTAACAAAATAAAAAGAGGTATTTACAGTATACACATATAGGTACTTTGTAGCTTATACTATTTACATCCTATTTTTCACATTAAGTTTCTGCAAAAGAGTATTTAGTCGTTCCAAGAATATTGTAGAATTTTTAAGTGCATATGCTTCACAGGGTGGACACCTAACCTGAAAGAAAAAAAAATACATCAAATATTATTAATAGGAATAACAATAGTCATAATATTTGACAAAAAGTGAAAAGTGTCTCAATATAGTCTCATGGAATGAAGAAAATAATGAGTGAAATACACATGCACTGTTAAAAAATGAAATTAAAATTGTAACATGATAAAAATAAGTGAAAAGAAACTAACTTTATTAAAGAAGGTAAAGAACTTTTACCGTTTACTTTAATTCAATGTTAAATTTACATGTTTAAAATATTATATTTACATGTTTAAAATATATTTACATGTTAAATGTTAAATCACTTCCATATCAGTCGTGTATTAGTTGTGTATTAGTTGTGTATCAGTTGTGTATTAGTTGTGTATCAGTCGTGTATTAGTTGTGTATTAGTTGTGTATCAGTTGTGTATTAGTTGTGTATCAGTTGTGTATTAGTTGTGTATCAGTCGTGTATCAGTTGTGTATTAGTCGTGTATCAGTTGTGTATTAGTTGTGTATCAGTCGTGTATCAGTTGTGTATTAGTCGTGTATCAGTTGTGTATTAGTTGTGTATCAGTCGTGTATCAGTTGTGTATTAGTTGTGTATCAGTCGTGTATCAGTTGTGTATTAGTCGTGTATCAGTTGTGTATCAGTCATGTATTAGTTGTGTATTAGTTGTGTATCAGTTGTGTATCAGATCTGTATCAGTTGTGTATTAGTTGTGTATCAGTTGTGTATCAGTTGTGTATTAGTCGTGTATCAGTTGTGTATTAGTCGTGTATCAGTTGTGTATCAGTCATGTATTAGTTGTGTATTAGTTGTGTATCAGTTGTGTATCAGATCTGTATCAGTTGTGTATTAGTTGTGTATCAGTCGTGTATCAGTTGTGTATTAGTCGTGTATCAGTTGTGTATTAGTCGTGTATCAGTCGTGTATCAGTCGTGTATCAGTTGTGTATTAGTTGTGTATCAGTCGTGTATCAGTTGTGTATTAGTCGTGTATCAGTTGTGTATTAGTTGTGTATCAGTTGTGTATCAGATCTGTATCAGTTGTGTATCAGTTGTGTATCAGTTGTGTATCAGTCGTGTATCAGTTGTGTATTAGTCGTGTATCAGTTGTGTATCAGTCATGTATTAGTTGTGTATTAGTTGTGTATCAGTTGTGTATCAGTTGTGTATTAGTTGTGTATCAGTCGTGTATCAGTTGTGTATTAGTCGTGTATCAGTTGTGTATTAGTCGTGTATCAGTCGTGTATCAGTCGTGTATCAGTTGTGTATTAGTTGTGTATCAGTCGTGTATCAGTTGTGTATTAGTCGTGTATCAGTTGTGTATTAGTTGTGTATCAGTTGTGTATCAGATCTGTATCAGTTGTGTATCAGTTGTGTATCAGTTGTGTATCAGTCGTGTATCAGTCGTGTATCAGTTGTGTATCAGTCGTGTATCAGTTGTGTATTAGTTGTGTATCAGTTGTGTATTAGTTGTGTATCAGTCGTGTATTAGTTGTGTATTAGTTGTGTATCAGTTGTGTATTAGTTGTGTATCAGTTGTGTATTAGTTGTGTATCAGTCGTGTATCAGTTGTGTATTAGTCGTGTATCAGTTGTGTATTAGTTGTGTATCAGTCGTGTATCAGTTGTGTATTAGTTGTGTATCAGTCGTGTATCAGTTGTGTATTAGTCGTGTATCAGTTGTGTATTAGTTGTGTATCAGTCGTGTATCAGTTGTGTATTAGTTGTGTATCAGTCGTGTATCAGTTGTGTATTAGTCGTGTATCAGTTGTGTATCAGTCATGTATTAGTTGTGTATTAGTTGTGTATCAGTTGTGTATCAGATCTGTATCAGTTGTGTATTAGTTGTGTATCAGTTGTGTATCAGTTGTGTATTAGTCGTGTATCAGTTGTGTATTAGTCGTGTATCAGTTGTGTATCAGTCATGTATTAGTTGTGTATTAGTTGTGTATCAGTTGTGTATCAGATCTGTATCAGTTGTGTATTAGTTGTGTATCAGTCGTGTATCAGTTGTGTATTAGTCGTGTATCAGTTGTGTATTAGTCGTGTATCAGTCGTGTATCAGTCGTGTATCAGTTGTGTATTAGTTGTGTATCAGTCGTGTATCAGTTGTGTATTAGTCATGTATCAGTTGTGTATTAGTTGTGTATCAGTTGTGTATCAGATCTGTATCAGTTGTGTATCAGTTGTGTATCAGTTGTGTATCAGTCGTGTATCAGTTGTGTATTAGTCGTGTATCAGTTGTGTATCAGTCATGTATTAGTTGTGTATTAGTTGTGTATCAGTTGTGTATCAGTTGTGTATTAGTTGTGTATCAGTCGTGTATCAGTTGTGTATTAGTCGTGTATCAGTTGTGTATTAGTCGTGTATCAGTCGTGTATCAGTCGTGTATCAGTTGTGTATTAGTTGTGTATCAGTCGTGTATCAGTTGTGTATTAGTCGTGTATCAGTTGTGTATTAGTTGTGTATCAGTTGTGTATCAGATCTGTATCAGTTGTGTATCAGTTGTGTATCAGTTGTGTATCAGTCGTGTATCAGTCGTGTATCAGTTGTGTATCAGTCGTGTATCAGTTGTGTATCAGTTGTGTATTAGTTGTGTATCAGTCGTGTATTAGTTGTGTATTAGTCGTGTATCAGTCGTGTATTAGTTGTGTATTAGTTGTGTATCAGTCGTGTATTAGTTGTGTATCAGTTGTGTATCAGTCGTGTATCAGTCGTGTATCAGTTGTGTATCAGTCGTGTATTAGTTGTGTATCAGTTGTGTATTAGTCGTGTATCAGTTGTGTATCAGTCATGTATTAGTTGTGTATTAGTTGTGTATCAGTTGTGTATCAGATCTGTATCAGTTGTGTATTAGTTGTGTATCAGTCGTGTATCAGTTGTGTATTAGTCGTGTATCAGTTGTGTATTAGTTGTGTATCAGTCGTGTATCAGTCGTGTATCAGTCGTGTATCAGTTGTGTATTAGTTGTGTATCAGTCGTGTATCAGTTGTGTATTAGTCGTGTATCAGTTGTGTATTAGTTGTGTATCAGTTGTGTATCAGATCTGTATCAGTTGTGTATCAGTTGTGTATCAGTTGTGTATCAGTCGTGTATCAGTCGTGTATCAGTCGTGTATCAGTTGTGTATCAGTTGTGTATTAGTTGTGTATCAGTCGTGTATTAGTTGTGTATTAGTTGTGTATCAGTCGTGTATTAGTTGTGTATTAGTTGTGTATCAGTCGTGTATTAGTTGTGTATCAGTTGTGTATCAGTCGTGTATCAGTCGTGTATCAGTTGTGTATCAGTCGTGTATTAGTTGTGTATTAGTTGTGTTTCAGTCGTGTATTAGTTGTGTATCAGTTGTGTATTAGTTGTGTATTAGTTGTGTATCACTTGTGTATTAGTTGTGTATCACTTGTGTATCAGTTGTGTATTAGTTGTGTATTAGTTGTGTATCACTTGTGTATCAGTTGTGTATTAGTTGTGTATTAGTTGTGTATCAGTTGTGTATTAGTTGTGTATCAGTCGTGTATTAGTTGTGTATTAGTTGTGTATCAGTTGTGTATTAGTTGTGTATCAGTTGTGTATTAGTTGTGTATCAGTTGTGTATTAGTTGTGTATCAGTCGTGTATTAGTTGTGTATTAGTTGTGTATCAGTTGTGTATCAGATCTGTATCAGTTGTGTATTAGTTGTGTATCAGTTGTGTATCAGTTGTGTATTAGTCGTGTATCAGTTGTGTATTAGTTGTGTATCAGTCGTGTATCAGTTGTGTATTAGTCGTGTATCAGTTGTGTATTAGTTGTGTATCAGTCGTGTATCAGTTGTGTATTAGTTGTGTATCAGTCGTGTATCAGTTGTGTATTAGTCGTGTATCAGTTGTGTATCAGTCATGTATTAGTTGTGTATTAGTTGTGTATCAGTTGTGTATCAGATCTGTATCAGTTGTGTATTAGTTGTGTATCAGTTGTGTATCAGTTGTGTATTAGTCGTGTATCAGTTGTGTATTAGTCGTGTATCAGTTGTGTATCAGTCATGTATTAGTTGTGTATTAGTTGTGTATCAGTTGTGTATCAGATCTGTATCAGTTGTGTATTAGTTGTGTATCAGTCGTGTATCAGTTGTGTATTAGTCGTGTATCAGTTGTGTATTAGTTGTGTATCAGTCGTGTATCAGTCGTGTATCAGTTGTGTATTAGTTGTGTATCAGTCGTGTATCAGTTGTGTATTAGTCGTGTATCAGTTGTGTATTAGTTGTGTATCAGTTGTGTATCAGATCTGTATCAGTTGTGTATCAGTTGTGTATCAGTCGTGTATCAGTCGTGTATCAGTTGTGTATCAGTCGTGTATCAGTTGTGTATCAGTTGTGTATTAGTTGTGTATCAGTCGTGTATTAGTTGTGTATTAGTTGTGTATCAGTCGTGTATTAGTTGTGTATTAGTTGTGTATCAGTCGTGTATTAGTTGTGTATCAGTTGTGTATCAGTCGTGTATCAGTCGTGTATCAGTTGTGTATCAGTCGTGTATTAGTTGTGTATTAGTTGTGTATCACTTGTGTATTAGTTGTGTATCACTTGTGTATCAGTTGTGTATTAGTTGTGTTTCAGTCGTGTATTAGTTGTGTATCAGTTGTGTATTAGTTGTGTATTAGTTGTGTATCACTTGTGTATTAGTTGTGTATTAGTTGTGTTTCAGTCGTGTATTAGTTGTGTATCAGTTGTGTATTAGTTGTGTATTAGTTGTGTATCACTTGTGTATCAGTTGTGTATTAGTTGTGTTTCAGTCGTGTATTAGTTGTGTATCAGTTGTGTATTAGTTGTGTATTAGTTGTGTATCACTTGTGTATTAGTTGTGTATCACTTGTGTATCAGTTGTGTATTAGTTGTGTATTAGTTGTGTATCAGTTGTGTATCAGTTGTGTATTAGTTGTGTATCAGTTGTGTATCAGTTGTGTATCAGTTGTGTATCAGTTGTGTATTAGTTGTGTATCAGTTGTGTATCAGTTGTGTATTAGTTGTGTATTAGTTGTGTATCAGTTGTGTATCACTTGTGTATCAGTCGTGTATTAGTTGTGTATTAGTTGTGTATTAGTTGTGTATCAGTCGTGTATTAGTTGTGTATCACTTGTGTATCAGTTGTGTATTAGTTGTGTATTAGTTGTGTATTAGTTGTGTATCACTTGTGTATCACTTGTGTATCAGTTGTGTATTAGTTGTGTATCAGTTGTGTATCAGTTGTGTATTAGTTGTGTATCAGTCGTGTATTAGTTGTGTATTAGTTGTGTATTAGTTGTGTATTAGTTGTGTATTAGTTGTGTATCACTTGTGTATCAGTTGTGTATTAGTTGTGTATCAGTTGTGTATCAGTTGTGTATCAGTTGTGTATTAGTTGTGTATTAGTTGTGTATTAGTTGTGTATTAGTTGTGTATCACTTGTGTATCAGTTGTGTATTAGTTGTGTATCAGTTGTGTATCAGTTGTGTATCAGTTGTGTATTAGTTGTGTATCAGTTGTGTATCAGTTGTGTATTAGTTGTGTATCACTTGTGTATCAGTTGTGTATTAGTTGTGTATTAGTTGTGTATCACTTGTGTATCAGTTGTGTATTAGTTGTGTATTAGTTGTGTATCAGTTGTGTATCAGTTGTGTATTAGTTGTGTATCAGTTGTGTATCAGTTGTGTATTAGTTGTGTATTAGTTGTGTATCAGTTGTGTATCAGTTGTGTATCACTTGTGTATCAGTCGTGTATTAGTTGTGTATTAGTTGTGTATTAGTTGTGTATCAGTCGTGTATCAGTCGTGTATTAGTTGTGTATCACTTGTGTATCAGTTGTGTATTAGTTGTGTATTAGTTGTGTATTAGTTGTGTATCAGTTGTGTATCAGTTGTGTATTAGTTGTGTATCACTTGTGTATCACTTGTGTATCACTTGTGTATCAGTTGTGTATTAGTTGTGTATCAGTTGTGTATCAGTTGTGTATTAGTTGTGTATCAGTCGTGTATTAGTCGTGTATTAGTTGTGTATTAGTTGTGTATCAGTCGTGTATCAGTCGTGTATTAGTTGTGTATCACTTGTGTATCAGTTGTGTATTAGTTGTGTATTAGTTGTGTATTAGTTGTGTATCACTTGTGTATCAGTTGTGTATTAGTTGTGTATCAGTTGTGTATCAGTTGTGTATCAGTTGTGTATTAGTTGTGTATCAGTTGTGTATCAGTTGTGTATTAGTTGTGTATCAGTTGTGTATCAGTTGTGTATTAGTTGTGTATCACTTGTGTATCAGTTGTGTATTAGTTGTGTATTAGTTGTGTATCACTTGTGTATTAGTTGTGTATTAGTTGTGTATTAGTTGTGTATCAGTTGTATATCAGTTGTGTATCAGAACCTTGTCCCAGTGGTTGATTATATCATTGTCAGTTTTTCCCACAGACTGTGGTGTTGAGTTAAAACGGCCAAACCAATATTTATAAATATTATACTATGTCCAAAAAAAAAAACCCAAACAAAAACTAGATTTAACTAAAACATTGTAAGTAATATCCTTCACATGGGTAATTACTGCAGTGATGAGTATATTTTATAGAACTGTTTAGTTTCCATACAGTGAGTAGTTTAATATTAAACAGTTTGAGAATAAATCCAGGACTGTTTTCGATTTCATTATGTTTATGTCAAATATGACATCGTCTGCGTGAAACACAAGTTTTTCACAATTGAAAATCTTTTGGGACATAATCAGCCAGACATTTTATACAATGGTTTGACCAAATAATCACATAAGACTGAACAGAAGTACATGAGCTGACTCTTACTGTGGTCGTACATAAGTACAGTGTGACATGTGGTATAATCAAAGTTAAATACGCTGCCATTAACCTGTGGTATTAAAAAAAAAACACAACTTGTCATGGTAGAAAATATTACATTGGTATTGTAAGAGTTATTGAATGGAAAAAAATAAAATACAGACATTGAAAAAACTGTATTTTGGGAGGGTATTTTTGTATTATAATGTATTTTGCAATGACAAAAAGTTTAGTTTTTTTTTTTTTTCACACTTCTCAGGTTTTCAGTTTCAACTTACTGGCACAAAGCAACTGGTTAATGATGCTTGGTGATCAGCCAAGATTTATTTATTTATTTTTAATTTCACCATCCCTATTCTGGACACTATCGGACAACATGAAGACCTTGGACACTTGGGTTTGCCTTTAGGGACCCTCTACTTACTACCATGTAAGTGTAATATTGTTTAGAACTTTAGAAGACGTCTAAAAATAGCGTTTAATGTCGGCAAAAGGACACGCCCCAACGACTGCCAGTTTGGCTCAAAACAGCGACATTGATATTTTTTAATGTACATCCGAATGGTGTGATTTTAATATCAACTATATGTGTGTACAGAGGTGGTCAAAGTACTCACATTCTGTACTTAGGTAGAAGTGCAGTTACTCTGGTAAAAGTAGAAGTACTGATTCAACTCCTTTACTTAAGTAAAAGTCAAAAAGTACAACTTCTGAATTGTATTAAAGTAAAAAGTAAAACTGCATTTTTTTTTGCTATGGATGAAATAATACTTATTTAACCTGCAAAAAAAACTGCAAATTTTCAAAAGTATTCAAAAATAAAGCCTTTAAAAGTGAGTTACTGTGTAGATGATGTGTTTTATTGGGTCATGGTACTCAGTTTTTTGGGTATAGACAAGAAATTTAGGAAACATTCAAGTCATAAATAGGGAGATTTAAACCAAAAAAACAACAACAACATAATTATTAGTCAAAAATATGAGAAAAATAACCATAATTATGAGATAAGAAATGGATAATTATGAGATAAAAAGTCAAAATTATATAAAAGTAAGTCACAATTTATGATTTACAACTTATAAAGTACAGATATTTATATAAAAATGTAGGGAGTAAAAGTAAAAAGTTGTCAGAAAAATAAATACTCAAGTAAAGTACAGATACTTAAAAACAATACTTAACTACAGTAAAGGAAGTACTTCTACTTAGTTCCTTCCACCTCTGTGTATGTACTCCTAATAATGTAAAAAATGAGCTAAAATTAATTTTACTCCTGATAATCTCTTTAACAGAATTCTCAATAACAACCTATTCACATTCAACTGTAAAAAAGTAGATGATACGAGTGAAAAAATGTAAATATCACTTACACGGTTCGGTGTCGTATTGATCTGCGTTGATAGCGATCGACTGCAATCACTTATGCACATTGCGTCGTCGTCGTCATTCTTAATTTCTAATTCTCCAAAAACCATTATCAACTCCAACATGTAACAGCTGAGTGAGATGGTTTCACAGTTCTCCTAGGAAAGAAACAAATATTATATTATGCACAGGATCAATCTGCCCATGATAAGGTGATTTTCCCTTTTTGTAACTGAAAGTGACACATTTATTTATGACACAGGTGTTAAACATAAGGCCTGGGGCCCAAACAGGATGAACCACACTGAAGGATATTATGTCATGCTTTTAAATTCTTCCTTTTCACGTGTCAATCACTGTATAAAGTAGAACTATGACACTTTGGTCTGACTTCCTGGTTATTGTAAAAACTTTTACACGAGCAAATTTTAGGCATCTTAGAAATTACATGTAAACAGAGGCTGCAAAACTGTACATGTTCTCCTTCATATTATCACATATTAACTACTGTCTACCTACGTGGGCCTCAGTTATCTCCAGTACATTACAGACAATAGAATCCTTATACAATAATAATAATATAATAATAATCTTTATTTGTTTAGCACCTTTCATACAAACACTGTAACCCAAAGTGCTTCACACTGATTAAAAATTAAAGTACAATTTTAAGACAGGGTGAAAAATACATTATACAAAATAAAGTGATTATAAAATTTCAATAAAATGCTTCACATTGATTAAAAATTAAAGTATAATTTTACAAAATAAACTGATGATAAATAAGAAATAAAATTACAGATAAAATTACAAGAGTACATGTATTATAAAATGTCAATAATTAAGAATAAACTGATTGTACATACATTATACAATTTTAATAAAGTAAATCAGAAATATATTAAGATTTGATTACGCAAAGAGTATAAAGAATGTAAAGAAAGATTGTGACTCCATTCTTTATCTTCCTTCAAAGGTTGATGAAAATAAAAATGTTTTTAATTTAGTTTTAATAAACAAACCCTTAAAGTCTTAGATAAAAAAAAAAAAAAAAACAAGGTCATTTCATCACTGTGCAATAATGATAAATATAGGTTTTTAAGGTGGACTAACCTGATCACTTTTAAAAATTGTCTTGTTTATAAAATCCACCTCCATTCTGTAGTCTGATGGAATATAGGTCAAATGCATCTGTGTTATTATGGGGGGCTGCCAGAGGAGATTGTACAGTGCCTTATAAGACGTTTTGGTCAACTCGTCTTCACTTCCAAGGAGTGGAATACTATCCACTTCATACAGATCATTTAAAACACAACTAAAAAAATCAAATCTGTCAGCACTAGTGATGATCACACGTCAAGTTTTATACACCGAATGTTATGCTATATGTCTTTATGGTCATGTTTTATATACTGAATTTAATATTGTATGTTTTTATTATGTTTTAATTTATTGCTAGGATCCTTCTGGCAGGGGGACTATCATTGGAAATTAGCCTTTTGGCTAAAAATGGGTGCATTTACATTTTTCTTCTCTATAAAATGTTTATTAGTGTACATTATCCCTCTATAACAAACAAAGGTTAATATAATATATTGGATCTCCACACACCCTTAAACCTTCCCTGCACTCCTAACCACTCAAAGTAGACAAAAACATGTGTTTAAGGGCTGAAAAAAAGTGGATTTTGTATGATATGTCTCCTTTAAAATGAAAATAATTTTAATTAAAGTTCCACATACTGAACAATTAGATCTCAATTGGGTCAGACTAGTAAAATTAGATCACAATAACCTGTAAATAATGAAAACTGCACATTCTGGGTAAAAAAAAAAAGGAAAATTACATGAAAATCTTTATATTAAACTATCTTTTCAAGGGATAGTTCACTATTTTTCAAATGAGTTTGTATAGGTTAACCGTCTTTACTCTGGTGACTTACCCCCGACAGTGTCCTGTGAGTCAAGTTCTGGACCGGTTTTGGTCAAAGTGAAAGTAGTCCCGGCAGGTTTTCTGGGGTCAACAAAATACAACATGTTTCTTTTCAAAACAGTATGTGTTTGAATGACTGATTAATTTTCATAACAAAACCATCACGGAACAAAAACTCACTCCTCGTTATTGCTTGGAGCTACTTTTTCACAATAGGGATCAATGCGTGTTGTCACTATTAACAGCTGTGCATCTGCACGTAGCAGCTGCAAACACTGCCAAACAACTGATGAAAGTAGTTTGCTAAGTGTTAGCAGTGACAACACGCATTGATCGCTATTGAGAGAAAGTAGCTCCAAGCAATGACGAGGTGTGAGTTTTTTTTCTGTGATGGTTTTGTTACGCAAATAAATCACTTATTCAAACACAGAAACATGTTATATTTTCTTAACCCTAGGAAACCTGTCGGGACTACTTTTGCTTTAACCAGAACCGGACCAGAACTCGACTCACAGGACACTGTCGGGGGTAAGTCACCAAAGTAAAGACCCTAATGCAATACAGATTCCTATGAAAAATAATGAACTATCCCTTTAACCAAAAATGTGAATAACCTGAACACATAGGAACACATTGAAATGTCATAAGAAAAGTGTAATTTTACTAATATTCTGCCCTTTACTAATTTTTTTTTTTTTTTGTAATTGTAATGTAAATGGTAATGGAGAAAAACTGAGGCAGAATATTGTTAAAATTGCACTTGTTGTTTTTAAGACATTTCAAGTTGTTCGTACTATTCACATTTTGAAGCAAACGTTCTAGATATAAACATTATTATAATATAATTTGACTATTTTAACTGTTATTATTTTACTGTACCAGCCCATTTGAGATCATATTGTGTTTAATGTGACCCCTGAACTAAAAGGTATTTGACACCCTTGGTTTATGACTTACTTTGATGTCATTGACCGATGGCGCGTACAGCATAGCATCAGATTTCTGTTGGGTGAGAGTATAAGACACATGAATATTTTTCATCACGGTTTGACATTTACACAATACACGTTTAAATGATGAGAATACAGCAACAAAAAACAATAGTTAATGATAAAAAAAAAAGTCAAATGATGCTTTAGATATTTGACTTCAAAACATAAACATAAACCAACAGTATCTGATACCTTCTCTCACCTCAATGGTGGTTTTCAGGTTATTCACACATTTCTTCAGTTGTTGTATTTCAGTCCCAGAATAAGCACGTGTAATTGAACACAACACGCTGTGAAAGACCAAAGATGTCATGATTACTGTGGATGTAATGAGAGCGTGGACTTACTAATAATGTGTGTTTCATTTAAATTGTCACAGCAAAGAATCATGAATTAATTTCTATTTACAGTGATTACTGTGACACACACACACACACACACACACACACACAAAACCAGTCCACATGGGCGGCTGTGGCTCAGTTGGTAGAGTGGGTCGCCCAATGACCGAGAGGTTGGCGGTTCGTGTCCCAGCTCTGGCTGTCCACATGTTGAAGTGTCCTTGGGTAAGACACTGAACCCTGACTTAGGCCCCCAGTAGGACTGACCTTAGACCTTAGAAACCTACTGGTGTATGAGTGTGTGTGAATGGGTGAATGTGAAGCTAATGTAAAGCACTTTGAGCACCATGAAGGTGGAAAAGAACTTTATAAATGCAGTCCATTTACCATGTGTTTTGTGGATTTGGACCGCATCCCCAGAGGTATCTTGTGGGGGTACTCCATGAGTATGGGGTGGGTGGTCTCCTACTGGGGGCCATTCAGTCCCTGTACCGAAGGAGCGAGAGTCTGGTCCGCATAACTGGTAATAAGTCGTTTTCCGGTGAGCGTTGGACTCTGCCAGGGATGCCCTTTGTCACCGATTCTGTTAATAGCTTTTATGGACAGAATTTCTAGATGCAGCCGGGTAGGGGAGGGGGTTGAGTTTGGTTGGGGGGGGGGGTCTCGTCTCTTAGCCCTATCGAGCAGCGGCCTCCAGCTCTTATTGGAGCAGTTCGCAACAGAGTGTGAAACGGCTGGGATGAAGATCGGTCTGAGGCCATGGTCCTCAGCCAGAAAAGGGTAGAGTGCCCTCTACGGGTCAGGGGGAACGTCCTGCCTCAGGTGGGGGAGTTACAGTACCTTGGGATCTTATTCACGAGTGACGGGAGAATGGAGCGGGAGGTCAACAGGTGGATTGGGGCGGCATCCGCAGTAATGTGGGTGCTAAACTGATCCGTTGTGGTAAAGAGGTAACTAAGCCAGAAGGCGAAACTCTCAATTTACCGGTCGATCTATGTTCCGACCATCAACTCTGGTCATGACCGAAAGAATGAGATGACGGGTACAAGCGGACGAAATTAGTTTCCTTCGCAGGGTGGCCGGACTCAGCCTTAGAGATAGCGTGAGAAGCTCGGACATCCAGGAGGGACTCGGAATAGAACCAGTTGAGGTGGCTCGAGTTCATTTGCAAAACCAGATAACTCCTTTTTTTTCACAAAATGGCATTTTTTTTACTCTACATTCCAAGTAATACTCATTGATTTGATATATTATTTATTTCATTTGGTAAAGTCCACTATATTGGATTATATATGGATTAATTCTGGTAAGGATTAGTGACTGGGAATTTTGCCTTTTTATCTCATAATTTTGACTTCACTTAATGCACCTTATATGTATGAAAAAGCTTAATAAATAACATTCATTGACAGTGCACCTTATAGTCTGAAAAATACGGTAATTACATAATCTGTTTCAGTGTAATACAGTGATTCACAAACTATTGGCGCAGGGTCCTAAATGGACATTGGTAAGAACACAGTAATGGTCTTTAGTGCCTTTTTGTTTTACTTTACTAGTACTTTTTGCAGTTATTGTACAAATACCCACCGATTACATGACAAAGAATGATTTAAATGTTGCAAAAAACACTAACTAATTTTCGCCAAAAAATACAGTTACTGTCTTTTTGCTTTGTAGGACAGAATAGGACTCATCCCATGCATCCTTCTATCCCAGGTGGATGAGCTCTGTGTATTTTGGAAAGTCGCCCTTCTGATTGCAGTGTTACCAATGGTGGCATCATATCAGCCTGATTATAAAACACCCTACTATATATTTATTGATAAGTAATATCAAGCTGTAAAATGTGCTTCGGAACAAAGTAATTTACACATGAAATTGAAGGTTGTGTTTTGTCTATTTTACACAATTACAAAAAAAAAAAAATACTGATGCTACCTATAATTGTTTATGGCTGTTTTTTTCCAACTACAGTACTTGTGAGTATTATATCAGATCAGGTAAATAAGACATACAATATGCCTACCTCAGAATTAAGAAACAAAGCCACACCTGAGTTCTGTGGCTGTCTGGGCTCTGGTTACAGGTCAGAAGAAACTGGACGCGTTTCTAGAAAAAAGACAAATAAGATTAGTGTGCATGTACTTATATTTAAGAGCAAATAGTATGGACGTCAGGAAACTACAAACAATATTATTTGAAGCTTAAATCAGTACAGAGGACATAAGGCAGCTGAAAAAAATTCTGTTTAAATTATCTTTACTTTAATTTAAATGTAACTGTTAAAAATAAGAGTACGTCTTACTTACTGTTATTTACGAGCACGTGTAAATGAAAATGTCATCTTCAATTTGTGTATTCAAAAGAATGTATAAAACAAGTATAATAACAAAATATAGAATATTATCTGAGTAGCTGAATATATGGTTATAAGGTAGAAGAAAAGGTGAATGAGTCTTATATTGTAATAAAACTATCATGGTTAGGATATATCTATATATATCTATGGATCATATCTATTAATTATTGTTTATGTAATTGATTTGTGGTGAAAGTGAATGTACTTTCAACACAAACTAATGCTTTACCAATATTAGCACTTTAGTTGATCATCATATCAGATTATATGAAGTGAATTGTAAATAATGTGTATAGAAATGGTTATGGATGTTTTTGTGGTAATGATAAAAAGAATATAAAGTATATAACGCAGTATATTTCTGGTTTACTCAACTTGCTTCAGGTCAAAATTGGATAAAACGGGAAACGGTCGTTATCCGTTTTCTCAATTATTCATTTCAACACAAAAAATGGAAAATTAATCATTATCCATTTTTTCATATTGGTTTTGGAAACAAATAATGAAGTAACTAGTTGTTTTTTCGTTCTCTTATTTTTGGTTTTATTTTGAAAAACGAATGATACATATATTGAGCAGAACTCGACTCACAGGACACTGTCGGGGTAAGTCAGTGTGGGTGCACCAGAGTAAAGATGCTGATCCCAGACAGATTCATGTGAAAAAATAGTGAATTATCCCTTTAAATACAGTCATTAATGCACTTTTTCATAGTTAGTGTTTTATCTGCAGTAGATATTGATTTCATCTGTGTATAGATATAAACTGTCATTTTAAAATCCCTATATTAATCTATGTTTTTATAGTAGATGATCCATGGGGTCAAAAGCTTTGGAATTATCAATACAAATAGATGTGCTTCATTTATTTCCACTGAACTAGACAGACAGGTGCTGAGTAAAAGTGTTGATATATGACATGCCTCATTGTACCTGTATTCTATAACACAGTCATTAATAAAGATCTGCTTTGACAGGAGCTAATGTTATTCAGCTGACATGTGACTTGTTTTTTTTTTCTTTTTCCTTCAGCTAAGTAGGTTTACTTTTCCACTTCCTCCACTTCCTCTGCTCTTTATTGTCACATGTACAGTAGTGGAATGAACTGGATGCATTTATGGACACAGAACAGCAACAAACAATGGTATTGAATTTGACCCTGAGGCAGGAAGTGTTGGATTTATTGTTACGACCTGGAACTAAGTTTGTCTGTACCACGAAAAGTTTCAGCTTTTTTATCTGTTTTTCCAAGACTTTAGTGACACACGTCCACCCACAGGTCTTTTTTAGGAGACGGTTACTGACATATTAGGAATGATAATTGATATAAATGTAATGATTCTGATTCCATTATAGATTTTATATCGATCCAATTTTTAACGATTCTCATTAAATGCATTTGCCAAAACTGTCATCTCTTCTATTATACCACTATCACTAGCAACAACATCAGCCTATTCAACACAATTATGTGATTTACTACCCTCAATTATACAAAGATTTAAGAATCACTGCTAGACTTATATGAAAATTCAACCAACTGCAGCTTTAATGACACTGTTACCAGAGATAGAGTTGGAAAAACTGAAGAGTAGTTAGAAACACACAATATGAACAGGTTTGTTTGCATTAACTGTTTTTTATGTCTCCAACTCTGCACATAAAATAGCGTATAAGTTATATTACGATTTGGGGGGGGTTTGGACATCACCATTAGGGTCCGCTGGGATCCATTGATTTTGCGGCCCGCATGCGCCGAGGCCCCATGGGGCTAGAATCCCACCTCTGCCGGCCACCACTTTCATTGTACTGTGGAGTTTCTGGGAGACCCTCTGACTCACGTGCATTAGACTCTTGTGTTTCAAGATGGGTCAGGTTCATTGTCGACATCACAGCTGACCCCTGGTGCTTATTACATGTGGGCTGGTCCTAGGCCTGGTGACGCGATGCGATTGGTGCGTCAGGGTCAAAGGGGCTCCTGTGGGCGATGTAAAGCTCACTGCTGCAGCCACGAGCTACCATCACCCCCTGACCCTTCATTGCCGATCCAGAGCTGGACACAGCGTGACCAGTGGGGGCACTAACCCTAACCCATGAGGGGATCTTCCCAGCACCGAAAACTCCCACCCTGTGAGGTTGAATCCCTCAGGCGGACTGGCGGACTCAACACTTTCACATCCTCTTGAACTCTCTCTTCCAAGTTCTTTTCGACTTTCCCTTCTGGTACTTGTTGTCTATCAGTCTGGTGTCAGTATTTAGTCTTCGATGGAGTTTATCACCTGCTTTGGGCTGCATTCATAAACAACTCGACTCCAACAAGACCGGACCCCGACATGCCAACAACCGTACACCACATTTTGAGACAGGGATGTGGTGCTGGGCTCTACCCTGGAAATCCTGGTTAGTTTCTTTTCCTCCAGTTAGTAATATGTTTATAATCATCTGGAATGAGGGTCAGAACATCTAACGCAAGCTTTTTTTCTGCAGGAGAACAGCCCCCCCCCCCCCCCATTTTTTTTTTTTTTTTTGACAAATCACCCAGCATATACAGATGCACAAATAATAATTACAGATGACCCCAGGCACACCTCTCTCGGGGTGGGGTAGAGTGGGGGGGGATGGGGGCATAAGGCTGTACTTACTTTTTCCAATGTGCAAATTCAGAATACACTTACTACATATTGCATTTTGTCAAAACATTCAAGACAAGAACTAAACAAATAATTATTATTAAGATCTTCTGTATTATGCAGCAAACACAAAGAAAATCTGCACTTCAAGTAGATAGTGCAATCATTACATACTACATACATACATTATTTTACTATATTTATTCTTATCTTATTCTATCTTGGTGCATGCTAAGCATTTTTATTATATATATATATTTATTTTTTTTCTTTTTATTGATATACTATATGTTGAATGTTGCAGCATTACACCGAGACAAATTCCTAGTTGTATACTACATGTGTACTATACGAACAACGGCAATAAAACTCTTTCTGATTCTGATTCTGACATACACATTTGATAGGGGTTTTTTTTACTTCCTTTGTCTCCTGCTGTTGTGCACCTCATTTTCCTTTTCCCTACCTTCAGAAACTTTTATTTGAGGGAGCAGGGTGTTCATTTAATTTTTTTTTCTGAGATTTGTTATCATTTGACAGGGAGAAAAAAACCCCCCCAAAAAAACAGTATCGCCTCTACATATCGATCGTGGGCTAAGGCTGGTTGGTATCAGCTCCAAAAAAAATCCATATTGGTTGATCATTACTTTTGACTCACAATTCATAAATAAAGTGTGACCCAGGTGTAATAAGAAGGACATATGTTTTCTCGACTGGTTAGTTCGGTAACATGTTATATGTTGTGTAATGCAGATGCATTCCACCCCAGTGGATTCAGAGCAACGATAAACATTATTCATTATTATTATATCATAAGATTTAAAGATAATGTTTTCTCAGTCCACATTCACAACAATTACTATTCTCATTTCAATAATATATTCACCAATTAAGTCGAATTTTTTTTTCAGTTTGTTTTGGTTTTTTTGCCGCTCAGTGTAACATGGAATCAGTTTATAATCAACAGCAGTAAAAAAAAAAACCTTAAACCCTGTTGGATGTTTTTAAATGTACTAGTTTCAGTATTTATTATGCAGCAGTCTCAGTCTCTTCCATATATTTATGTGTCACATTATGGTTTTATTACAGCACACACATACTCTAAAAGATATTACATTCTCACAACTCATTGTACAAACACACACACAGTGCTTTCTGAACACAAAATAAACTACATCCAGTCCTTTAGCACTTAAAATTAAACCACAAGCTATAATATGTGGGTGTAAAAACATACAGTCCACAGGGAGAATGTGGTGACTGCAACCGGCAGGGTGAATTTTGTAAAATGCAAAATTTACACTGAAAATATTAACAGTTAAATGTGTTTAGGGGTTATATACAACTCAATATGATGTCAAGCAAAATAACCTAAAAAAAAAAATATATATATATATAAATAATGACAACTCCAAACTTTCTCCTTGGTTTAATGTGGAAAAAAAATACAATATTTCCATTTATAAACTATCCTGTCACAATAAAATGGCAATAACCTGAACAATCCTGAAATGTCTTTAAGAAAATAAGTGTGATTTTTAACAATATGTCTGTTTCTAAATATTTATCTGTATTTTTAGATGCACTGTGACCTGTGACCTGAGTTAATAACAAACACACACCTAATATTGTTGAGATGTTAAAAAGAAGAAGATATTTATTATTCACATTTTCATAAAATAATATACAAATAAAACAGTTATTTATAGGTTATTATATCTATTTTACTAGTCGAGGCCACCTGAGATCACATTAAGCTGAATGTGTCTCCAGAACTAAACTGACTTTGACACTTATTTATGATGTAGGTTAATGTGTGTAATTTCACTGCTGAGTTTGAACACTTCTTGTATGTTGTAATATCTCATCTACTACATTCTCACCACTGACGTCATTACAGGTGTGTAACAAATGCATGTCAAATGGACACGACATTAAGTCTGCCAGTGTTACATTAAAGGGGTCATATTTCTTTAAACCGTCTTTGATTCATTTATTTGTTGATTTGGACTTTAACAGTTCATACAGTTTGAATGGTTCTGCAATCTGCTATCTTTATATTATCCATCCACAGAATTAGAATATTAAACTACTGTATTTTCCAGACTATAAGACTTAAAAGACTTTAATTTTCTCACAGTGCACCTTATATATGAATTAATTGTGGTTGTGTTAAGTGACTGGGAATTTGGCCTTTTTATTACATAATTTGGCCATTTTATCACATATTTTGGCTTTTTATCCCATGATTTTGACTTTTTATTACATAATTTAGACTTTTTATCACATATTTTGGCCTTTTCATCACATAATTTGAGTTTTTATTACATAATTTTGACTTTTTATCTTATAATTTGGCCTTTTTATTGCATAATTTAGATTTTTTTTATTGCATAATTTGGCTTTAACACAGGATTTTGATGTTTTTTCGCATAATTTTTACTTTTTATCTCATAATTTGGCCTTTTTATCACATTATCTATCTATCTATCTATCTATCTATCTATCTATCTATCTATCTATCTATCTATCTATCTATCTATAGTTTGTGCACCAGTCACTGCAGCAACAGTGATTTAGTAGAATTTATATCATATTATATTACAACTTACTCTCAAAAATCTTTAACAGTAACCAGCAACTAGAACCATTTACTGATCGAAAATAATTGATCACTTTTGATCTTCTCATCCTGTCAATACAGTTGAATAATTGAGGTAAAATGTGCAATTTCCCAGCTTTTCATCATCATCATCATCATCATCATCATCATCATCATCATCGCATATGATCCGTTTGGATGTTGAGAAACTCCATAGCGAACTGGAAAGAAGAATTTGTTTTTATTTTTTATGTGGAACAGACAATAAAGTTGTCCATCTATGTATCCTATTCTACAATATTGACTCACCATGCAGTTTGATAAATGCCTGTGCTTGTAAAAGCTTGTTTTTATGCCCAGTTAATGAGGGTATAATTACTTTCATCATCAGACATTTATTTGTGCAGTTCAGTAAATGAATAAAAGAAACTCCTTTTTATTGATCTGTCCAAAGCTTTTGACACAGTGGATCATCAACTCATAAAACACACATTACTATAAACAGTATTGAGCTGTTAAATGAAGCCATTTGCTGGTTTGAAAACACACTAAAAAACACAGTCAGTATATTTACATGTACGTAGATACATTTGAATTATTGTCTTAGTCTGACCAATGTCCAACTTTTAAAACCCATATATACACCTTTGCCTATAATCAAACTAGTGATCGACCAATATTGATTGATGTTTTTTTAACTGATACAGGCCACGGATATTTCTGAGCTGATATTTGAAGCCGATTCTGATTTATTTTCTCTCTATTAAATCAAAACAAATGTCAGAAAATCTTTAATTGCAATTAGTAAATATAAATAGTCATAGTTAAAGTAAGAAATAGGACCAAATGTACACCTTCTATTTATTTATTTTTGTTCCTGGTCTTTTTCCCCCTTTTTCTCTTTTTTTCTTTTCTTCTTTGTCTCTCCTTTTCACCCCCTCCTTTTTTGTTTCCCTTTATTCTTTTCTTTTTTCTCCCTTTTTCCTTAATTTTTATGTCATTTTCTTGTTTTCTTCCCCATTTTCTCTTCTTATTTTCTCTTTTTCCTTCACCTGTCAGTCAATTATGGCGGGAAAAAAAGAACGTACACACTAGGCCCATAGTGATACAAGGAAAAAACTACAATATAAAATATAAACTGAAATTTAAAGGACTCATTGTCAATGGACATGAATCTAGAAATACAGTCACCTCTACTTAGGAAAGACCCAGCTAATGAAAAATCCAAATTATGAAAAATCTTAAACTAATTTTTTGTCTCTAAATACGACAGAAAATTATCTTTACGAAAAGAAACTGAAACCCCCGAGACATAAATACAGTACATTACTATACATAACTACATAATGTACGTAAATACGTCACATACGTACTGTATGTAGTAGGGCATTAACAGAGTAGTCGACACATCCACTCCCGTAGCACGAGTCGACTTCAATTTGGAGGAGTCGACGAGTCACATGTTATTCTGTCTGTCTGTCTGTCTGTCTGTCTGTCTCGGCGTGTAAACACAATCAGACCTAAACAAGACGTGGCTGCTGCAGGTAAGACAGTTGTGGTGGTGGTGTCTGTCACTCTCTTTTACTTCACCTTAGATGAAAAAAAACGGCACGAGGCATTCACTCGCTAATCTACGTGATATAAGCAGCATCCGCTAGCTAACCTGAGTGAGCAGTAGCGAAGGCGCTCATTTTATTCAGACATGATGTGGACAGTGGTGTGCGTCTTATCGGCCGCTGAATTAAATGTTTTGGACTTAATATGAAAAGTGAGGACACGTGACAGACGTGTGGACAGTCCGGTTTTAGAGCCAGACAAAATGTGGACATATGTTCACCTACTGATGTTCATTTAAATTTAACAGGAAACTCTTTGCTAACGTTAGTCTTTGTTGGTGTTAAAATGCAAATGCTTGTGTCTTGTCAGTGGACATTGTTAGGTTGCAGTGAACTTTAATACAAGTTGCTCATTGCTGGACAGACGTGTGTCCGTGTGTTGTTGTTGTTGTTTTTTTTTAGCTGCGTGTCTGTGTTGTTCCAGCTGACAATGTCATGACGTCATCATGACAAGTCGACTAGACTCCGACTTTATTGACAGATAAGTCGACTTGAAAAAAACTGAAGTCGTTAATGTCCTAGTATGTAGCATCCCATTGGCTATGAGGGAGCTACCCATAATGCTTTTCCTTACCCTTTGACCCTGTTACTATTGTTTCCTGACTTTTTCCCAGTGTGTTCATTTAAACTTTATTACAGTACGTATTATAAAATAACAGTAAACAGCTTTTCCTGCAGCTGCTGTGTCTCCATGGTAACTCAGACACTTTAACGGTCATTTCTTCACATAGACCAGCGCTTTTAGGATGAAAAGTTCAGCCGAACGGTGCAAGAAGAGTATATGACCGACAGACTATCATCAGTTTAAGGAAAATTGTTAAAAACGTGGACTTTGCAAGCCTGGAAACGTGGACCGTACTACAGAACCTGGGTCTGCTATATCAGTCAGATCCAGCGTCCTACAGCAGAAGTGCGGCTGTTGCAGTGGATTTAGAGTTAAGCTAAGAGCTAACCCATTCCGACCACTGCTTCCATCAGTCCTGTTTGCCAACATACACTCACTGGAAAACAAACTGGACTACCTGAAGTTGGATTTACACACCAAACATGATCCACCAGACTGATGCATCCTCATTCTCACCCAGACATGGCTCAACTCTTCTGTCCAGGACATCGACATTAGCCTGGACGGGCTAAAATTTTAAATCTAAATTTTCGATTAACACATATTTCATACAAAATGTGTACATTTTTATCACTTTAAAAAGGGTTTAGGGGGTAGTATTAGGGGACTTGGAACAAATTAGGCCTTTTACATGTAAAATGTGGCTACTTATGAAAAATTCATGGTACGAAAACACTTGTGGAACTAATTGATTTTGTAAGTAGAGGTACCACTGTAGTAAGTTTGAATACTGCTGTGTGTTTTGACTCACATGTGCCTTGTGATGCATGGGGCATTTGGTGCTGAGTCAGAGTTTTCTGACATTTATCATTTGACAGAGAAAAAAAAAATCTGTATTATCTCCAAATATCAGCTGAGAAACATTGGTGGCTTATGTCAGTCATCGTGTCAGGCTGAAATAATAAAATCTGGATCATATTGGCCCCAAAAAGTCCATATTGGGCGATCAGTAATTTGGAATTAACACAGTCATTTGTACTTCAGCTCCAAGACACGTTTAATATTGTAGAAATATTGTAGTGTTTTATTTAAAACTGGTTTCAATAATTACTTTGTGGTTTGTCTCATAGTTCTATGGCATGACTGCTGCTGTACAAATTTAATTAATTAGGTAACCTGATGATTAGTATTTAATAACTGTAACCTAAATTATCATTACTATTAGATTGTTACCAATATGTGGTTTGTTATGTTCTGTATGACAAAATTATGAACAATTAATAAAAACTAAGTGTCAAAAATGAAAGTGATTCTAAAAACACCAAAAACGACCAAAGTCAAAGTTGATGGATTTTCCACTAACCACCACTTCTCATGATCATCACATCCTCGATCATGTGTCCGAGTACAGATGTATTTCGACAGACAGTTTACCCTCATTCACTCACAATCAGACACTTTTAAGGAGACCAAAACTAAAATTAACCCTTGTGTGGTCCTTCGGGTCAAAGAGACCCGGTGGCTCACAAATGTACCTTTTTATACGTACTGTAGGATGCCATTGCTTACTACTGAAAACAGTAATATATCCTTGGGGGGTGGGGTGATGAGTCTATGGAACTGAACTTTGGAATCTGGGTTTTTAAGACCTGATTGTAGGACACAGCCAGTGTGCCTTTTACGAAGGACCGCACAAGGGTTAAGTTCGTATTTCAGGATAAAATACAGCCTTTCATTTAATAATAAAAAGAGACGTGTTGCTGCCACTTTTACACCTGTGCTTGGTTACAGGGACATGTTTATATATATATATATATATATATATATATATATATATATATATATATATATATATATATATATATATATATATATATATATATATATATATATATATGGTAACACTTTATAATACCTACACACAATTGACTATGTATTAACCATTTGTTACCTATTTGTTAATGTCTTGTAAAGGTTCATACTGGTGTAAATGTAAAATTTGATTATTTTTAATCAACAAGTGCAGTGTTTACAACTGTTTCTTTGTTTACCTGTAAAGCAGATATACAAACACTGCACCTGTAGGTTAAAAGTACTTTTTATTTCAAACTAACATAAATCTTACTAATGTGTCCACATTTGTAAGACTTTTGAAAATTTGATTTAAGACATTTTAATGGTAATTAAGGCATTATAAGTCATATATATATATATATAGTTTATTTTTTTTCAGTGGGAACAACCCATTTAAAATCTTTCTTTCTTATTCTTTTCTGATTTTGGAACATGTAGAAATAACAGATCTTGGGATTATAATTATTGAAGCCATTCCAACAGAAGTCGACCAGTTAATATTAAGGATGCAGACCTAAAACACATTTATAAATAAAAGGATCCCAGTGTTTCAGTGTGTGCATAAAAAGGTCTGTACATCTAACTCTAGTATAAGAAGAGGGTTCATTGTTGTAAAAGTAAAACATTAATTACCATTAAAATGTCTTAAATCAAATTTTCAAAAGTCTTACAAATGTGGACACATTACTAAGATTTATATTAGTTTGAAATAAAAAAAGTATTTGGTAACATTTAGGCTGTTTATATTACAAAAATAATTTAGGGTGAGTAGAAAATGAAGGCACATCATTCTATGGGTGTAGTATTCCTTTAACTATGCTGGGTTTTTTACAAGTGTGTGTTTATATGGTGTGTGTGTGTGTGTGTGTTATATATTAAAAATTAGTTATTCTTCTTGATGCAAATGATTCATGAATGTAGCAGTAACTGGACAAAAAGTCACATTATATTTAAAATAAACAGTTGGTAAAACTGTCTCCAGTTAATTCATGTGGTGTTTTTTTTTCTTTTCAATTTTGGTTCATTATCAGTTTGGTCTTAAATTTAAAAAAAAAAGTCTTAAAAAGTCTTGAATGCCCTGAGTTGTTGGAACCCTGAAGAAACATAGTGATGACTGTAATTCCTAAGACCCTTAACCCTTATGATAAATGTATTAAATATAGGAAACATATTGTATAAATTCATAACTATAAACAATGATAAAAAAAAAAAAAAAAGTTAATGTTGGAAGTAAAGTAGTAAAAACTGTAACATAACTTCATGTACAGACAGAGCAGTGTGAATATTTAATATTTACTGTAGGTCATGGCAGTGTGTTGTGCTTCCTCTGTGTTTAATGGGTTCACATGCTCTGTTTCATCTTCAGTGTAAACAAATATAGGTGTTTGTTTTTGTGTAGTCTGGTGTTTTCTATGGAGGAGGAGGAGGAGGAGGAAGAGTCTCTCCTCCTTTAGAACTACAATTGAAACTGAAAGTAACCATGACAGAACAGTAGTAGTAGTAGTAACAGTAACGTTAGCTTAGGTCACTTTTAACCAAATAATCCAAACGAAGCAGTAGTACATGGTGTTTGTGCTCACGTGCGTGGCCAGGTGGACACACCTCCGACCATTACGCACCGTTCATTTCTACGCCTTATTAACTTGAAAACGTTGCTTTTGCTCTAAATAAACATAGAAATGTTGCTGTAAACGTGCGCAATGTCTCGGTTCCACTTGCGCCAAACAATCCGTGTGGTCTGAACTTACCGGCGGCTCTTCTCCGGGGCGCGTGGGCTGGTGGTGGAGGACCGGGGGCGCCGTCATGAAGTCTGTGGTCAGCGCTTTCCAACTGCGCACAGCAACAGGCCCGCTTCACTTCGGCGCATTTCAGTTGCGCTGTTTGGTCTCATCGGTGTGTGTGTCTGAAGGACTGAAGGACTGTTGGAGAGAGCTGTCCACGGCTCAGTGTGTGCCGTGACGGACTCACACACACACATACACACGCCCAGTTATCGTCACGTCCCGCAGTGCACTCCCCCTCCGGATGCCTGACTGTGGCTCCTTCACCACCACTGTACGTGCACGAGCTGCTGGAGATGGTGCGTAATCTGTACGACAAAGGTTAGTCAGCAATTTCAAGGGACACCTACCCACTTTGATGTTACCGCCACAGTGATCACGTGGTTTATGTCAACATTACTAGTGCGCAATCAATCAAACTTTATTTATATATCACTTTTCATACATGGTGAATGTAGCACAAAGTGCTTTACATGAGACCCCCCCCCCCCCATTGTCCCACAATTGTAGGACAAGTTAAATTATTTACAGAGTTAAAAGTAATAGAATAAATACATAACTAAATAATAGTAATAAAATAAAAGTAAATACAGAAAATAGCAGAATAAAATAATGTTGAATAAAATTCAACTAAACGCTAAGTTAAAAAGGTAGGTTTTCAGTTTACCCTTTAAAATGTGAACACTCACAGCGGACCTCAGATCCTCAGGTCAACTGTTCCATAGTTTGGGGAAATAAAAACTGAATGAGGCCTCACCATGTGTTTTAGTGGTAACTCTAGGGACAATTTAAAGCTTACTACTAGAGGACCTGAGGGTCTGAGAGGGCCTGAGGGTCTGAGAGGGCTCATATGTTAAAAGCAGATCAGATAAATAAACAGGGCCACAGCCATTAAGACTCTTAAAAACTAATAAAAGCACTTTAAAATCAAATCATAATAGTGATAACTTTATTTAATAACAGAGTTTACAAAGTGCTACGATAGCCAAGCAGAAAGGCACAACAGTAGAATAAAACACAAAAAAACCAAGGCAGTCGGAGACAGCAGACCTCTGTCAAGGCTCCATATGGCGTCAAAACGTAACGTGTTGGAGCCATAGGTGTTGAACCATCTGATGTCCAGAGGTGAGATGATGTGAATGAAAAAAAAAAAACCTGCGAGATTCTATCTTGTCTGGAGGAAACAAGAACAGCAAAACAAACTGAACCTGAGGTTGAGTGAGATGAGATAAAGACATAGCTGCCAACACTCCCATATTTCCCAGGACTCTCCCGCATTTCAGACCCGTCTCCCACCCCCCTCCCATTTTGTAATTTGTCCTGGTAATTTATTAGGTCTGAACGTCAAAACTAAATCTGAAGAAATATCATTTGGCTGATGTTCTCCAGGTGCAACAGATAATGTATGGAACGTATACACGCAATGTGTTCACACACACACACACACACACACATACACACACACACACACACACACACAGTGGACCCAAATTAACTTTATTATTGTTAATATCAAATTCACATTAACTTTATTAATTCATTCTCACTTTAATCACACACACAGGCCAACGATTGTAGCTCAGTTTTAATGTAAGACAGCACAAGTCAAGTCAAGTTAAATCCAACCAGGGGATATATCTGTCACTGTGTGTGTGTGTGTGTGTGTGTGATTAAAGTGAGAATGATTTAATAAAGTTAATGTAAATTTAACATTAACAGTGATAAAGTTAACCCTTTAACTCCTGAGATTTAAGCCATTCCACAGTAAAAAAATATGAATAAATAAGATAAAATAAGCAACAAAATGAACAAAAACTGCCAAAGTGATTAGTAAAATGAACAAAAATAAAATTCAACTAACGAAATAAATATGTAACATGATCAAACTAAGACACTGACAGAACACAATTGAAGAAAAATAATAAAAGAAAAAAAGAAAAGGTAGAAAACATTAACAAAAATAAGCAACATCAACAGAAACTAATAAATATTCACAAAATAACAAATAACACGAAAAAAGGAAAGAAAAAACAAAAACTAAATGAAGTTAAAAGAACAGGAATAAATGACTAGTGTTTCAATTTGGTTCCATTAGTTGTAGTTTGGCCTTTTTCTTTTTCTAAATCACTTGCTTTTTGACACCTGTACACCAGTTCCATTAACAAAATTATCAGTAACATAACACAAACAAACTTGAATTTTTCAGGATTTTTAAACTCAACCATCCATTTAGAACACGTCAGCGCTGACGCATCAGGGGTTAAAGGGTTAATGTGAATTTAACAATACATGCAATCCATTGAAAAAATAAAATCATATTTCTGGATAAATACAGTCTTAGGGTTTTTAAAAACTTCCAAGGACCCACATGTGGGCTCGAGTAGTTGTTCATAATTGTAAACAGAACCACCAGAACCTGTGGGTTCAACATCTCATAAACTCAGTATATTTTGAAAACAGATTCTCATGCATCAACTGATATAAACCACTTTCAGGTTAATTAACCACAGCAGCTAAAAATGAGTCACATGTTCAAACATGTTCAAACAAAAATCAAACGGTAATTGGCATGACTTATGTCTCCTGACAACACAACACCCACCGCCGCCGCAAAAATGTCCTGGATTCTGCTATTGAAATGTTAGCAGGTATGGGTAAAGAGGGCCGAAATAACAGAATATGATGGAGTTAGAACCATGTAAAATGAGGGAATGGATGGAATGAAACAGCATCATGTCAAACAGGGTCAAATTAAAATAAATTAAAATT
Organism: Siphamia tubifer; assembly: GCA_020466265.1. Classification (NCBI taxonomy): domain Eukaryota; kingdom Metazoa; phylum Chordata; class Actinopteri; order Kurtiformes; family Apogonidae; genus Siphamia; species Siphamia tubifer. The sequence goes on from CM035783.1 coordinate 6,864,864, forward strand.
TAAAATGTTATTACATCACATTACAGAGAAGCCAGTTTTAAAAAATGTGTTTTAAGAAGTCATTTAAAAGATGGTACTCATGGCAAAGGCACGCTCACCTTTGGATTTGCACCTCAACTTTGCCCAAAGATGTGAGGGTGTGTATTGGCTCGTAAAATCAGTTATGTAGCTAAGAGCCAGAGCCCATTTGAGCTTTAAAATGATCAATAAAATCTTAAAATCAATTCTAAAAGGCCCATGAAGCCAGTGAAAGAGGCCAGGGCTGGGGTTATATGATCACAGTCAGCGGTAACATGGGGCATTTGTAGGCAGTGCCCCCCCCCCCCTAGATTCAAGATTCGAGATGTCATTATTGTCACTGAGCATTTGCATGTCACTGAAATTTTCAGTGCAACCCCCGTGTAAAAGATAACAAAATGAAACAAGATAAACCAACTGGCATGCAATAAAAACAGAATAGAATAAGATAAAATAAAATTAAATAAATTAAATGAGATAAATAGAATTATGTGCAAATACGAGGAGAAAAAAAATACATGTCTGTGTGTGTATATATACGTTGTGCATATGCATATATACACTAAGGTGCAGTGCCACTGGTACCCCATCACCCTGCACAGGACAAAAAAATAAATAATTTTTTTAGTTATTACAGTTTTTGTTAAATGCTAAAACACATTTCACAAACCTGTCCTCCATGTTCCCCAATGTCTAAACACAACACCCTTTTCTAAAGCGGGCGGCTGTGTCTCAGTTGGTAGAGTGGGTCGCCCAATGACCAAGAGGTTGGCGGTTCACGTCCCGGCTCTGGCTGTCCACATGTCGTGTCCACATGTCGAAGTGTCCTTGGGCAAGACACTGAACCCTGGCTTAGGCCCCCAGTAGGACTTACCATAGAAACCTACTGGTGTATGAGTGTGTGTGTGAATGGGTGAATGAGAGGCTAATGTAAAGCGCTTTGGCACCATGAAGGTGGAAAAGCGCTATATAAGTGCAGTCCATTTACCATTTAAAGCTACACAAACACAACCACAAGTTCTCGCTTCAAAACTCCAACTTTCACACAGTTTCGAAAATTTCAAAAATATAAACACTATACACATCATTACACACTACGGCAAAACAATTAAAAACACAATGTTTAACATGTGACAAGGTTCTTGGTTTGATAACTGCCAATACATATTTTTAGAAACTTTACATGAAGACATTTTAAATTTGTGACTTTTAAATCAAGAGTCGAAATCTATCAAAAATATTTAAATTTATATTTAAATTATTTTTAAGTTGATGAAATTTAAAAAAAATACAAATTTCTAGAAATTAAAATGTAGATGTTTATTAAAGTATACTTAAATGAAAACATTACTTATTAATTTAGTATTCTAAGGTTCTGTCAGTTCTACTGGGAGACTAAGTCAGGTTTCAGTGTCTTTGTCCAAGGACATTTGGACATGTGGACAGACAGAGTCGGGACGTGAACCTCTGACCCTTCAGTCATTGGACGACCCGCCCTAACAACTGAACCACAGCCGCCCCTGAATAAAATTACTGTGTTTTGTGATAGTAATTTTTTTGATGTAATAGATATTGGTGGTTATTTGGAGTGATTGGAAATTATATTTCAGCATCTACTACATCAGTCAAGTTTTTTTTTTAAAAATCATCCTTATTTGAAACAATAGAAATAACAGAACAATATCATTCTCAGCATTTAATGACTTAATTCCACTCAGTTGTACCTCATCTATGTTTTTAAATTATGTTCACTTATAACCCCTTAATAAAAAAAATATTCGTTAGAAGTACTTAAAAAGAAGAACATGTTCCAGCTAATTAATACATTTGAATTCGTAGTACTATTTCTGAAACGGAATATATTTAATTATTCTGAACGTTTATGTTTACAGTGTAACAACAGTGCTCTGAAAACATGTTCAGGGTGTGAAGTTTTTTCCATTTACTTCATTCACACCACACACTAGAGCATTAACAGAAACATTGACACGTCGACTCCTGTAGCACGAGTTGACTTAAATTTGGAGGAGTCGACAAGTCGCATGTTATTGGTTCCCTCAGTGCGTAAACACAGACCAGTCAGAACTAAACAAAACATGGCTGCTGCAGGTAAGACAGGGGTGGTGGGTCCGACAAAACAAAAGAGAGTGACAGACAAACATCTCATGTGTGGAAATACTTCACCTTAGATGAAAAAAAAACCCAGCACGGCTATCGGAAGAGGCATCCGCTAGTTAACCTGAGTAATATGAGCAACTCTTTTTTTTTTCAAACATGACGTGGACAGTGTGGTGTGCGTCTTGGCGGCTGCTGCGTTAAAGTTTTTGCACTTAATATAATAAGTGAAGACGATGTGACAGACGTCTGGACAGTCTGGTTTTAGAGCCGTGAGTCCAGAAAAAATGTGGACATATTTTTTTTCACCCTGATGTTGTTCAGTTAAATTTAACAGAAAACTCTTTGCTAACGTTAGCCTTTGTTTTCTTGGGGTTAAAATGTTGATGCTTGTGTCTTGTCAGTGGACATTGTTACGTTGCAGTGAACTTTTAATACAAGTTATTTCATTGCTGGATAGACGTGTGTTCGTGTTTTTTTTTTTTAGCCGTGTGTCTGTGTTGTTCCTCCGCTGACAATGTAATGACGTCATCACGACCCGTCGACTCAACTTCGACTTTATTAACAGATAAGTCGACTTGAAAAAAACTGAAGTCGTTAATGCCCTACCACCACAACCACTGTGCTGCATCGGCCCACATCACCTCATCCTATAATCTCTCTTGCCAGGTACCGTGGGAAAAATGCCCTGGAATGACAAACCTATAGGGCTCAGGAAAGGGAAGTAGCGTCGCAAACAGACGTTTAGTTAGATCCAAAAACCAGTTTCCTGAAAATTTCATAGAAATTGGTTAAATAGTTTTTGCGTAAAGATACTGTCAGACAGACAGACGGACGGACCAACAAACAAACTGACTTAAAAACAATATCCCTCTTCCCTTCGGGGGGGGCAGGGTAACAAAGTTGTAGCATCTATTTATAGCAGCATCAGATGACTTAACTCTTCTGGAAGGGTTCATTTCATAGGGGAATGTACTTTGCAAGTCTGTTTCAAGGGGACGATTTAAGGGTGAGGTATGATTAGACCTTGAATTTTTCACACTTTAATTACATTTGTAAACATTTACATCCGTTTATATAAGGTTCTGAATGCATACATTGTATATGGAGTATTTCCACACTGGTACTAGTGAACATCTGAACACATAACTGCACCCAGAGTTAGTGAATACAGGCTTGATAATTCTACAATGTCCATCACATTTGGTTATGATTCATTGGTTAAAATCCTTCCTTAAATCTCTGCAGTATCATGGCATGAAATAATCCCATTTGTCAACTCAGGGCGTGCCTTTTAAGTCATATTTCAAAATCTGTTACCTCAAGCAATAAGTCTCCACAAACTCCTCACTTTCGGACCCACTTACTCAAGACCTTGTTAAATTATAACATTAGTTTTGTTTCTGAAATAATAACAATAATAATAATAATAATGGATTAGATTTATATAGGGCTTTTCAAGGCACCCAAAGCGCTTCACATTAGTGTTCCATTATTCATTCACTCTCACATGCTACCTCTGGTGGTGGTAAACTACATATGTAGTCACAGTTGCCCTCTGACCACCACCGAACATTCATACTCATTCATACACCAGTGTGAGTGACACTGGAGGCAAGGAGGGTGAAGTGCCTTGCCCAAGGACACAACAGACTGACTAGGACAGGGCGGGAATTGAACCGCCAACCCTTTGGTTAATGGATGACCTGCTCTACCAACTGAGCCATGGCCAAATATAACATATACTTCAAATAGACCATTTATCTTCTGTAAATCTATTAAATCAAAGCAAAAATATAAATACAAAAAATGTTTTTACCACTAAATGGGAAAATAGTATAAACATCTGACACTAAAATTAAATGTGCATTTAACCCATTCTTCATGCCATTGGGGCACCTGTAAGGAGCAGTGGGCACCCATCCCCAGCTGTGGAACCAGGCTAATGGTCAGAATCACCTACTGGAGGATTTTACCCTAACAAACATATTTTGGGGGAGAGAAACATGCAAACTCCACACAGAAAGGCCTGCACGGTCCAAGAATTTAACTTCTTGTTGTGAGGCAAGAGTGCTAACCGTGCCTTTTTAATTTGGCTTATCAGCTAATGTGGTTGTTTAGCCGACATATCTGACAGTACATCAACATAGGACGGTTCATCAGAACACCAGGTTGCATTGAAAATGAATTGCATACGTTTGATACATGTACCCTTATTGTGTTACGTTATTGTATTTTGCACGTCTGCTGTGTTATTATTAATTGTTATTACACTGCGATGTCTGTTATTTGTATAAAATTTTCAAAACAACATCAATAACTCTTGCCTTCCCTTTGGGGGGGGTGGGTCAAAGTATTGAAAACCCAAAATAATCAGCCTGTTCAACAAACATCTGACCAGTGTGGTTCTTCACGCACAAATAGTTTTCTTTTAAAATCATTTTATTTTCCATTTAATATTTACCATTGACGTTAACGAACCGTTTGTATTAGTACAAAATTATCAGTACTGGATATTTTCAGTACTTGTACTTAAACAGTTACACAATTTCCAAACAAACCAACACACGTGTTTCAGTCTGCGGTCGTTCACATACAGGATGCTGACATTGTGCAACTTCTGTCCACGTTCACGCTGCGGCTTCATCCACTTTCAGAGCAGCCATAGATTCAGCAGCTGTTTCCTCTTCTTCTTCCTCCTCTTCATCCTCATCGTCTTCTTCCTCGTCGTCATCCTCTTCATCATCTTCATCTTCCTCATAGTCGTCGTTGTCTTCTCCGTAGTCGTCCTCGGGATGTCCGCCTCCGGACGCCACATTCTTCCAGTATGAGTCGTAACTGGACGCGCCGCCGTAGTAACAGTCGTCATCGTCAGCGCCGGTCTGTCGACCAAACTTCAGTGTACGCGCTGCGGATGACACGGACATGGCATCAGATTCACATCGACGTACTGTTACCGTGTTCAAGCGATGAATTTGGATCAGACTGGCCTACTTTTTTTTTTTTAACTATCTGCTTCAGACATTAAATGTGTTAAATCTTATCTTATTTCAATCAGATGAATCAGAAAACAAATGACTTTAGTGCAGGTTTGCTGATGTTTTTAATATATATGATGGTGTGGTATTCCACATATACGCTGGTTTATGTACATGTATACCAGGGGTGTCAAACTCATTTTAGTTCAGGGGCTACATTAGTCCTAATATGGTATAATGTGGGCCAAACTAGTAAAATAATATAAATAATAATAGGATAATAATAATAATAGAATAACTGATAACACAAAAACTTATGGATGGATTTTGATGAAATTTTCCAGATATGTTGGGAATGTCACAAGGAACATACGATTATAATCCAGTGGTGATCCATAAGAGATCCTGGATTCTGGATCACTTTGAAATTTATTCTCCATTTACCGCAATGTAAAATTTCCAAGTGATCCAGAATCCAGGATCTCTTCTGGATCACCACCAAAATCTAATCTTTTGTTCCTTGTGACACCCCCGACATGTCATGAAATTTTTGTCAAGATCCGTCCATAACTTTTTAACCGACAGACAGACAAACTGACAAAAACATAACCTCCTCGGCGACCCCCGTCTTCATTCAGAGGGCGGAGGTCTGCCTTTTTTTTTACTCAAATTACTGAATAAGACAAACTAGTGCAATATGTATGTATATCTACCTTGCTGTTCATTTTAGTTTAGTTTATTTCCTGTTATATTTATTGTCTCTTGGGTTTTTAAACAGCTCTCATGTAATTTGTGATGCACTTTCATACATATATTTATTTGACAGGTATGTATAATTTTCTTGCTGTTTTTTTTTAATATAGTTCTAGGTTTGTCTTGTGTTCTTGTTTTTTTCAAAAAAAATTATTATTATTTGATTTGATTCTGGGAGCGACTGCACAAAAGTTCTTGTGTCCTGCGCAAATGGCAAATAAACTTCCATTTTATTGTATATTCTCCCCTTTGAAGCAGTAAGGTTTAATACACTCGCTTAGTTTTTATTTTTATTTTATTATTTTAATTTTTTAATACATGTTTGTTTGTCTGTTATGTAAAGCATCTTTGAGTGTCCAAAAAAAAGTGCTATATAAGTTTGAGGTATTATTATTATTATTATTATTATTATTATTATTATTATTATTATTATTATTAAGTACAATAAATGACTAAAGTACTAGGTTATAAAATATCCAAGAGAGAATGTTTTTGCTTTAACTTTCACCTTTCAGTCCACTTATGAGAAATATATTGGATTTTTTTGAAATTTTCCACTTTTCGTTTCATTTATGTTCAAATAGGAAGTTGAGGCTTGTGTGATTTCCTGCACTGAGGAAACAAAGTGCTGGGGTTCAGACTCACTGGACATGCTCAGGTCTTTGGTCTCTTGGGTCTCGTGGCCACACTTGGGGCAGGGCGGAGCTTTGCCTTTCTCTTGCTTGAAGACTTTACTCTTGGCGTGGTCGTCGCAGTAACAGGCCTGAGACGCACAATATTCACATGGAAACAAAAGTCATTCATAAGAACATTGGAACAGACAGGTGTGGGCTGGTTTACACAACCTGATAAAAAAAAAAAAAAAAAAAAAAAAAAACATATCCTTCTCGACTTCAAGGAGGTTCCTTCATGTCTTATCTTTCACCATTTCATCGTTTATAATCCACCGTGCGGTCCATCTGCTGTTCCTCCACTGACACACACTGATAAAGAGCAGACTTTTTCTGATTTCTGGAAGGCAGATAAATCACTCATGTTGTATACTTTGTGCTTTCAGCCTTTGTAACAGCTGGATGTGATCACAGTAGCTCTATTTATGCAACTGTTGGCAATATTCCAGTCATTATTATATTTTCTCCCTTATGCCGCATGAGCGATCTTTGGACTTCTGTGGGAAAGTTAATATTACATGTACGTCAATTAAATCATGACACAATGACCTCTTTGGTCTTAAACTTCCTGTTGAGACGCATTTTGTAATAAACATCCAAAATGTAATAACTTTTTCATTTCATTTTGTAATAAACTGCTGCATTTTGTAATAAATGTTGCCGCATTATGTAATAATTTATCACATTTTTCAGCAGCAGGTGCTTTGGTGGTTGTGGTATTAAAACTCAAGGAGCTGTTTGGGAAACATTCCAAATGGTTTGGCTGGTAATTAGACATAAGGACAATTTGAAATTACGGATATATTTTGGAAATAGAAATTTTGTTGTTTGTTTAGCCTTTTGAGGCAATTTCATATTTGTTTAAAATTAATCTTAGTGGATAAATTATCTGGTCACAGCAGCTCTGTAAACAAGCAGATGACACTTTTCTGGTAAATTCCACCTAAAATATATGCCCAAATTAAAGTAAAATACAATTAACAAACAAATAAACTGTGCTTTAGAATTGTTATTATGTAAAGCACCATGTTATTACATTTTTAGAGAATAAAAAAAGTTGCAAATGCATTTTGTAATCTTCTTAAAATGGAATAACTTATTACATAATGCGGCAAAATTTATTACAAAACGCATTGGGGCAGTTTATTACAAAACGCAGCTCAACACTCCCTCTGTCTTGTTTTGTCGTTTCCGTTTCTTACGTGGTCATCAACAGAGCAGAAGTGCCACTGGATTCTTTCAGTTACTTCTGCTTCTCATATCAGTGGAATTTGTCTCTATGTGTGTTGTTTCAATCGCAACATTAGAAGCGTCAGTATGTACAACATGTCTGTGATGAAACCAGAAGAAACTGAAAACAGCGACAACACGGCAATTATAACTACTGCTACGACTTGGTGAATAAAAACACACAGTTATGTCTATCAACAGGAATGTCAAAATGATGAGACGTTTTAATAAAACCCTAACTGAGCCTATTAGCGGACATGCTGACAGAACATATAATTAACCGCAAATTAATGCAAACATCAGTTAAGGTGGATGAATTTACAATAATTAAGTTTCAGTTAAATGTCATGACAGGCTTGTTAGTGTACGGTTTTAAACACAGCTATGAAAGAACAGGGAGAGAAATACATTTTATTAACAAGTATTCAGAGAATGCCTAATCTCGCTCCCATTTTGTGCCAATCTCAAATTTCTATGATAAACCGTTCTTGAATTAGAGCCAATAATGTGATTTTGACCTTTCTGCTAAATGCAATCTTGACCTTTGACCTTTTGCAATATTGATAATTACGTTATATGTACTATATAGGCATCAGTGCGTGTCATATTATGATAATATATCCAGTATTAATTAAGTTATAGTGTGATATGTCTATGCTTGACACACACAATCAGTGTTACAGAAGTAAATTTTGTGACATGTCAAAGTGGACCTCCAGAGATCTCAAAAACTATGGGTTGTAAGTGATAACGCCAAATAAGAGAATTGTAGAAATCTTGATTCTGCATCGTTTGGTACCAATCTGACAGTCCTGTGACCCTCTGTTCTTGAGTTATAACTGATGATGTGATTTTGACCTTTTAGTTAATTGTGACCTTGACCTTTGACCTTTATTCAAATGGATCATTGCATCTAATGCACATTAGCTATATGTATATGCCCATGTAATTTCATGGTGATATCTCAAGTATTCATTGAGTTATAGCATGATATGTCTCTGCCTATCAAAATACACAGTTCACTTATAGAACATTATCATTGATCCTCTGGTGAAATATTTGACTTTGTCAAATTTTAGGGAAAAATATCAAATCCCTAAGTCAAACAGATGCTTTTGGTGGGTCAGCAGAATTCCACTCTAGAGGCAAAGGCACTTTTCCTGCCTGTAGCTCATTACAGCTCATTAATTAGTACGCCAACAATGACCATCTGCACATGGCTTCACCTTGGTATTGAATGGACAGTTACAAACATATGACCAGAAGGCACTTAGTTTTGTGCAACTCAAAAATGTATGTCATGTTAACTTGGTTTGAACTCCAGAAATCATACCCATCTTCGATATCAAGAGTAGATTTTTGATAGATGAGGATGTGTTGTTAACTTTGGACTGAGGGCAATCTCAAACTGCATCAGATATTTCCATCCCTAATTAGGAAGGAATTCAAAACTTATCTCTTTTGGCAGGCGTTCAGTACGGGTTGATGTTTTATGGGCTTGTTTGTATTATGTTTTTATTGTGGTTTTGTTTGTCTTACATTTAATATTAAGCTTTTATTGACATTTTATGCTTAACTGTGAAGAACTTTGTGATTTTTGTCTATGAAACGTAATATATAAATAAAATTTACTTACTACTTATTGTCTCATTTAGTTTTAAAGGGATAGTTCACTATTTTTCACATGAATCTGTATGGGATCAGTGTCTTTACTCTGATGCACCCACAGTGACTTACCCCCCAATAGTGTCCTGTGAGCCCAGTTCTGGTCCGGTTTTGGTCAAAGCAAAAAGTAGTCCCGGCAAATTTCCTGTGTTTCTTCTCAAAACAATATGTGTTCGAATGAGTGATTTATTTGCGTAACAAAACAGTCACAGAAGAAAAACTCACACCTCACAATTGCTTGGGGCTACTTTCAATGTATGTTGTCACTGCTAACAGCTGTGCCATTTAGCAAACTACTTTCATCAGTTGTTCAGCAGTGTTTGCGGCTGATGACAACACGCATTGATCACTATTGAGAGAAAGTAGCTCCAAGCAGTTACGAGATGTGAGTTTTTGTTCTGTGACGGTTTTGTTTACAAATACATCACTCATTCGAACACATATTATTTTGTCAAGAAACACATTATATTTTGTTGACCCCAGGAAACTTGCCGGGACTACTTTCGCTTTGACCAAAAACCGGACCAGAACTCGACTCACAGGACACTGTTGGGGGTAAATCACTGTGGGTGAAAAGACGCTGATCCTATACAAATTCATGTGAAAAATAGTGAACTATCCCTTTAAACCAGGGGTGTCCGAATCCAGTCCTTGAGGGCCGGTGTCCTACATGTTTTAGATATTTCCCTCTTCCACATGATTTAGTTTAACCCTTTAACTCCTGAAAATTTGCTTAAAATAAGCAACAAAATGAACAAAAATGAATAAGCTGACAAAATAATTAGTAACATCAAGAAAGTTAGACACAAATGGAGCAAAATTAAAGAAAAAATAAAAAGTAAGAAGTAGAAAAATGAACAATGAGCAACAAAATTACTCAAAACTTTGCTCATGTTACTAATTTAGTCAGTTTATTTTTCTTTTTTTTCCATTTTATTGATGACTCTGGCCATTTTTGTTCACTTTGTTGCTTATTTTTGTTATTTTTTACTGTGGAGCTGCTAAAGTTTCAGGAGTTAAAGGGTTGAATCATGTGGAAGAGGGAAATATCTAAAACATGTTGGACACCGGCCCTCAAGGACTAGATTTGGACACCCCTGCTTTAAAGCTAAATGAGACAATAGGTCAGGGGTCTTAAACATGCAGCCTGTGGGATGAATCTACAAAGTGCAAAATTTCCACAGTAAGGTTGAGGAACTCATTTTTAGTTCAGGTTCCACATACAGACCATTATGATCTACAGTCAAATTATAGTAGAATAACCTACAAAAAAATAAATACTCCATATTTTCTTCTCATTTTGATGTGAGAATAATAATAATAATAATAATAATAATAATAATAATAATAATAATAATAATAAACTTTATTGTCATTGCACACAAGTTACAATGAAATGTTGCAGGACCCCCCCCCCCCTAAAGTGCAATACAAGATAAATAAAATAAATAATATATGAATAAACTGTATAAAAGGCTAACATTTGTTAAAAACTATATAAAGATAAAAGCAACATCCAAACATAGTTAAAATACACAAAAAACAAATAATTGACATTATGCCCTTAAATAATGACAACTTTAAATTTCTGTCTTTGTTATAGTGCAAAAAAATAACATTAAATTCAGAAATTATTTATACTTACGTAAGAATAAAATGTGAAAAAACTGGACAAATATGAACAAACTGAAATATCTAAAGAAGATTGAGCACAATTTTAACAATTTAGTTTCTTTCTAGTAGATCTGATCCATAATGTACGTGTGTAAATGATAAACTAAGACATATTGTTAAAATTCCATGCATTTTCTTTGAGATATTTAGTTTTTTCAGGTTTTTCCACACCTTTCTTGTTGGATAGTAAGTATTTTCATAAGGTAATTGGGTTTGTTTGCACTAAAACAAAGACAAAAATTTGAAATTGTCATTTTTTTTCTCAGTTATTATGCTATTATTTTACTTGTCTGGCCCACTTGAGATTAAATTGGGCTGGATGTGGGCCTTGAAAGTCATGAGTTTGAGACCCCTGCATTAGGTATTAAGTACATTTTATTTATATCGTACTTTCCATCGACAAAAATCACAAAATGCTTCACAGCGGACGTGACAACATCTCATCGCGGACTTCGTCTGGATGAGCTAAATAAAAGTTAGAAACCACTGCCTTAAATACTCAGACCTCTGACAGGTGAAGTGGTAATAAGGTTGATTATTTCCTTCCACTGGCACTGACTTTGATGTTGATGTGTCGGAAGCAGCAACGTGACGCATGACAGGTTTTGTTAAGGGCCAAACTGTGATGACTAAATAAATAACTGAGTTGGAACATCACCAATCATAACCTATCATTCTGTTCGGAACAATGATAGACAGGCCGCGCCCTTCAAACACACCCCTGTCCTCTACGTTCACTTGTCAAATGTCTTCACTGTAACATCCACTGGTTCAAGCTCATGCATCAGACTCTATATTACCCCCCCCCCCCATCAGAGTAAAGCCCTTTAAACCCACTCATCCTTTGACCTGTCGTCTACACTGTTCTAATCCAGTGTTTATAACAATGAGTAGAAGTGTTTAGTAACCCTGGAGACATTCATCACAGTCACAGCTTATGGATATTTTTAATGTTTTTACTTCTGTTTGATTAATTATCGTCCATCGGTCTTGTCTGATTGTAGTCTATTGTTAGTTGTTTTCTTTTTTTTTTTGCCTTTTCTGACACTTGCCTATTGACTCACCTGCTAATATAGAGGAGTAAAAACCTGTTATTTTGCAGATTTGTATTATAATAAAGTTTAAAAAAAAAGAATATAAATCAGTTATTAATGATAATGTAATAATAATAATAATAATAATAATAACAATAATAATAATAATCTTTATTTGTATAGCACCTTTCATACAAAAGCTATAGCCCAAAGTGCTTCACATTGATTAAAAATTAAAATACAATTTTAAGACAGGGTGAAATAAAAAAAAAATACATAAAAATTTGATTGCACAAAATTATACAAGATAAACTGATTATACATACATTATTAAATTTCAATGAATTAAGAATAAAATTACAATAGTGAACTGATTATACATACATTATATAAAGAGTATAAAGAATGGGGTCATAACCTTCAAAGGCTGATGAAAATAAAAATGTTTTTAATTTAGTTTTAAATATACTCAGTGAACTGGCTTCCCTCATGTATTTTGGAATTATATTCCATAACTTTGGTGCAAAGTTAACAGTCTGCACTCTCATCGTGCTTTAGTGCAATTAAAATGACCCTGATCAATACTGTCTTGAAATGGTTCATCTACACTTTTACTTTCATTATAGTGCTAAAACATTTCCATAGAACATTATTTTATCATTTCAGTTTGGACCTGGACAACCTAAAATCTAAATCTACATTTTCTTTTAACACATATTTCATACCAAATAGGTATACTTTTATCATTTTTATAGGGTTTGAGGGGTAGTATTATTCATTTTTCAAAATAAAACCAAAAATAAGACAACGAAAAAAATAACTTGTTTCTTCATTATTTGTTTCCAAAACCAAAATGAAAAAACGGATCGTTATGTGTTTTTTCATTTTTGTTTGTGTTTAAATGAATAATGGAGAAAACGGATAACGGCCATTTCCCGTTTTATCCAATTTTGACCTGAAGCAAGTTGAGTAAACCACTAAATTAATCTTAACAACCAAAAGAAACATGGCCACCGGACTTGAAGATGATTGAACAGCTGTTTGAAAAACACATGCTGAGGTTGCTAACACACTAACACAGTTATGTATTCAGAGATCCTCGGAAATGTCAGTGAGAAGATTCTGTGCTCGACACCAACTCAGGTGTGAAAGACATATGTGACCCGCCACCACGAAATCAGGCATAAGTCGCGCTGAGCCGTTCAGAGCTACAGCCAAATTTAGGCTGGAAGGTTATTTCTTATTTGTGTTTACACCTTATCAAAAAACGGTACCGTAACACCTCTATGTTCAGTTCCTGTGATCATTACATTGAAATCCAATCAATAAAGGTGTTTATTGGGTCAATTATTTAAGCGGCGACAAAAGTTTAAGGATTGCTGAGCAAAGACAAAGACGACTTCCACCTCTTTTCGCCGAACAAAACGATCTCCGTTCCGTGCGTAAACATCCAAGTGTTCGGTACGAGGTAAAAGCTTATATTGAATGTTCTGTCCAATGGTGTAAGCCAAATGATTATAATACGTTGCAATTCTGTCCTATTATTACAATATATAGAACTTCTGTGACATGTCCATCAGAGTGTCCTTTAACATCTGTGAATATTTTTTGTCAATCGGATACGAATTATTATGCGTTGCTAAGGACTTCCTACCCCAAAACAGTCCAAAACTTTAACGGACAATATCTAAAAATATGCAAATTGCATAATAGGTCCAACTGTGGATATTAAAATGACCATAACTTTGGTTCTACTTATGATAGAAACATAATTTTTTCACCATCTTAAACCTTAGTTTCCACTCTACCAAGCTACACAGATAACTCAGTTTTGATTTCCAGACACTTATGCCTGGTTTCGTGGTGGTGGGTCACATATGTCAGATGCAGAACTGGAAACTGTTATCCTGTCATTAATACATAAGGTAAGTACAAGCTGTACACATATGAAAGATATACATGTACACTTGTAATATAAATATTTGTTTGCGTGTACCTGGAATATGACACTAATTTTCTTCATGGTCATATCTTCAGGTCTTAGAGTGACCCTCTTAGTTTCCCAAAATAGAACATAGGTTTCTGTCTTTGTCATTGCAGGTCAAAGGTCATTTCTGGTTTACTCAACTTGCTTCAGGTCAAAATGGGATAAAACGGGAAACGGCCGTTATCCCTTTTTTCCATTATTCATTTAAACACAAAAATTAAAAATGGATCGTTATCCTTTTTTTCATTTTGGTTTTGGAAACAAATAATGAAGAAATTAGTTGTTTTTTTATTGTCTTGTTTTTGGTTTTATTTTGAAAAACGAATGATACACGGATTAGTATTGGGAGCCTTGGAACGAATTAAATACGAATAAACGAATAAAATACGTCTATTTACGAAAAATTCACGGTACAAAAACACTTCTGGAATGAATGAATTTAGGTACCACACTGTATATGACTGAAATACAAGACTGATAATTTGATCAATATCTTAAAATCTTTGATTGTTTATTATTCTGGTGCGTCACACTGAACAAATACCTCATTCTGTTACTTTTTATGAATTTTCACTCCATTAACATGAATTAATATCTATTTCAAACTAAAGTAAAAATGTCATCAGTTTCATTTTTAGATATAATTTATTCTCTTATATTAATAAATGTGTGGAATGTTAAGTATTTGGATTTTCCTTGAGGAACAGCAGCACTTTTTGGCATTTTTTTTCCCAAACCTTGAATAACTACTGTATATTTTTACTCACTGTTGCATTGTCAATGATGATAAAATTATATTTTTTATTAAATATTAGGTGTTTATTCCTTAACGGCACTTTCTTAGACCAACAATGTGAGCTATTATGGATGCTGCTAAATTGATTTTCAACACAGATATAGTATTGCTGCACAGTGCTTTCTTACTCTTCCTTGCCTAGCCGTGCCAAGGCCAATAATTAAAAGAAATTATGGTGCACTTTTAAAGGAAGTGCTATCTTTGGTACTGTTGAGAGGATTCTGAAATTATCAGCACAGAGCTTTTGCAGGAACATTATCTGTTTAAATCTGTTTCTGGCATCATTTCCTCTACGTGCAAAGATACTTCATGTTTGGCAGAAAAGCAAAAGCAAAACTGAAATGTGTTTCAGTGAACTGACATGATCCGAAACAAGCGCTGCCCGGCACAACAAACCTCGCCCGCCTTGCACACATTTGACCCGATTTGCGTTATCTCTTATCAAAGCTCAAATGCATTTTTGATGACTGTGACCTTTGACCTTACATTCACCAAAAATTAATTGGATCCATTTTGGACCACCTCACACCTTTCCTGAAAATTTCATAGAAACTGGTCTAATAGTTTTTGACACCGAATTAAAACTAAAGCCCCGTTGAGCTGCATTTTGTAATAAACGTCCAAAATGTAATAACTTTTTAATTTCATTTTGAAATATAGCAGCATTTTGTCATAAATTTTGCCGCATTATGTAATAATTTATCACATTTTTCAGCAGCAGGTGCTTTGGTGGTTGTGGTATTAAAACTCAAGGAGCTATTTGGGAAACATTCCAAATGGTTTATGGTTTGGCTCGTTATTAGACATATTAGACATTAGGACAATTTGAAATTACGGATATATTTTGGAAATAGAAATTTTGTTGTTTGTTTAACCTTTTGAGGCAATTTCATATTTGTTTAAAATTAATCTTAGTGGATAAATTATCTTGTCACAGCAGCTCTGTAAAGAAGCAGAAGACACTTTTCTGGTAAATTCCGCCATTTTGTAATACATTTTGCCGCATTATGTAATAAGTTATTCCATTTTAAGAAGATTACAAAATGCATTTGCAACTTTTTTTATTCTCTAGAAAATTTAATAACATGGTGCATTACATGATAACAATTCTAAAGCATAGTTTATTTGTTTGTTAATTGTATTTTACTTTAATTTGGGCATGTATTTACCAGAAAAAAACCCTTGGGGCTTAAGAGGTTAAACAACACAAGTGTCCTGTGCTTGTTTACAGAGCTGCTGTTTATCCACTAATATTAAGTTTAAACAAATATGAAATTGCCTCAAAAAGCTAAACAAACAAAAAAAAATGTCTATTTCCAAAATATTTCTGTAATTTCAAATATGTCTAATTACCAGCCAAGACATAAACCAAACAGCTTCTTGAGTTTTAATGCCAAAGCACCTAATGCTGCAAAATGTAATAAATTATTACATAATGCAGCAGTTTATTACAAAATGAAATGAAAAAGTTAGTACATTTTGGACGTTTATTACAAGCCCTCTCCCTTTCGGCACTTCGAAGGGCAGGATGTTTATCTTTCCTGCAGCACTACCTAGGTATTTAGAAAGTATTAAGGCCCAGTGAAAGTATTTGTCATGATCAGAGTCATGTCATCCTGTTCTGTAAACACAGTCACTTAACTCACCTTACAGCGCAGGCAGGAGTGTTGTCCCAATCTGTTACATGAAACACCTGTAATGAAGTATGAGGAAAAAGGCAGTGTAAGCGACCATTACCTTCCCTCAGCTGCACACAGACCTTGGAGCCATTATTCTCTTGAAGTGATGATATACACTTAACTTCTGCCATTAAACACCAAAAGGGGAATGAATGCGAAAGGTAAACTAAATGACTCACATTTGAATGTCTCTGCCTGAAGGACTTGGCAACTCGCCTGGTGCTCGAACTGATCATCCTCACACAAGAAGTTTTGACAGAAGGAGCAGCGGAAAATCCTTCCACCTGGTTCGAGAACATGCGACAGTAATTATGATCTGGACCGTGATAATGGACGTTAATGAAAGAGGAGGTGGTCTTACCGTGGTCCCACACGCTCCGTTCACACTCGATGCAGTCTGCGTCCGTTAGAGGACAGGTGCAAGCATGTGTGCTCAGACATTTCCTGCCATGGCAAACCCAGGCTTCACAGAAATCACACACTGCCCCCTTGTGGTGCAGAAAATAATAACAGAAATTAAGATTTTTTTTTTTTTTTTTTTTTTTTTTACCGCCCTCCTTTTTGACTGTCAGAGGATGTCGTGGTTTGTTGAATATTTAAGTATTCTAACACATTATCACAAAGCAGTGCAGGAAAATACATTTCCTTCATTATGACTGTTAAATTATTTATTCCTGAAGGTGTTTGTATGTGGTTACATGTGCACAAAGTCTACATTTATGACCGTGCTGGAGATATCTCTGCACACTAAACTTAACAGGTCTGTATGACGACTGCAACCTCATGACTCATGGTCGGTTCTTACATCTCTGTGGTTGTAACTGAGCAAACCCAGGCTGCTTTCACGTTATCTGTCTCAGTCTCTTGAGCAAAGTATCTCATGAATGTGTTGACAGAATTTTTTTTTTCCATCCCCAAAGGTTTAAAAGTTCAAGGCTACTGTGAACTCTCTCAACATATCTGGCTATAGTCCAAGAATTTATAGCATTAATAACGACATCCTATCACGTAAATGTGGACCAGGAGAACATGATGACTAATTCATTTTATATCTACAGGTCAAAAGGTCAAATTTCCCCCTACGTACGGGTGCTTTCACACTAACCTCATTTGGATTCAGACTTTGAGACTGTTCAGTTTGATCAGAATAAAAGTTTTCAGATGTAAAACATCTCCTGAAATATAGTGTGACAGAGGTGGCCCTGGTCATGATCAAACTAAGCTGAACTTTCTCTCTCTTTCTCTCTCTCTCTCACACCTGTTTCTGTCATTTTTATAACCTCTCTTTCATACCAAGTCATTAATGGCTAGTCACCTGGTGTCCCCTTTTACCCTTCCCCCGAGTGGTGGCTCTCCTGACAGTGTCTGCGTGGGAGCCATGGACGACAGGATCTGTAGTGTCTCGCCTGTGCCGACCTGTGACCCCGGACCCCCACCCTTGCCTGTCTGGTGTCTGGACCAGCCCCCCCCCTCTCTCCTTCATTTATAAATGGACGTTCATCTATAGTCTGTCCGTCCATGGAAGTGGATCTTTCCTTCAATGTGCTTCTCCTCAAGATTTCTTCTTTTTCCCCACTGGGTTTTGAAGTTTTTTCTTGCCGAGAAGGAGGGTCTAAGGACAGGGGATGCCTGGGACTTTTCATATATCTCTGTAGTTGATTGTGTTTTTGTAAAGCCCTGTGAGACGACTTTGTTGTGATTTAGGGCTTTATAAATAAAATTGAATTGAATTGAATTGGATCAGTGGGAATTGGGAAAGCATTCTGTGGATTTTTGGGCCAATTACACAAAGATACAAAAGTCTATCATCGCTAAGAAACCAAACGTAGCTGGTACACTGGCTATCTATAAACCAATTGAAGTAAACACAGATGCAGCAGAATAGAAGGTTATCATGCAAAGTTGTTTAGTTAATTTCCAAAACCACTCAGGTCAAATAAATGTCTGAGGGTATCTATACTTATAAGGAAATCTAAGTTCTCACATATTTTTCCACCGATGTCTCTGATAAAATTTAAGACCTTACATTCACAAAAACAACCACACAACAGGCCTCATAGTTACACCATGTACCTCATAGTTAACCATATTTCAAACCAACTAACATAACATTACACTAATATTTGTGCAACTGATGTTCGAGCTGCTAAATCTCACCCCTGAACATGAATGTACTGTTGGTAGCACCACTTATGGGTTGCACAATACTATACATTATTAAACACAAACTTACCACCATGGCCATTCCAGTTGTGTGTATCCCAGGATGTTTGATCACACAGTCTGATGACTTCATGCACTTCATTTTGCCTAATAACATTTTAAAGACACTGTTCAGTAAATATACAATTTAAAGAAATAAAAATCCACAATACTTTAGCTTTTGATGCCATTTTGTTATCAAGGTATTATTTACTAAAAGCAGTTCTATAATAACTGACAAACTAACACGCTACTGTCTCTGCATAGTCAAAGTAAGACACTGTTAAATTCTAAACAGAGAGACATTGCACCAATTTGATGTATAAAGGTCAGTGACGTTGCCATAGTGTTTGTTGCTTGGTCTACAGGGGTGTCAAACTGTAGTCTTCGAGGGCCGGGGTCCTGCATGTTTTAGATGTTTCCCTCTTCCATTACACCTGGAGGCCATTGCATCATTATCAGTCTGATGAGGAGCTGATTATTAACTCTTTAAGTGTCAGCGCTGATGCGTTCTGAATGGATGATTTAGTTTAAATATTCAGAAAAATTAAACCGTTTTCCTTTTAGTTTTATGCATGGACAAGGTGCCAAAAAGCAAGAGTTTTTAAAAAAAAAAATATATATATATATATATATTATTTCAACATTTTTTTAAAGGCAAAATTAAAATTGCTGGGACCAAATTTCAATACTAGTTTTCTTCTTTAGTTCCACATTATTTGTCATTTTGTAAATATTTATTAGTTTTTGTTGCTCATTTTGTTTATTTTTCTAAATTTTTTTTCTTTTATTTCTTTGATTTCCTGCCATTTGTGTCTTACTTTGCTCATGTTACCAATTATTTTGTTCATTCTCAGGAGTTAAAGGGTTAAATTGAATCACATGGAAGAATAAAATATCTAAAACATGCAGGACACCGGCCCTCGAGGACTGGAGTTTGACACCTGTGGTCTATTAAATCTAAAGTATGCCCTCCTTTTGTGTTATTACAAACAATGGTTTGAAATGATGATGGGACTTGATAAAACAAAATGAATTCATTTTACATGATGAGAGGTACAGGATGCAGATTATCTGTTTTGTTTTTACATCTATTACAAGTTAACCAAAGACTAAATATAAAATTGCATAAGCAGTGTCAAATATTAACTGGTCGATGACTGTGAATAACAGAGTCATTTTCATAGGTTAGTTCATATTTTTTGTCACACCTAGTTTGCTCAGTGACACAATTTTTTTTGTGTGTGTGAAAAGTTCAAAGTCCAGAACTGACCCACATGCACAGAAGCAGTAGTAATACAAGTCGACTCCTCAGATTGAGGTCACATTGCAATAAAGAAGATCTATATCAAATTTAGGACTGTAAATAGTTCGGATTTCAGGTCATTTGTGCTCTTTCTTGAACTATGATTTTTATTTTTTAAAAAGATCTTTTGTCTAAAAATAAGTTTTTTATATCCCACTGAAAAGTTACTCTTTAGGTCAGGGGTCTCAAACATGCGGCCTGGGGGCAAATGCAGCTCGCCAATGGTTCCAGTGTGGCCCGTGGGATGAAGAGCATAATAACCTATTAAATGACTCCATATTTTCCTCTCAGTTTTTTTTTTTTTTTTGCCTATAAATGATGACAACTTAAATTTTTTTCTCATTGTTTAACTGCTAAAATAATATTAAATTATGAAAATACTTACATTTACAATCTATCCTGTAACAATAAAATGTGAATATTCTGAACAAATGTGAACAACTTGAAATGTCTAAAGAAAATTAGACACAATTTGAACCATTTTCTGCTTCTTTTACTAAGAGTTTATGGTCTTTATAGAACTCATCCATAATAAAACTAATGATAAACTAATGATAAATTGAGGCAGGAATTTGTTAACTTGTTTTGTGTTTGGATAATTTATAAAACTATTTTCATAATCTAATATTTTGTTTTGAGATATTTTGCAGTAAAACAATTACAAAAATGTGGAGTTGTCATTATTTATAGGTTATTATGTTTTCATTTTACTGGAGAAAATGAGTTTGAGACCACTGCTTTTGGTGATGGCCGTGGGTCACCTAATAACTGAAGGGTTGGCAGTTCAAATCCACTTGGCAGTTCAATGATACTTCATTCTGCTTGTCTGTGTATGAATGCATATGAATGTTCGCTGGTGGTCAGAGGGATCGTTTGGTGAGAATGAGGAGGCTCACAAAAGAATTGAATGGGAGTGAATGGAGCGAATCAAGCTAAATTCTGATTCCGTTTAACAAGTGCTCTGAAATTCACATATGATAGCGGTTAATAAGAAATGTTTGATGTGGCATAGGCAGACCACCTGTTTTTGATGGGAAGCAAATGTGATGTTAGGTTTTATGTGGGCTTAGTAATTCGTGGCGTATGTTTTAGAGTTAATTTTAAAATTCTTATATTTGTTTTTAAATCTTTGAATGGTCTCGCCCTGCCTTACTTCTCTGAGCTTCTCCATCAGTACACTCCCACCCGGACTCTCAGGTCATGCGACCAATTACTGTTGGACATAAAAAAAAAAATCCAACCAGAAGCTCAGAGGGGAAAGAGCCTGTGGAATAAACTGCCTTTACATATCAGACACCTACAATGTCCAATTTTAAAATTTGTCTTAAAACACATATTTACTCTCTGGCCTTTGACTCAGTGGCTCATTGAATTTAGTTCTTTTATTGTGTGATCATTTTTATTATTATTATTATTATTTTATCTGTGTAGTTTTAGCACGTTTTATTATATTTTTACATTTATTTTATTGCCTTGTTCTCCTTTCTCTGTTTTGTGTTTTATGCCTTGTAGTGAGCAGCACTTTGTGTCAGCTGTGTCTGTTTTAAAGCGCTTTTATAAATAAAGATGGTATGGTATGACATCACACTCTGCTCAGCTGTGGTATGGTGCGGAGTCTGCGGTGACATCACATGCGCCCCAGGCATTTAATCCAAATTATTAACGGATTTTACCCACAAATGAATCAGCCGTTGGTTCACAGAAGCAGTTGAAGCGCACATCAATAATTATAATTTATTATAAGGTACAAAATGTGTGTGATTCAGGGCACATGACAAACCAGATACGATTTGTGCATTTCATTTCCCATTGAATACCATTTATTAATTTTCCAATCTCAGGCCCCATGAGGACTTAAGATCCCCATTGGCAGCCACACTTCTGAGAACTGTGGCTCCAGATGTACAGTATTTTACTACCACCAGAGGGAGAATGTGAGAGCAAATGAATAATGGATCAATAATATAAAGAGCTTTGTGTGCCTTGAAAAGCACTATAGAAATCTAATCTGTTATTATTATGTCTTATTTTAAGTGTGACAAGATATTTTCACTAAAAATGAGGAAAAATACACTTGGTAAGATTTAGACATTTTTTAAGTGTGCATCTCAGTTATCAGATAGATTCAGTTTACTCACCACACTGAGCGCATACAGGCAGTTTCTGCACTGAGGAACAGAAGTAGCAGAAAGCCCTGTTTTTCTGTTTTCTATCAGGTGACATAAACACAAAGAAAAAAGTGTTTACTGTGTGACTGACGACATTCTGCTTGAATTGAAGTGAAATATAAAGCAACACCTACCTCTGGCATTTGTCACATTCCTGCAAAACAACAACACAATTATAATTGATTATGTTAGAATTATAATCACCAGAAACATTCAAACATGTTGGAATTAGTTTTACACAGACTCACCATCAGAGGTGGTCAAAGTACTCACATTCTGTACTTAAGTAGAAGTACAGCTACTTGTGTGAAAAAATACTCCAGATTCAACTCTTCTACTTAAGTAAAAGTAAAAAAGTACACTTTCTCAATTGTAATAAAGTACAAAAAGTAAAACTGCATTTTTTTTTTGTCATGAATGCAATAATACTTCAGAAAATAAAATCAGAAAAGTTTCAAAAGTATCTAAATAAAGCTTTTTAAATTGAGTTACTGTGTAGATAATGTGTTTGATTGAGTGGATTTAGGAAAAATGAGTGAAGAAAAGTTACAATTGAGATAAAAAATACAAAAAAAATCATGAGATAAAAAAGATAAATTTTAAGAGAAGATAAAAATGCATAATTTTAAGAGAAAAGGTAAAAAAAAATTGTGAGATAAAAAAGTCAAAATTATGAGATAATATATAAAGTTAGTTTCTTTCCTCCACTGTCACATCTGTTTAGTTTGTAAAAGTAACGAGTCTATTCTGAGATTGTAAAGAGTATAAAGTACATATATTTATATAAATGTAAAGAGTATAAAGTACATATATTTATATAAATGTAAAGAGTATAAAGTACATATATTTATATAAATGTAAAGAGTATAAAGTACAGATATTTATACAAAAAATGTAGGGAGTAAAAGTAAAAAGTTGCCAGAAAAATAAATACTCAAGTAAAGTACAGATAGCAAAAAAAAATCTACTTAAGTACAGTAATGAAGTACTTTTACTTAATTACTTTACACCTCTGCTCACCATGTTGACATTACAGGGGTGTTTCGCCACATCTACATTTTCCCGGTTGGCCCTGCTCTGTTTCTCCCGTTCCTTCCGACTTTCCGCTTTCTTCCTGGCTCCTGTTTTCTTTTTGGGCATATCTGCTACGAGGCTTGTGTCTAAATAGTTCGTGGGTTTACTCTGCGTTTCCTGTAAAAATGGAAACACAAGTGATTTAGCTTAGTAGTGCGTCTGTTAGCTAGCATTACCAGTCATGTAGCATCCGTTTAGCTTCAGTTTTATGATGTGAAATACCAATGGAATTAACATATTACTAAGTCATAACATGTATTACGTTATGACAACGAGTGTCTATAGTTAGAAAAAGGGAAATGTCAAATATGTGTTGGCTAAGTAATGCACAGACACTTAAAGCTGTCACATGGGGAGTAAAATTAATTATTATTATTTATTTTTAACTATGAATCACAATTACGTTCTGTCATTGTTAAATATATAGTCCCCGATAGACCACGTTAGTGTCATTCCAAAACTACGACTTAAAGTCTCGAAAAGTATAATTTTTTTTTACCGAAACCTCCCAGAGTTGTGTCACTCCTGTCGGGTCCGTCTGGAAAATGAGTCCGGGTAGGAACAATAAAGATAAGCGGAACTTATTTCGGTTTACTCTCTGTAAAAGTAGAAAAATACTTCAGAGTATTTATGATAGATAGATAGATAGATAGATAGATAGATAGATAGATAGATAGATAGATAGATAGATAGATAGATAGATAGATAGATAGATAGATAGATAGATAGATAGATAGATAGATAGATAGATAGATAGATAGATAGATAGATAGATAGATAGATAGATAGATAGATAGATAGATAGATAGATAGATAGATAGATAGATAGATAGATAGATAGATAGATAGATAGATAATCAAAGTATTGTTTTGCCAGTAGTTAACATTGTAATTTTGACATAGAATTGTGCACCATTTTATTTAGTTGTTTTGTTTGTTTGTTTGTTTTACTTAATCTTTGTTTAACCAGGAAAGGATTAATCTCTTGACCTGTTTTACAAAAGCATCTCAGGTATGATAGACAGTAATACATAGTTGCACCAGTCTTACTGTACATATACACAATAATCATCTGAAATAAAAGGCACATGTGAAATGACAAATGTAAGTAAATTATTGTATGTATATACAGTATAGTCGAGTTAAGGGGGGATGAGGACGGATGGCAGCCCCCCTAACATAAAAACAATCAAAATCATCCCCCCTGTAAAACTGTCATCCCCCTTTCCATCCCTTCACTATTTACAGTAAATGTTGGAAATAATTAATTAATTAATTAATTAATTAATCATTTATGAAATTATTAACATGACATGTCTGCTCATTTTATCAAACCCTATAAGTTGTTTTATTTACACAATAATTGAAATTTATGAAGGCTGTCAGTCATCTTTTAATGAAATGAAGTAATTTTTAATGTAGAAACTGATTATAACAACATTTTCATTGCTGTCAAAATGAAAATTAAAATTAAATTAAAAAAAAAAAAACTTCAGTGCAACCTTTAGTTTATACTACCTAACTCTACCTGCAGCTTTTATGAACATCTACATAATTAGTAAATTAAATATAGGAAAAGTTCATTGAAAAAACACAACATACAGAAGATAATATTACCATCAATAGTGATAAATCACTGAACTAAGGTTAAATATGGAGGAAACAATCATTTGAAAACTGCCACAAAAGTAACACTGTGTCCTTATGGATTAAACTGTCATGTCCTCTGGCTCTACCTAGTGGCAGACTCTGTCCCTTTGTTGTGTTTTTTTTTTGTATGTGAGAACAGGTGGAATGTATCCTATAATTCACAGGTGAATTTATTTTGCTATATTAAGTCCCATCATCATTTCAAACCATTGTTTGTAATAACACAAAAAGAGGGCATACTTTAGATTTATAATTGTTCCAGCTGGTATAGGTTTGTCCATGATCACCTCAACCCTGTCAGTATTTAAGGAGGACTCATTCCACAACTCAACCTCCGAGCAGAAATGTGACAGATACAGTAACATAAATGAAACAGGAAGACACTATTATATCTGTTCTTGTTTTTGTTACCTCTGCCTTTATTAGGTCCTAATTTTGTTTTTATTATGTCGTTTTTGTTCTGTCACCTTATGTTTATTCTGTCTTGCTTTTTAAATTTGTGGTGTAACTGTAGCTCCACGTGAGCACCCTCAAATTTCGTTGTACCCCCCAGTACAATGACAATAAAGACTAATCTAATCTAATCTAATAATATACAGCAACAGGTGGGGACAGGATGCATGATGGGTAAAAATAGAAAAGAAGAGGTGTAAAATAACTAAGTAAAAGTATTTCATTACTGTGTTTAAGTAGATTGGTATTTTACTTGAGTATTTTTCTAGTAACTTTTTACTTTTACTCCCTACATTTTTGTATAAATATCTGTACTTCATTCTCATTACATTCTCAGAATAGACTCATTACTTTTACAAACTAAACAGATGTAACAGTAATAAAAACCAGTGGAGAAAAGAAACTGACTTTATATATTTTATAGTTATATGACTTATGTCATAATTTGGACTTTTCATCTCTTAATTTTGACATTTTATTTCATAATTTTGATGTATTATTGGATAATTTTGATGTTTTATTTTAAAATTATGCATTTTTATCTCATATTTATATATATATTTTTAATCTCATGACTTTTTTTATCTCAATTGTGACTTTTTTCCCCCCCATTTTTCCTAAATTTTCTGCTCATATCCACAAAACTGAGTAACTGTGACTTGATCAAACGTATTATCTACACAGTAATTCACTTTTAAAAGGCTTTAATTTTATTTTCTGAAGTATTATTGCATTCAGGACAAAAAAAAAGGCGCTTTACTTTTTAATTTTGTACTTTATTACAATTGAGAAGTTGCACTTTTTTTTTTTTTTTTTACTTTTACTTAAGTAGAAGAGTTGAATCGGTACTTCTACTTTATACTTCTAATTTTTCTTCACTGATTTTTCCTAAATCCACTTAATCAAACACATTATCTACACAGTAACTCAATTTTAAAAACTTTATTTAGATACTTTTGAAACTTTTCTGATTTTATTTTCTGAAGTATTATTGCATTCATGACAAAAAAAATGCAGTTTTACTATTTGTACTTTATTACATTTGAGAAAGTGTACTTTTTTTTAAACTTTTACTTAAGTAGAAGAGTTGAATCCAGAGTATTTTTTCACACAAGTAGCAGTACTTCTACTTGAGTACAAAATGTGAGTACTTTGAACACCTCTGCTCGTCTTAAACTAGGACATACAAAATTCAACAGCACATTATTCATGATAGGACAGCATCAATCTGATAAATGCAGTTCATACAATCAGCAGGAAACTGTGAAACATGTAATGATAGAATGTATAGCATATAATAATGAGAGGAATAAAGTGAAGGCAGCTCTTCATAGGGAAAAGTTGAGGTTTAACTTAAAAAAATGTATTGCAATAATGAGAAGGAAGAACAGTACAGAATCAGAAAGAGTTTTATTGCCATTGTTTGTATAGTACACATGTAATATACAAACTAGGACTTTGTCTCGGTGTAGCGCTGCAACATTCAACATATAGTATATCAATAAAAAATATATATAATAGAAAAATATAATAAAAATGCTAAGCATGCACTAAAGATAGAATAAGATAAAAATAAATATCGTAAAATATGTAATGTGTAAAGGAGACAGAGGTATTATATTGTTCATGTGTCCAGTGTTGGCTGCTGTACTTACTTATATAAGGAGGTATTTAAATGAGACATTATGTAATATGTGGAAGTAGGAAAGTATTAGTTATTACTATTATTATTATTATTATTTTTTTTTTGGTTGTTTATTTTTGCCAATCAAATGATCCACACTCCAGTCCAGTAGGTGGCAGAAATGTACCTTTAAAGTTGAGTCAAAGCCGCCAATCAAAATTAACAGAAGAAGAAGAAGAAGAAGAAGAAGAAGAAGAAGAAGAAGAAGAAGAAGAAGAAGAAGAAGAAGAAGAAGAAGAAGAAGAAGAAGAAGAAGAAGAAGAAGAAGAAGAAGAAGAAGAAGAAGAAGAAGAAGAAGAAGAAGAAGAAGAAGAAGAAGAAGAAGAAGAAGAACTTAAGTGGGACTGTCAACAACCCCAGTTTGGACCCCACCTTCTTCTGAACATCATCATCCATCACCATCCTTGGATCTACAGTCTGTCATGTTCTCTCCAGCTCCTCATCTCTGATACCCAGCCTGTAACCTTTGACCCCTTTTTCCTGTTTGTCTGTCTTGCCTTAGGAGTTGTGTAAGTTAGCTTTTGTTTGTTTAGATTAATGATAACCTGTTTTTTTTAGTCAAATACTAATCCAATGCTCAGTAGTTTTTGTCGCTGTGTCCTTATTTAGTTTTTTCATATATACTGGTTTATTCACCTGCACCTTCAGTTATAATTCGTTGCATTTTGATATTTCTACTTAATTATTGTAGTGTCCCTAGTCTAGGGTGATTATTTATTGTTCTAAATATTTATTTTTGCTATAGTTTGTGCTGTATAATCAGTTATCTGTTTATTTCTTATCTATTGAAATTTTATAATGCATGTATAACTTTTTTTTTTTTTTATTGCAGACTCAAGGTCCAAAAGTCAGTTTATCTGGTACTTTTATAATTTAGGAATTTTGTGCAATTGACTTTTAATTTCACCCTGTCTTAAAATTGTACTTTAATCTTTAATCAATGTGAAGCGCATAAGTGGTGATATCTCAGAATCCACACCAGATAGTATCAGTGTTTTTTTTTTGTTTTTTTTTTTTTTCCTGCATTCACTTCATCTTACCTTCTGACATCAGATGCAAACACCGATAGGCTCAGTGATATAAAACAAAGTATATATTTGCAACATTTTCTGTCCTTTACCTTAAAGCAGGGTTATTTACATATTTAGTTAAATCCAACAATATATTGTGTTTCATATTTAAGATTTTATCTAACGTAGTGAAATTTGGTCATTGTGCGAAGTTGCATAACGTATGTGTTTAAACATTAAAATGAACATATCTTAAAAACACAACTGAGGATTTCCTTTAATTTTTGTAAACCCTCTAAGGAATTGCTAATGACCGATAAAATAAATCGTTAGTGAACTCTGAACACTACTTCACAAATAAGTTACAAACATCCAGATCCAAACCCTTGGCAGACTGGTGCTGCTTTGTGGAGGTCTGCGCTCTCGGAATGATCAAGTTATTATCGTCTCATCATCTGAACCTGTTTTATCCTCACTGGGGCTGGGGGCATACACCCTCTACACCCTCATATTTGTATATATATATATATATATATATATATATATATATATATATATATATATATATATATATATATATATTATATATATATATATATATATTAGATAGTTTGTTACTACTACAGAAGTGTGTATATATATATATATATATATATATATATATATATATATATATATATATATATATATATATATATATATATATATATATACAGTATATGTACAGTAAATTTTGCAGTGTTAAATCAACACTCAGAGAGTTTATTTAACTTCCCTCTAGAGTGTATTTGGTCCCATTGTCTCCAATTTAACACTGCAAATTCTACAGTGTATATATATATATATATATATATATATATATATATATATATATATATATATATATATATAGAGAGAGAGAGAGAGAGAGAGAGAGCGAGAGAGAGAGAGAGAGAGAGAGAGAGAGAGAGAAAGAATCACTCTCACATTCACACTTATGGGTAATTTAGATTAACCAATTAAACTATCAGTGCATGTGTTTGGATGGTGGGGAGGAACCTGGAGAAAACCCACACAGACACGAGGAGAACATGCAAACTCCACACAGAAAGGTCTGGTGTGGGAATTAAACCAGTGTCGTCCTTGCGCTAACCACTGCACCACCGTGCTGTAATTTTTAAAAAATGTTCTAATTGTTTGTAGATTGACATGATTAGATTATTTGGTATTACTACAGAAGTGTAAGTAAGTAAGTAAAATTTTATTTCTAAAACACCCTTCACTGTACTTTACAATGGTCATGGACAAGAAATTAAAATTAAAGCACAATAATAACAGTACATATAAATCCATGAAAGGGGAAAAAAAGTACATTTCACAGTGCACATGCAACAGTACCAGTAAGACACAGCAATTTACCAACTATAGCACAGATAAGGGATGTTTTAGGCTAGTGTTCACAGGTAAAAGGCTGAAGACAAAATAACTACCAGGTGAGATGTAAAAAGAAAGCTGATCAAATACAAATGTGTGCATAAACAAACTCATATGGGATGTAAATGTGTAAATGCACTGTCTGTGTTTCTTATCCTGAGTCAGAAAAACTACTGAACTGTATGACAAAACACACTGCGCAGTAAAATTGTATGTTTCTGCTGAGGCTTGGTTTGTGATCTCTGACTATGTTTGGCTGCACACACGCCGTCTCCATCTCCATGCCTCTGGGTCACGTGTTCCAGATGATCAACCAATCCAGAGCCTCCTCGCAAACAGCTGACAGTGAACAACAACACAGGACAGTCGAGTTTTTCCTCCTGCAGGTGGTGGTGGCCAGTAGAGTCGTGCACACCTCCGGACTGGGTCGGCCTGTGTTCCGTCTGCTATGGTCGCTTTATGCAGGACTTTAGCGTAAACACAGGTGCTTGTCGGGTCCGTGAACGCACCGCGGCCGTTCATCTGTCTGCAGACGAACCATGGCACCGTCTCTGATCCGAGCCTGCCGCAGTCTGGCTCTCTCTACGTGGCTTCTGTCCTTCTGCTTCGTCCACCTGCTGTGTCTGGACTTCACGGTGGCGGAGAAGGAGGAGTGGTACACGGCTTTCGTCAACATCACTTACCTGGACCCGGTCACTTCCGAGATAAAAACGGACAAAACCGAGTGCGGACGCTACGGAGAGCATTCCCCGAAGAAGGAAGCCCGAGGTCTGGTTCTGGTTCCGTCCCTCCCGCAGGACAGACAGGCGTGCAACCCAAACGTCCGATTCCGACCCGTGCCCGCAAACACAGCCTGGGTTGCGTTCGTGGCCGCTGGGAATTGCACGTTTCGGGATAAAATCCGTAACGCAGCCAATTCCAACGCCTCTGCGGTTGTAGTTTATAATGTGGGCTCCAGCAGTGCCAACGACACCATCACCATGCCCCATCCAGGTAATACACCCCCCCCCCCACTACACTGTTAGCACCCTTTATTAGAATAAGGTAATTAAGCGGTCTTCTTTCTTTCTTTCTTTCTTTCTTTCTTTCTTTCTTTCTTTCTTTCTTTCTTTCTTTCTTTCTTTCTTTCTTCTTCTTTCTTTCTTTCTTTCTTTCTTTCTTTCTTTCTTTCTTTCTTTCTGTCTTTCTTTCTTTCTTCTTTCTGTCTTTCTTTCTTAGTTTTTGCTCATTTTATTTATTTTTCTACATTTTATTTATATTTTTTCTTTATTGTTCCACTTGTTCTTTCTTTCTTTCTTAGTTTTTGCTCATTTCGTTTATTTTTCTACATTTTTATATTTTTTTTCTTTATTGTACCATTTGTTCTTTCTTCCTTTCTTTCTTTCTTAGTTTTTGCTCATTTAGTTTATTTTTCTACATTTTATTTTATTTTTTCTTTAATATTGTTCCATTTATTCTTTCTTTCTTTCTTAGTTTTTGCTGATTTTGTTTATTTTTCTACATTTTATTTATATTTTTTTCTTTAATATTGTTCCATTTGTGTTTTCTTTCTTTCTTTCTTTCTTTCTTTCTTTCTTTCTTTCTTTCTTTCTTTCTTTCTTTCTTTCTTTCTTTCTTTCTTTCTTTCTTTCTTTCAGGATGTTATGTTTCGCTGGAGTTTGTCTGTTTGTCAGCAACATTAATTTTCAGGATGTGTTTTAAGTGTCACAATGAACAAATAGAGATGCTGGATTCTGGATTATTTTTGAAATTTTACATTGCGGTAAATGGAGAATAAATTTCAAAGTAATCCAGAATCCAGGATCTCTTCTGGATCACCATCAAATTCTAATCATTTCCAGATCTCCCCATTACCAACATACCCCGAAACTCTCATTAAGATCTGTCCATAACTTTTTGAGTTGTCTTGCTGACAAACACTGGGGGGTGCCTTGGCGGAGGTTTGTGCTCTGAGAGCTTTTCTAGTTTATTCATCTTTTTTTTTTTTTAAATGAAATGCCCTTTGTAATAGACTGCATTTTTAATAGTCACAAACTTCAAAACAACCTTTTCTTTAATATTCAGGTCCAGTCCTGTTGGTTCCACACTGAACATTATTGTTATTGGGTCTCGTGCAGGGGTCTCAAACATGCGGCCCATGGGATGAAGAGAATAATAACTTATTAAATGACTCCATATGATGACAACTTCATAGTTTTGTCATTGTTTTACTGCAAAAATAACCTTACATTATGAAAATATTTACATTTACAAACTATCCTGTAACAATAAAATGTGAATAACCTGAACAAATAGATAAACAGCCTTTATTGTTATTATACACAAAATGTACAATGACATTTTAAGCATCTCCTTAGTTCAGTATGTAAAAAAAAAGAGAAAAGAAAACATAGAGACAATAAAATTCTATAATAATAAATAAAAGGAAGTGCACACTTCAAAATAAAAAATCTAAGGTAAAGGATGAATTAGTTATATGTACACATTACAATATAAAAACATTAGAAATATTAAAAGATTAAAATATTGCACATTCTGGGCCATAGAAAGAAATACTGCTGTTGGTGTGTATGGAGGGATCAGCGAGGGATGGGCTGGGAATTCAGTCTGGATGGATGGATGATTGTCTGGATGGATGATAGATGAATGGATGGATGATTGTCTGGATGGATGGATGGATGGATGGATGGATGGATGGATGGATGGATGGATGGATGGATGGATGGATGAATGATAGATGGATGGATGATGGATGGATGATTGTCTGGATGGATGATTGTCTGGATGGATGGATAGATGGATGGGTGGATGGATGGATGATAGATGGATGGATGGATGGGTGGATGGATGGATGATTGTCTGGATGGATGATAGATGGATGGATGGATGATTGTCTGGATGGATGATAGATGGATAGATAATTGTCTGGATGATGGATAGATGGATGGTTGGATGATTGTCTGAATGGATGGATGGATGATTGTCTGGATGGATGATAGATGGATGGATGGTTGGATGATTGTCTGTTTCAGTTAAAAACAGAAATTTTCCTTTTGTCACGGCTTAATTGAAAAAAAAAAACAGAAACATTCAACATTCACCGACGCATGTACTATATTAAAAACATTAAAAAAACATTAAAATTAAATATTGAATTTATAATAATAAATAAATATAACAACCTGAAATGTCTAAAGAAAATTTGACACAATTTGAACCATGTTTAGTGTCTTTGTAGAACTGATCCAGAATGAAACACATGAACTAATGATAAACTGAGGCAGAATATTGTTAAAATTACCTTTATTTTTTATTATAAATGTAACTTTTTTTTAAATCTTTTTTTTTTATGGAAGTATTTTCAGAATGTAATATTTGTATTTTTTTTTTGCACTAAAACAATGACAAAAATGTGTAATTGTCATTATTTATAGTTTATTATGTTTTCATTTTACTAGTCTGGCACATTGGATGGAGATCACATCAGGCTGAATGTGGAAAATGAAGAAAATGAGTTTGAAAGCCCTGGTCTAGAGGGACCCATCTTTTAAAAACCTTACACACAGTCTCCAAAGTTTCAGTCCAATAAATAGTGATTTTGGGACATGTCCAGTGAAGCTGAGCTCTGGCCACAATGATCACAAAAGGGGGGTTACTCTGGGGAACATCCTGGACATCTTCACTTTAGACCAGAGATGTCAAACATGCGGCCCGGGGGCCAAATCCAGCCCACCTAAGGGTCCAGTCTGGTCCTTTTGATGAATTTATGAAATGAAAAAATTACACTAAGATATAGATTATTTTGGTTCATGGTTCACAGACCAATTCGAGCTCATAATAAACTATAAATATTCACACAAGTTTAAAAAAAATAATCTTATTGTCATTAAAAGAAAGTATAATTTCAAAGAAAAATCGCAATAATCAGAACAAATATGAAAAATTGGAAATGTCTTAAGAGATTACTGTAATAATATTCCACCTATAACTAAATATTTAGTGTATCTGTAGATCCACTGTGGTCTGTAAGTTAGAATATACATATGTAAATGATGAACTAAAGCCTAAATATTTATTTTCATAATGAAATTTTACTTTTTTCGCTCAAAAACAGAGAGAAAAGTTTGGAAGTGACATTATTTAAGTATTGTTTTTTTTTGTTTTTTTTAACTGATTCGGCCTATTTCAGGTCAAATTTAGCTGAATGTGGCCCCCAAACTAAAATGCAGGGGTTTAGACAAATGCAACCTGTGAAAGATTTGAAACTGTACCAGTCAATGTCTGTAACAGATAGAAGAGGAGTGGAACCATTTCTGAGTCATTTTTACTCGTAGGTGGTTAGACCAGGATTAGACCAGGATTCTTTTCAGTTAAATTGTTAAACTTTTGTCCCTTACAGAGAATAAAAATGCATTCCTGGGTCTCAGGAAGATATCAATCAATTAATCAACCAATCAAAGTTTATTTATATCGCACTTTACAACAACATAAAAGAAGATGAAAGTGCTTTACATCTAGATACGCACCACTTCTGCTTTTCTTTTACACTTCTGACTTTTCCAGTGTGTTGTCTGCAGGGTATTTACTACAGGTGTAATAATAATAATAATACGTTGTGGTGTAGAAGCCAGAATTAGTATTAGGATCTATGCAACATAAAGGAACAGAATAAAACTTCATCATGTAAGTCAATCAAGCAGAGTAAAATTAAAATAATAAGTATTCAGATAATGCCTATTCTCGCCCCTATTTTGTGCCAATTTAAAGTTTCTATGACAACCTGTTCTTGAATTACAGCCAATAATGTGATTTTGACCTTTCTGCTTGACCTTTTGCAATATTGATAATTTCATTATATATACTGTATATATGTGTCGGTGCATGTAATATTATAATAATATATCCAGTATTGATTAAGTTACAGCGTGATACAGTGTTATAGAAGTAAATTTTGCGACATGTCACCTTTGACCTCCAGAGTTCTCAAAAACTATTGATCGTAGATGATAACACCAATTATGAAAATTGTATAAATCTTCATTCTGCACCGTTTGGTACCAATCTGAAAATCCTGTGACCTACCGTTCTTGAGTTATAACCAATAATGTGATTTTGACCTTTTTAATTAATTGTGACCTTGACCTTTGACCTTTACTCAAATGGTTCATTCCGTGTGATGCATATTAGCTATATGAATATGCCCATGTAATTTCATGGTAATATCTCAAGTATTCATTGAGTTATAGCATGATATGTCTCTGCGGACACACACACACAATACTCTCTTAACCAATGTTGAGTGACATTAATCATAATTTCAGACAAATGGTAAATGTTTTGCACTCATGTGGCACTTTTATACCTTCATGGTGCTCAAAGTGATTTACATTAGTCTCACATTCAATCATTCACACACATTCATACAGCAGTAGAATGCAAGGTTAGAAGTGTGCGATATGGAGAAAAAAAAATCAAAAATTTCAATTTTGCTATATCTCGATATATATCACGATATCTATGCAGTAAAAAAAAAAAGGATCACATTTTTTTTAATTCAAGTGCCTAGAAGTAGACAGGTATTAAGGTTTAATTGCAAACATAAAATCTGAGGGTAAACAGTTGAATTGCTTATTTAATATTTAAGATAAAATAAACACATTAAAATGTTTTTATATATAGATTAATAGATCCTAAATCCATGGATACTGGTGTTTTGTGACTCTAGTGCATTTTATGTGTGTGTGTGTGTGTATGTGTGTATGTGTGTGTGTGTGTGTGTGTGTGTGTGTGCGCATTTGATTTAACTTAACACATTATTGTACATCAGCTTTTGTTGTTAAATTCACATTCATTCATTTTCACTTTAATCACACACTCGCACACACACAGGCTGAGAGATATATACCAAGCTGCCAGACCTACTACTGGGAGTAGTTTAGGGTTCAGTGTCTTGCCCAAGGACACTTCGAGCCGGGATTTGAACCGCCGACCCTTCAGTCATAGGACGACCCGGTCTAGTGACTGAGCCACAGCCGCCCATGACGATACAAATTTGGGATTGTCAAAGCCAGGTTTTTTTATTGCAGTCAAACGTGAAATATCTCCAAGAAAAAAAAAATCGCAATTTAATTTTTTCTTAAAATCGTTCATCCCTGGCCTGGAGTGGTCCACATGGAGACCAGGACTTGATACTATTCAGAATCTGTGGCAGGTGAATGTCCACGCTTGGAAAAAAAAAACACACAATTTGGACCAGCTGGAGCCATTTGGAATAAAATAAATGACCAAAATCCCTCAGGCAACCTAGTACAGAACTACTGTAAGAGGTTGTTGCCAGTTGTGGCTCAGAAAGGAAACAGTGTTGACGATTAAAACATAAAAAAACAAACAGCCTCCAGTTAGATCTACTGATCTAACATGTTTAATACCTGCTCATCCATTAATCCTGTCAATACATGTCAATAACTGTTGTAAAGGCAGTTTATTATCTTTTCATGGTCATTAGTTATAACCCATTTGGATGTTCAGTGGCTCTGTCGTTACCGTGGAAACACCGTCGCTGACATTACTGTCATTGATTCACCATTGGATCAATGACAGCAGACGGAGACGCTGGGTTTATGATCAGTTAATGATAGATTTTACTGAAAAAGTCACTCTTTTATCTCTCTGACATATATATATATATATATATATATATATATATATATATATATATATATATATATATATATATATATATATGTAATACTTTTATAATACCTACACACATTCCACCATGTATTGACCATTTATTACCCATTTTTTAAACGGTTTGTTCATGATATATTAACCATTTGTTACTTACTCGTTAATGTTTATTAACTCATTGACTGCCAGCTATATATATATATATATATATATATATATATATATATATATATATATATATATATATATATATATTCTGAACATAGCTGGCAGTCAATGAGTTAATGCTTATACACAATTAATCATAAAACAGTTTGTTCATAGAAAAGAATAATAAACGCTTTGTTCATGATGAATTGTGCATGAATAAACCATTAACAAATGGGTAATAAATGGTTAATACATATAGTGAATTTTGTGTACACACACACATATATATATATATATATATATATATATATATATATATATATATCCACTTTACTAGAGTATTTATTTTATTTTTCTGGCAACGTTCTACTTTTACTCCCTTTATACTCTTTACATGTATATAAATATCTGTATTTTATACTCATAACTTAAAAACTGTAGTGAAGTACATTAAAGGAAGTACTTGTACTTTGTTTCTTCCACCTCTGACTTTAACAGATGGTCAAACAAAAAGCACACGACACCTGACGTCACATGGTCAAATCCCCTCCCCTCACCAGAGACTGGAAGAGTCCAAGATGTTAGATGTTTTTTATCACACAAGTCTTGTTTATTTTAGTCGAGTAAAGCGAATGGATCCGGTCGACTGCTTCACAATCCCTGGGTCTCTGCTCCTGACCTGACAAACAAGAGTTTCCACACATGGCCTGAGGTTACCTCCAACAAAAGAGGAGAAGCAGGCAGCTATTTTAAACACTTGTCCTATTTGGAGCAAAGGTGCAAGAAACAAAGTACAAGTACTTCCTTTAATGTACTTAAATACAGGTTTTAGCTATCTGTACTTTACTGGAGTATTTGTTTTTCTGGCAAATTATTACTTTTATTCCCTACATTTTTGTATAAATATCTGTACTTTATACTCTTTACATTTATATAAATATATGTACTTTATACTCTTTACATTTATATAAATATATGTACTTTATACTCTTTACATTTATATAAATATCTGTACTTTATACTCTTTACATTTATATAAATATATGTACTTTATACTCTTTACATTTATATAAATATATGTACTTTATACTCTTTACATTTATATAAATATATGTACTTTATACTCTTTACATTTATATAAATATATGTACTTTATACTCTTTAAATTATCAGAATAGATTCATTACGTTTTCAAACTATACAAATATGACTGTATGAAAAATAAGTCGTAGATCAGAAATTGTGACTATATCATAATTTTTACTTTGTATCTAATAATTTAGAATTTTTTTTAATGTCATAATTATCCATTTCTTATCTCAATATGATTTTTTTTCTCAGAATTGTAACTTTAATCTCATAATTAAACTTCTTTATCCCATAATTTTTTTTTACTTTTTCTCATAATTTTTACTTTAATCTCATAATTTAAATGATTTATCTAATAATTTTTACTTTTTATCTCATAATTTTCACTTTTTCTCTCATAATTCTGAACTTTTTTTCTCATAATTTTGACTTTTTATCCCACAATTTTTTAAAAATCTCATAATTATGCTCTTTTTTTACCTGCTATTTATTATGACTTTTGAATTTTCCCTAAATGTCCTGTCCATACCCACTAAACTAAGTACCGTAGCCCAATAAAACACATCATTTACACAATAACTCACTTTTAACGGCTTTATTTTTGGATATTTTTGTCATTTTTCTGGTTTTATCTGCTTAAATAAGTATTAATTTATCCATAGCAAAAAATAAATAAAATAAAAAATGCAGTTTTTACTTTACTACAAATGAGTATTTTTTTCACACCATTATTTGTACTTCTACTTAAGTACAGAATGTGAGTACTTTGGAGTCATGGCATCGTGTAAATATAAACAGAAGCATAGGAAACTAAAAAGGCTGCGAGGTTGAAGGTAACAATGAGTGCAGAGACAAAAGCCTGTGGATGTTTTAATATGAGGCTGTGAATGAAACAATGAAGGTTTTACTGTGTCGAGCCAACACAGCTGGGCCATAAAACCCACAGTTGTCACGGCTGCAAACCACTGACAGCTGTTTTAGGTTGAGCAATGTTGAACTTTACCTCGAGCTGTGAAAACAGATCAGTTAATCACAATCAATCCATTCTCAATGTGTTGTTTTTTTTTTTTTTCCACCACATTTTTCTGTAGTTTTTAGACTTTTTAGCCCATGTTTCCATCAGTCATGCTTCATCTTCTCACAGGATGTTCTGGTTTAAAGGATAACACCATTTTTATTTTTTGCAATTGGGACCTTAATTATGATGTAATTTGAATTGTTCTACTCACCCATGTTAGTTTTATTTTCCATTTTGATTCCTCTGAAAGTAGGGATGTGACGAGACGAGACCCGAGATTGGGTTCATGAGATCGAGACGAGGTTTGAAGAAAACTTAATTAGAAATTATATATATATATATATATATATATATATATATATATATATATATATATATATATATATATATATATATATATATATATATATATAAAACTCTGTAAGAGTTAACTTTAAATTAATTTCTTCCTTTTAATGAACTTCTTCCTCTTCATATTGAAACTAAAATAAAACGTTAGAAAAGTTAACTACATAAAATAATAAATTTTTCCTTTTTTCAAAATCAAATGTTGCTCTTGGCTCTGGAAGTAGAGGTATAGAGTTTTATTTATATATATATATATATATATATATATATATATATATATATATATATATATATATATACACATATATATCTGCAGTTGTGGGTCATTGAAAAAATATTTGTAATGATATTCAGGTTGTAAGTCAGTAACAAATGGTTAATATGTCATAAACATACATGGGTAATAAATGGTTAATTCATGGTGGAATGTGTGTATTATGAAAGTGTTACATATATATATATATATATATATATATATATATATATATATATATATATATATATATATATATATATATATACATGCCCATCTGCAGTTGTGGGTCATTGAAAAATATTTGTAATAATATTCGTTGGTGCAGTGGTGAGTGAATACGATACCCAAAAGTGATTAATATGTCCAAATATTATCTAATCATAACGCTATCATTTTACCGATGGAGTACAAACATGGTCACTTTAGCATCGGTTTCGAGCCAGCGATGGAAAGTCATAGCGATTACAACCCTTGTCCTGTTCCGTTGTTCGCTCAGCTTCCTTCATGGCCGTCTACTCACTGTTTATGTGAAAGGGGGGAGGGAGGGGTGGGGGTGGGGGGTGGGAGTGGACTGATATTTGATGAATGTATCATTGTAAAGATGATCAGTACAAAGATTGTCCAGAGTTTTCCTCTGGTTCCATCCTCTAAACTGGACTAAAACAACTCAGTTTTTTTCAGTGTGTGCAATGAGAGCATGAAGAGGTTTTTAAGCAATATGGTAAAAAAAAAAAAAATGCCCCCAAAAAACATCTCCTACCCCAGCTTTAAGGCCACAAATGAAAAAAAACAACCTGGCATTGTTCTTTAATGAAATCTTCCCAAGTGTTTTATTTCGTGTCCTTCTGTTTGTGTCTGGTTATTAATGAAGGTACCCAGTTAATCTGTGCTCCAGGTTTATCCACACCAGCAGCAGAATTAAAACCTGCTAAAGACCTTAAATGCACTGAGCTCAACACACTGCTGGTGACCTTTAGATGAAACCACTCAGTGTTTATTCTGACTATACAGGGTGTCCACAAAATCTATGATTAACTGTAATGAGTTGGTTTATCATAAGCCTTGGCTTCAAACCAATCCTTTTTGTTTTGTATGTTTGTAATTTATACTATTATTATTATTATTATTATTATTATTATTATTATTATTATTATTATTATTATTATTATTATTATTATTATTATTATTATTATTATTATTATTTTATGCTGGACCTGAGGAACACATTTTGTAAAGCTACCTTTTTTTGGCATTTGTATTATTGTTTTGTACAATAGGGGTGGGAGATAATAAGATAATAATAAGTCATAAAGCATCATATGTACCTTTTTATTTTATTTACACTGCAAAAATCTAAATCTTACAACATATATGTTTGTCACTTCCAGTCAAAATATCTCACCACATATATATTATATATGTGATGATTTTATATATATATATATATATATATATATATATATATATATATATATATATATATATATATATAAGAATATAAAAAATCTCTCCCAACCATGGGCGTCACACCTGTGGGGGATGGGGGTGTTGCGACACCCCCACTTCTCCAACCAGATGATTTCATAGCCTCCACTTTTTGCTGAGTTTATATATTGTATCGTTACTGGATCCAGGAAACAGACAGAGTTGGTCTCACCTACTTTTTATTTCAGGATAAACAGTTACTGTCGTCACAATCACACCAAACAAACATCAATAACATTTCGGGGCTGTTACAATATCTATGGTTTAAACTGTTTACCCGCCCGGGCAGCACAACAGCATATGTAAATGAAGCGCACCTCAGTTCACCAGTAATGTAAACAGCTCTTCTTCGTGGTGTTAACAAACAGTTATTAACCAGTAAGTAATGAGAAATGTTACTGTTGTTAAACTAAGTTAACTAAACTATGTCTTGTTCTGTGACATTTACCCTAAGACAGTGGTTCTAGAACTTTTTTCACTGATGTTCCCCCTGAGGAACATATTTTTAGTCGTCTCCCCTGACATGGACAAAACATTTTTGTAAGAAAAAAGAGGAACAGTGTCTGTAAAATCAGTGTCTGATTTTTTTTTTAAATCCTTTAATTGAGGAAAAACACATTTTTGTTATTATTTTTGGCCATATATTACTTTTTTAATATAAAAATGTAATTGTTCATTTATTTTCCAATGATAGAAAATTTTGCTCATGTGCCACAACCTAGAACACCCCCACACTTTAAATGGCTTTGACGCCCTTGCTCCCAACCAATATTGGGCGAGATTATTGTAATCACCGTGTGTTGTGTGTGTGTGTGTGTGTGTGTGTGTGTGTGTGTGTGTGTGTGTGTGTGTGTGTGTGTGTGTGTGTGTGTACGCAGTGACATATCATGCTATAACTCAATAAATACGTACAATATCAGAACTTGACTCACAGGGTAAGTCACTGCAGGTGCACCAGAGTAAAGATAGTGATCCCATACAGATTCATGTGAAAAATATTCACATTAAGAACAACTTTTCATTGAGATATAAGAACTGATTTTTAGACCATAGATCTGGAAAATCCTATTTCTAATTTTCATTATTTTCCATTGGCAGATATTTTTTCCCCTTGTGCCTGGTTGTTAATGAAGGTACGTGGGTAATTGTGCAGTAATCTGTGCTCCAGGTTTATCCACACCAGCAGCAGACTTAAAACCTGCTAAAGACATGAAATGCACTGAGCTGAACACACTGCTGGTGGCCTTTAGATTAAAACACTGTGTTTATTATTATACAAGGTGTCCATAAAATGTCTTTACCAGTGGTCCCTGGAGGAATGGGTGCAGTATACTCTCAATTTTCATCTTTTTTTTTTTTAAATTTAGTCCAGAAAAATACTGTTTTAAAAACTTATAAGACTAATGTATTCTATCAAAAAATCCATCAGTTGTATTTGCTCGCTATTATAAAATTATTAAGATGTTCGATGAAAGTAGAAATTAATGTGAAAATAAAAAAATAAACACCGATAACCACCTAATTTTAATAATTTTTTTGTTTCTTGTGCCAGTATCAACATCTCCTGAACATTTAATCTAAATCCGTCCATAATTTTTTTGACTTATCTTGTTAACAGACAAAAAAAAGTAATAAGGACAAAACAGATAAACCCTTAAAATAAATGATATCAAAGCTATTTTTATATATCTGTTTATTTTTCAGTAGGAGAGCTGAGCCTAGACTCCACCAAGGTAGACCCCCCCCCCCAAAAAAAACAACAACAACAACAACAACAACAAACCAATGTTGGGCGAGATTAATTAACATGTCCATGTAAACATGAAGGAAATAGATTTAATTCCAAATTACATAATGACAATAATCATAATAATAATAATAATCATCATCATAATAATCATATATAACATTATTTATATAGAACCTTTCAAAAACATAAAAGTCACAAGGTGCTTTAGAAAAGGAATAGATGCAACAACAACATAAAATAACATAAAAGTCATAAAACATACAGTAAAAACAGGAAACAACATAAAAACAGACACAAACCTACAGCAATAAAAACAATAATTCAAACCAAGTCCAGTCTAAACAGAGGAGTCTGTCAACAGTGTCCGTAGATCTTACATTTTGTGGGATAGAATTCCACAGAATGGAACTTCATGTAGAATAAATAATTAAAAATGAATTAAAAATCATCAGTGTGTAGAATTGTCTTCAGTGTAATTGATCTCATTGAAGCAAATCAGACCAAACATTTGATGACACATGATCCAACAAAACTTGAATCCCAGAGTACTTTAGAAGCGACCTGATTATCATATGTCATCAGTTGCTCTTGTGGACTGGTGTATATTTTGGCTGCGTGTTTCTGACATCACGAATCCTCTCATAGGTTCGGTCTCAGACGTTGCCCTCCTGTTTTAGAAGCAGCTATTTTTG
Organism: Siphamia tubifer; assembly: GCA_020466265.1. Taxonomy (NCBI): domain Eukaryota; kingdom Metazoa; phylum Chordata; class Actinopteri; order Kurtiformes; family Apogonidae; genus Siphamia; species Siphamia tubifer. The sequence goes on from CM035783.1 coordinate 6,907,902, forward strand.
TCTGTTCTGACTGCGTCACCATGAGCAGAAGAGCAGATAAGAGTCCAGGCTTAGGGAAATCTTACATTTCTTATTATCCTTTTCCTTATTTCTGATTATAACTGTGCTGAATCTGACCAGATTATAAGGTTATGAGATTTGACACAGCAATGATATGGTTAATAGATGAGTTACACTGTTCTGTTTTTCCCCAAAGTATGTTCTGTTGCACATTTTATTTATTTATTTATTTATTTATTTATTTATTTATTTATTTATTTATTTATTTATTTATTTATTTATTTATTTATTTATTTATTTATTTATGACCCCATCCCATTAAAAGGGTAGGAGTATTGTCTGTCTTATTTCAGTAACTTTACACAAAAACTACTAGACCAATTTCCATGTAATTTTTTTTTTCGGAAAGGTGCGATGTGATCCAGAATAGATCCCATTAAATTTTGATGAGTTTAGGTCAAAGGTCACAGTCACCAAAAATGTGTTTTCGCAATGATAAGAGATAGAGCAAATCAGGTAAAACATTTGCGATTTATTTATTTATTTTTAACCCTCTTGATTTTACATCCCTACTTCTGGGGAGGGGTACAACAAGCAACCTATTTATTTATTTATTTTTAATACTTTATTTGCTTATTTTGACCATAAACACAATAAATGCAAGTTAAAAAATGAAAAAAAAAGTAATTCCAAAATCATTAATTTACACTTTATAAGGAATGGGAAGAAGAAAAATGTATTTAATTCCACCTCTATTCCCATCATTCATCATTCCCATTTCTAATTGTTTGTAGATTGACAAAAGAACAGATCAATATTCCCCCCGTGTTGGGAACTAAAAGTTACAGGCAGCACTTGGGACTAGTCTGAAATACAGCGGAATGGAAATGGATACGATTGCAACGAATCAAGTTTGATAAAAAAATAAATAAAAAATCAATAAGTGTCTTTATAAAGTCATTATTTTTTGTTATAGATCAATCTTTTGATTTGCAACAGTAATGAAATGAATTGAAATGAAAATATCTTAAGAGGCAATGACAAGAGATTAATTAGGCAATTTAATTAAAGGTCATAATTAATTAATCTCTAATATTTTTTTCATATCTCTTGACAGCACTAATTATAAAAAATAAATAAATAAATAAATGACACCCCCCCCCCCCTCTGTTTTTCTTTAAACAAATTATTCCCTGTTTATATTCACCAGTAAGTGATTAACATTCAGGATCCTAACTCTCTTCCCACCTCATGTTTACTTTTGCATTTACCTGGCAGTAAAAAGCATTGATAATGAAACCTGATTAGAACAGCACACTAGTGTGTGTTTACTATCCAAACACACACTTTTATTTTCCTGCTCACCATTTATAACAGGGTTTGCTTTTATACATACACACTGTAAGATAGCTGGAAGCATTAACACTGAATAAGCTTTTGTGTCAACTGTAGAATTAATGCCAACTGGATTATTTTGTTATGCCTTTGCACACACAAGCTGTTTGTTCCATTTTTGTCTTACGCATAATGTATGTACCAACAGCACAATGATATGTCTTATCATCATTTTCTGCCATTTCTGCTCAGATGCGTTTTTTTTTTTTTTTTTGAGTACGTCTCGTATTCTTCCGTGGTGCTGCCAAATGATTAGAGTTTTAAAATCATATTAATCACAGGGTTGCTGTAGATAAATTTTGATTAAATATTCATTTTTTTTTATCTATGTTGTGTTTCATTGTGCTTGAGCGAACAGACAAAAGAAAGACTTGATTTGTGCTAGCAGGGTGATGTATCAGTCCATACAGGATTTCGCAAGCCTTTTATGAGATTGTTTCATCTTAAAACAGGGGTCTCAAACATGCGGCCCGGGGACCAAATGCGGCCTGCCAACGGTTCCGATGCGGCCCGTTGGAATGAAGGTTTTAGTAACCTATTCAATGACTCCAGGTTTTTTTCTTTGCCTATAAATGATGACAACTTCAATTTTTTTGTCATTGTTTGACTGTAAAAAATATGAAATTCAGAAAATGTTTACATTTACAAACTATCCCGTAACAATAAAATGTGAATAAGCTGAACAAATGTGAACAACCTGAAATATATAAAGAAAATTAGAGAATTTTTTTTTTAGCATTTTCTGCCTCTGTTACAAAGAGTTTAGTGTCTTTGTAGAACTGATCCATCATAAAATGCATGGATAAATGATACATTGAGGTGAAATATTGCCCTTATTTTCCTTATGACATTTAGGTTTTTTGCATTTGGATAATTTATAAAAAATATTTTCATAACTGAATAGGGGTTTATTGTTGCAGTAAAATGACAAAAATTTGGAGTTGTCATTATTTATAGGTTGTTTTATTTTCATTTTACTGGTTCGGCCCATTGGAGATCAAATCAGGCTGAATGTGGCCCCTGAAAAAAATTAGTTTGAGACCCCTATCCTAAAATGTCTGATGTTACATGAGCTTTTCTGAAAAATTGCAATGAAAGTTGTGGTGATTTTTTTTAGGCTTTTTTTACGGGAGGAAGTGAAAGTTGCGATAAATAGTTGCGATTTTCCCTTTTTATAATGAAAATTAAATAATATTTCAAATATTTAGTTACTGGGAAATTAATTCCCAGTAATTGGTCCTCAAAGCTACCTTTTACTTGGATGGCAAATAAATGATTATGATTACAAAAATGCAAAAAAAAAAATAAAATTTTCCAAATGCACCTGTTGGTTCAAAGGTTAAAGTTCATATGACCTCACAACACTACGTGAAGTTGTAAAACATGATATAAATGTCTCAGCCAGTCAAAAAAAAACATTATCACTAGTGTGTAGTTTGAAATATGGCAAATAAAATATTACCTGGATGACACAAATGCAGCAAAAAATATATTCAGTATTGATTAAGTTATAGCGTGATATGTCTATACTTGACAAACAAAAACAGTGTTACAGAAGTTAATTCTACAACATGTCATCTTTGACCTCCATAAATCTCAAAAACTATTGGTCGAAGGTGATAACACCAACAATAATAATGATAGAACTCTTCATTCTGCATCGTTTGGTACCAATCTAAAAGTTCTGTGACCCTCAGTTCTTGAGTTATTACTGACACTAATGTAATTTTGACCTTTTAGTTAATTGTGACCTTGACCTTTGACCTTTACTCAAATGGATCATTGCATCTAATATGTATTAGTTCTATGTATATGACCATGTAATTTCATTGAGTTATAGCATGATATGTCTCTGCGGACACACACACACACACACACACACACACACACGCACACACACACGCACACACATGCACACACACACAGTGATCAGAATAATAATTAATAATAATTATTCACAAGTGCCCTGACAACATTACTATCCATCAATGTTTCATTCACATTCCTCTCTAATATACGCTGTTAGCTGTCAGTACTGATGCTATGCTAGCGGTGCCATTAGCCTACTTTGACTTTATGTAGCCTTCAACCCAGTTACTGTAGCCTTTTAGCGAGACAGCCGGGGAATATTGCGGTCCTTTACACGCCCATTTTTCAACAATATTGATCATTAACTCCGGCATGATGGAGAGATTGGTTGTCCAAACTGCTGGCATGTGTCCAACCCAAACGTTCACTGAAGCTAGTGATTGAAAACGTATGGAACTGTGTAACTTTGTGTTTAAATTCCAAACCCCTCAAGTGTAAAAATGGCCGCCAGGTGAATAAGTTGAATTGTGTTAAAATTTGTAATCAGATGAATCATGACTGTGGATTAATGTGAATGAATGTGTTAATTTGAAACAGCCTTAATCCTTCATCTTGGTGAAAATAGCTGTTGTCTTCCTGCTGTTTGTTCTGGTTCTGGCTTCAGTCCAAAGTTCAGCTCTCTCTACCAGGCATCAGCATAAGCCTTGAAACAAAGCAGCTGTGCAGATTTTACAACACGGCCGTTACATAAAGGGATTTATGACAATGACACCATTAATGCGTTGCAACTGCATCCTGAAAATGATGCTTGTTGGATGAAAAGCCCGGAGCCGCTCAGGAAACGGCGCTGGTTGAGCTCTGTGTGGCGTGGATGTGTTTATGCAGCGCTCCGCAGGATGTGAGGAATCATCGGCTCGCTGGTGACGGCAGCCACTGTTTTGTAGTGACTGATGGAGGCAGCGAAGCACCATGGGAAGTCTTTATGACTTCATGGAGCCTCGGCCATAAAACAGGCACCAGAGGAAATGTGATGTAACTGCGTACAGGCTGTTCCTGGAAATGTCAAGCCACAAGTGTACAAATGGTCCTGTCGCTGCAAACTTTTGGGCTGTTTCAGGTTCAAGACGTTTAGCAGAGAACTTTTCTAGGAAGACTGATGTGTAGACACTCTTATATGTGTGTAACAACACTGGGGATTTAAGCAGATTTAAATGCAGACATTGAATATATTTATAAATGTGGTTTCGTTAGTCCTTTTTATTACCCGGTTTTTGGGATGTTACTACTGAAGCTCAAGTCTGAAGTTATCTTTCCTGTTTCTAACCATCTTTGAATGTAAACTAGAGAATTAAAAAGCACAAAATAAACAAGTGGTTCCTGGCACAAACGGCATATAATAATAATAATAATAATAATAATAATAATGATAATAATAATAATAATAGATTTGTAAAGCACTTTTCTATACACACATACTCAAAATGCACAGTGGACCCATTATTCATTCACTCTCACATGCTCTCTCTGGTGGTGGTACACTACATTTTATTTTATTTTATTTTATTTTATTTGGTATAGAGCAGGGGTCGGCAACCTGCGGCTCCAGAGTAGCTTGGGAAAATAAATGACTAAAAAATAATAATAATAATAATAATAATAGTATTTAATTAAAGTGTATTTTATCTGTATTAGTTCTTTTTTTATTATTTTAGCCTTAAATTGTGATCTCGAAATATTAAAATATTCATAAAATAAATATATTTTACTGTTTTTCATCACTCAAAAATAAATGTCATACTCGTGGAAGCAACTATTTACCCGCCAAAAACGCCGTCCATTTGTCACAACTTTAAACCCCAGCAAGGACAAGTATGGAGAAATGTAAGAAAAGGAAACTATCTGAACACCTGGTGACAGACCAAGATCCGAACAAATGGGGGACTGTTAGCGAAACTGTACCTGAACGCAAAACGAAAGTGAAATGAAAGTGTGGAAAAAGGGGAAAAAACAAAACCATCATTTTAGGACGGTGAGATGATCACAGTAATCTGTAACTTCACTATTGGATGCAACTTTTTTTAAAATTTATTTATTTATTTTCTTTTACACATGACACATATTTTTGATTCAGAACTGGAAAAGCACTCTGAGAGCACAGATGACCCCCCCCCCCCCCTCCACTGATCACCACCAAACTTTTATCACTTATTCCTGGCGTCAATATCAACATTTCTTGAAAATTTCAGCCAAATCCAGCTGTAACTTTTTGCTAACGCCAGTAAAAACATAACTCCAGCCTTCCTTGGTAGAATAAAAATGGCTCATTTCCGTTATGATATGTATTAAGAAGTGTGTTTCTTCACAGAACAAATAAATAGCAATGTTTATTTTAACAGGAAAGTGTTATCGATGTGAAAAATCTGTTGTAATCTGCTTAAGGAAATTAAAATACGCTATCATATATTCGTGAGGAAATGGAAAATCCCTCAAAGTTCTATTCTTAGAAGTACATAGGCAGATTTTCCAAGGTTATAAATGTGCTTTAAACTGAAGCCGGAGTCAAATGTGGTGTTGGTTGATGCTCAGACAGGTTGCTGGAGGCTTAGCCTGAGCAGCTAAAGCCTCACTCTCTGTCAAAGGCTTCCTGCCAAGAACCATCTGTTGCTTTGTCTGGTGTGAACAACAAAAGCTTTGATATGACAACATCTTTTGTTCCTGTATCGTTGACATAAGATATGATTTGTTTTGCATCAGTAAATGAAATAAATATAATCAGACCTGTAAACGCAGGCTTTTTTTTTTCCAATATATCTTTTATGCTTTTTCTTACCGCATGAATTGATGCTCGTCCATAGTTCAGTCTTTTAATATGAGACATAAGCTTTGTCTTCTTTTACTACAGCTCACACACATGGACTGTTAACCCTTTAAACCTCCACTCAATTTTGCCTAAATTTTGATAAACATCCAATTAATGTTTGCTTATATTATAAATGAAAATATTAAGATGAAAACTGGGATATTGGAGGCGGGTCCTGTTAAATGATGTCATTTGTAGATATTTATTATTGTTTTGATGTGTTGTGGACTTTATATGGACGACATTTGGACAATTTTGTTTGTTTGTTTTGGATGTTTTTGTTGGACTATGGTGACATTTATTGGAAGATGGTTCCTCTGTTGATAATTATGAGACATAAAGGTTCAGATCTGCCATTTGCATTTTGAACAAAGATGGATGGATGGATAAGTGGGTGGATGCATGGATGGATGAAAGGGTGAGTGGGGGGATGGATGAGTGGATGAATGGGTGGATGAGTGGATGAATGAATGGGTGGGTGGTTGGGTGAGTGGGTGGGTGGATGGATAGGCGAGTGGGTGGAAGGATGGGCGGATGATTGGGTGAGTAGATGGATGAGTGGAAAGGGTGGATAGATGGATGTGTAGTTTGATGGGTGAGTGGATAGATGGATGTGTGGTTGGGTAGGTGGATGATTGGGTGAGTGGATGGATGGGTGGATGAATGAATGAGTGAATGGGTGGATGGATGTGTGGGTGGATGAGTGGGTGAATGAATGGGTGGATGGATGTGTGGTTGGTTGGGTGAGTGGATGGATGAATGGATGAGTGGGTGAATGAATGGATGGTTGGATGTATATGTATATGTGTGTGGGCGGTGCCTATGTTTGTCAGTATCTCCAGTGTTTCTTCATGAACTGCTCTTCCCTCTCTGTGTTGCAGGTACAGGTGATATCGTGGCCGTCATGATCTCGGAACACAAAGGTCGAGAGATCGTGGCGTTGCTGGAGCAGGACATCGTGGTCATGGTCCACATCACCATAGGAACCCGTAACCTGCAGAAGTACGTGAGCAGAACGTCGGTGGTGTTCGTCTCCATCTCCTTCATCGTTCTCATGATCATCTCTCTTGCCTGGTTGGTCTTCTACTACATCCAGAGGTTTCGATATGCTAACGCACGAGACCGCAACCAGGTACGTGTGTGTGTGTGTGTGTGTGTTAAAGGTCTAATAGTTTGGGATTTTTAAACTGCGAAGACGGGTGTTTTGTTACCCTACTGAAATTTTTAGAATAGGTGTGAAGTGGTCCGGAATAGATCCCACTTTTGGAGAATGGAGGTCAAAGGTCACTGTCATCTAAACTGTGTTTTTGCAATGATAAGGTATAGGGCAAATCAGGTAAAATGTGTGCAATGTGGGCAGGGTTTGTTGTGCCATACCACTTATTCATTATAGTTTAGTTTGGACTTTTTTTTCCTTTAATTATAAATTAATTTCATTAGTTTTTCGAACAGATTTGCTAGTTTTCATAAGTCATTCTGAGCCAATCAGAGACGCCTCATCACCGCATCATGGACATGTATGAGGAAGTACCGGTAAACTCTGTTGTTCGACCGAAGAGTCATTTTTCTACTGTGCAAAAATACATACAAGGTGACTGTTTTCAATGGTTTGGTACAAATACATATACTGTTACGGCCTTAATATATGCACATGCAATTTCATGGTGATATCCCCAGTATTTATTGAGTCATTGGAGTAATCATGATGTTCACATTGGTGGAGACATAATTCAATGCAATAATAAATAAATAAATTAATTAATGAATAAGAACATGGCTAAAAGAATGAAAATAACGTCTCATTTTGTTTTTGTCAACAAAAACTAATAGACATTTTAGGAATTGTTTTTATTTCTTAAGCCACATTTTATCTGGTTTTTATTGGTCATCTATAACTACATTATATATTTAATTATAGTTATCATCACAAGACCCACATTTACGTCTAGTTTGGTCTCATTTTTGTCACGTGATAAAGGTTCGTTGATGATAATATTGAGTCACTCTAAGGCGCACTGTCAATGAATGGTTTATTTTTTAGATCCTTCATATATAAGGTGAAGGTGGATTATAAGGTGGATTATAAATGTGTATATAGCGCATTAAGTGAAGGCAAAATTATTAGATAAAAAGTCTAAATTTTTAGATAAAAAGTCAAAATCATGATAAAAATCCAAAAACACAACCATAATTAATCCATTTATAAGGTGTACTGTGGATTTTGGAGGATATTAAAGTGTCACCTTATAGTCCAGAAAATACAGTAACCCTTTGTTTCCCAGATGTCATGTAATTAACTATTCAAATATTGGTATGGACATTTTAGAAACATCCAAATATTAGTATGGACACGTCCATAGTGTCCATATGCAATTTTACGCCCATTCATTGAGTTATAGCATGATATGACCTTTGACCTTTACTCAAATGGATCATTGCATCTGATATGTATTAGCTCTATGTATATGTCACATATGTATAGGACACACACACACACACACACACACACACACACACACACACACACACACAAAGTGATTACAATATTCTCTCCCAAGTAATGTTGGGTGAGATTAATAAATACCTACATACATATATATACATAAATAAATACATTTTAAAAAAGAAACGACAAAAAACAAGGAAATTTCACCAATAATTTTTATATGTTTTAGTTAGTTTTTTAAGCACACAGTATAGTTTCACTTAGTTATTGAGTTGTTTAATTTTTTTTTTATTTTAATTACAGTTTTTATTTATTTCAGTTCACAACAACGTTTAGTTTTTTTTCCAGTACTACTCTTCATCATGTGGTTAGTTTTCATAAACACTCACCTCAGTGTGTGTGTTTATATATCACTAACTAAATATGAAGAGTTCATTTGCAAAAACAGATAACTCCATTTTTCGTTTTTTTTTTTCAGAAAGTTGCATTTTTTTACTCTACATTCCAGTTAATACTCATTGATTTGATATATTATTTATTCAATTTAGTGGATCTTACCAAATGAAATAAATATATCAAATAAATCAGTATTATCTGTGGAATGTAGAGTAAAAAAATGACATTTTGTGGAAAAAAAAAGAAAAATGGAGTTATCTGTTTTTGCAAATGAACTCTTCATATATAATGCAGTTATAGATGACATATAACTTTATTTTCAATGAGAACGACAAAAAAACAAGGAAATATCACCTATAATTTTTATATGTTTTAGTTATTTTTTTAAGCACACAATATAATTTCACTTAGTTATTGAGTTGTTTAATTTTTTTTTATTTTATTTTAATTACAGTTTTTATGTATTTCAGTTCACAACAATGTTTAGTTTTTTTCCTCTTTTTTTTCTCTTCATCATGTGGTTAGTTTTTATTAACGACACTAACCTATCTGTGTGTGTTTAGTTTAATAGTATTTTCTGTGGTTCTAATGAGGCTGTATTTTTCCATGCGGCTCGGTCCCCGTGCGTCTACGCTCGGCCAGCTGTCAGCCGACATCTGGCCGAACGCAGACGCACCCGACCAGTGAACCATCAACCAGCTCCGCTCTCTGGTCCACCCAGCCTGCAACGCAAATACTTGTTCTTACTCTCTCTTTACTACGAACGGCCGCCTCTGACGTTCTCGTGACGTCTGTTAGTGACAATCCATCACCCCGCCTGTTATGACAGGACCGGGTGCCATGGCAACCGTTATTTTCATTTTTCACTGTGAATTATATTGATTTGTATTATACAAAAAATTCAACCACAAATCTGCTTCCAATCTGAGCCGTAAGGTGAAACAGATGGTGGATAGTTTGGCTGGAAACTATGGTTCCAGTCTGTACTGGTATGTTTTCATGTCAGTTAAGTGCATTTTTCAATGTTTATTTTTTTTTTTTTAGCCTTTTATTGGTCCCAGAATATACCTTAAATTGTGTCTACATTGGGTGCTTCTATGAAACTAGTACCTAAAAGCAGGACAGAGGGGTTAGAAATTCAAACCAGATGTAGACTAATGATATGAAGCAAGTTTGGAAGCACTTTAGGTCTATTTTAACCTGTAAAGACCCATGATCTAAAGCATTTACTGATCTAAACTGTTAATCTACTAATCCTTAGAGGTGGTAAAAGTACTAACAATCTGTACTTAAGTAGAAGTACAGCTATTTGTGTGGAGGGAAAAATATAAAAGTAGAAGAACTGATTTAACTCTTTTACTGAAGTAAAAGTGGAAAAAAAACTTCTCTATTGAAATAAAGTATAAAAGTAAAACTGCATTTTCTTTTGCCATAAATGAAATAATACTTATTTAACCAGGGAAAAAAATCATATGAGTTTCAAAAGTATTCAAAAATAAAACCCTGTAAAAGTCAGTTACTGTGTAGAAAATGTGTTTGATCAGGTCATAGTTACGAGGTTTTGTGGGTGTGGACTGGAAATGATGGAAAAAATGTGAGGTTAAAAACTGCATAATTATGAAATAGAAGGTCAAAATTACAAGATAAAAAGTCAGAAATATGAGATAAGAACTGTGTAATTATGAGGAAAAAGGGTCTAAAGATGATACGATGAGATAAGGTGGCACAATTGAGATAAAAATGCCACAATTTTATGGTAAAAAGTCAAAATTTTTATTTTCCGCTGATTTTCCCCTTAAATCCACTTATTGAAAATTACAAAAAAAAGTATTGTGTCTATTCTGAGGATGTAAGAAGTATAACATACAGACATTTATGTAAAAATGTAGGGAGTTAAAGTAGTAAGTTTCCAGAAAAATAAATACTCAAGTAAAGTACAGATACGTAAAAAAGTATACTTAAGTACAGTAACATAGTACTTCTACTTAGTTACTCCCTACCTCTGCTAATCGTATTAATACATGTAAATAATTATTTTAAAATACAGTTATTCATCTTTTCACGGTCATCAGATATGACCCATTTGGATGTTCAGAGTCACCATGGTTACCGTGGAAACACAGTCATCTTCTACAACATTGCTTGGTCAGTAAAACTCATGGAGTTGGATCAATAATAGTGAATGAAGACAGTTGGATTATGTTCAGTTAATAACAGATTTTATGGGAAAATGTCACTTTTTCTTCCATTTTTTAATGTTTTGATATTTTAATCTTTGATTTTACTCTGAGCTTTTACGAGCATCTACCTGATCAGTCAAGAAAACAGTTTATTTTCAGCAAAAAAAAAAAAAGAAGAAGAAGAATTAAGAGGTTAGTATTATAATAAATGTTGACACATCATTTAGGAAAGGTTAATTTGGGAGCTGCCGCAGAAGTCACATTGGTTCTTTTTATGTGTTAAAAATTAAATATTTACTGATATAAAAGAGAAACTATTTTTCTGATTAAACATACTCTTATTTGGCATAAAAAAAGTCTGCATGTAACATAGTAAAAAGGACAGGAAAATTAAATACTACTGATTTTTCAAATAGGTTTTTCTTATCATTTTTAATATAATTTTAACCTTTGTATAATGTTGAAAATTAATTACATTGATTATGTTGTGGGCCATTTTGACCCGTACTGTATAAATCCATTAAAAGCAGTAAAAAAGCAAAGCATTAACAGGTTAATCTAATAACTACTTTATATTTAGATGATAAATATTTAGAGTATAGAGCATTTTTTCACACCACTAGTTGTACTTCTACTAAAGTACAGAATGTGAGTACTTTTACCACCTCTGTCCACAATAGATTCCATAAAATTTTGACGAATGTAGATCAAAGGTCAAGATCGCAACCAAAAATGTGTTTTCGTTATGATAAGAGATGGGGAAAATCTGTTAAAATGTGGGCAGGGGGGGGTTATTGTACTGGGCACCACTTTTTAAAAATGAATTGATTTGCAATGGCTCAGGGCAAGAGTATTTTTAAGCCTTTATCTGAGGTCATTGGGTTCATCCGGGGAGGAAATATGTTTAAATTTGTCTTTCATTAGTGGGTCTGAAAAAGCTGACAAAGTGGCAGATACCAAAAAACCCAGATTCATTAAAAAGACCCAAATGTCAGCATTTCCCTTTAGGACCATGTGTCATGTGTTTTATAGCTTATGTACAGAGGTGGAAGTAAAAGTAAGTAAAAGTACTTCATTACTGTACTTAAGTAGATTTTTTTTTATCTGAGTATTTATTTTTCTGGCAACTTTTGTCTTTTACTCCCTACATTTTTACATAAATATCTGTACTTTATACTCTTTACATTCTCAAAATAGACTCATTACTTTTTCAAACTAAACAGATGTGACAGTAGGAAAAATAAGTCGCCTCAGACGGAAAATCAGTGAAGGAGAGAAACTGTGATTTTTAGTTAGATATAGTTGTATGACTTTTTAGCTCACAATTTTGACTTTTTATATCATCATTTTAACATTTTATATCACAATTCTGACTTTTTATATCATAATTTTTAACATTTTCTATCACAATTTTGACTTTTTATCTCATCATTTTAACATTTTATATCACAATTTTGACTTTTTATCTCATCATTTTAACATTTTATATCACAATTTTGACTTTTTATCTCATCATTTTAACATTTTCTATCACAATTTTGACTTTTTATCTCATCATTTTAACATTTTATATCACAATTTTGACTTTTTATCTCACCATTTTAACATTTTATATCACAATTTTGACTTTTTATCTCGTCATTTTGACTTTTTCTCTTAAAATTATCTATTTTTTAATCTCATATTTATCTATTTCTCTCCTAAATTTCCTGTCCATATCCACAACACTGAGTAACTGTGACTCGATCAAAAATGTTGTCTACAAAGTAACTCACTTTTAAAGGCTTTATTTTATATTTCAGATTTTTCTGATTTTTAGTATTTAGTATTATTGCCTTCATTTTTCTTTTTTTACTTTTGTACTTTATTACAATTGAGAAGTTGTACTTTTTACTTTTACTTAAGTAGTACTTCTACTTTGAGTATAGCTGTACTTGTATTTAAGTACAGAATGTGAGTACTTTTAACACCTCTGGTACAGGTTGTATCTGAGTAAATGTGTAATTATCAGAAATTTGATTTAAAAAAAAAGTTTAAATTAAGCTCCAGAGAAAAAGGGTGAAAGAGTGGATGGAAGAAAAATGTTTTTGTCAGGTTGAATTTGGCATCTTTTTTGTTTTTTTTTTTCTACAGAGACGTTTGGGAGACGCTGCCAAAAAAGCCATCAGTAAACTTCAAACACGTACTATTAAGAAAGGAGACAAGGTAAACACTGAAAACACTGGAGCAGAGGAGTTTATATAAAGTTTAGAGACAAATCTTTGTTTCAAAAATGTTAAAGTGAACAAGTAAATGTTGTCGCATCTATACCGTACTAGTTAAAATGTGAGATTCTAAATATACTGTGTACATTCTGTATACATTTTGAATAGGGCTGTGAAAATTAAAGCAGATTAATTCATGGTAATGTTTAATCTGGTTAAAAAATTTGGATGAAATTAAATGGAACAGATGTTTACAGCTTAGTTGAAACTTTTGAAGGTGTTGAATAAACATGTTAATTGCATATATATTAATATTTTTCATATATTTTGGATATTCACATTTTTCTTAGGGGGGGGGGGTTCTGTGTGTTGAATAGGTTTTCAGTGCTTTTTTCGAGTTAGTGAATTTTAGTGATTTTTAGCATGTTTTATCTATTGTTTTTCTCCACACTTTATTTGTCATTACAATGTTTTGTTGTGGAAAATTTTAGTATAACCCCACCCTGAGATAGAATGGTCAACTGGGAAGTACTTCCATTTTAAAATATGACATTAACATGAAGCATGGAGAGGATAAGTTACGCCCTTCTACTTCTGGTCCATGGGTGCTTAACTCACAAAATATTTGAATGGGAGTGAATGGAGGGAGTCGAGCTAAATTCTGTTTGACAAGTGCTCTGAAGTTCACATATGATAGCAGTTAATAAGAAATATTTGATGTGGCATAGGCAGACCACCCATTTTTGATGGGAATCAAATGTGACGTTACGTTTTATGTGGGTTTATTAAGAGACTACAATGCGTCGTTTATGTGACGTCACACTCCGCTCAGCTGTGGTGTGGAGTCTGTGGTGATGTCACATACGCGCCACATGTGTAGTCCAAATTATTAACGGGATTTACTCACAAATAAATCAATGGTTGCTTAACAGAAGCAGTTGAAACGCACATTAATAATTATCATTTATGATGAGATACAACATGTGTGTGATTCAGGGCACATGATAAACCAGACACGATTTTAGCATTTTAATTCCCATTGAATACCATTCATTAATTTTCCGATCTCAGGCCCCATGAGTCTTCCGGAAGGGGCGGAGACTTAAACTCCCAATGCTCTAGTCAGGGATTCTGCTAGCACCTATGCTAATGTGTCGCCTAGCTTACAACAAGCATGTTAAATGCAGCCCCCCATGAAGTTATTATGATTATTATTAGTATTAGCATTATTACTATTATTAATAACCTATTCTTATTAAGCTAGCACCACATCTCATGTCACCAGTTGATGAATTCACATACATGATCATGGTTCAATATCTGTACAGTAACTGGTTTGAAGATTTATCTCTTGGGTCTGTCATTTTCAAGTGTGCTATTAGCACAGTGCTAAGCTAGTACGATTAGCACAGAGCTAGGCTAGTGCTATTAACACAGTGCTAGGCTTTAGTAAACACTGTGTGTCACCAAGTGTTTCATTAAATCAGTCGTATTCCAGTCTTTACATGTAAATGTCTTTAACACCTGTAGCATATGGAAGAATCTGGAACTTGTGAACTGTAGCCGCACAGTCCTCCTTTTTGTTTGGTCACTGTCTGCACCGTCGCACATCGAAATCTAATGTGAATTTTGGTACGATATTTCGGCATTTCCGTGTTTGCACACACTGTCGCATGTGTGTGTTTCTGTTTAACAAAGGAAAGAGGCCGTAATTAAACCACAGCTGTATATGAGGATGGTACTGAAATATGGTACCCAAATTCACATTAGATTTGTATCTGGTTACTACCGTTGCCCCAGTTCCATACCTATACAGACTTTTGGTACCCAACCCTAATTGTATGGCTTTATTTTAAATGCAAGAGATGTCAGTTTTACGTAAGTCAATAATGTCAGGATTAAATGAACCTGTTACCTAGGCCTAATAAAATAAGAATACTGGGAAGGAGGTCGGGTATATTACATTAATATTAACTTCAGATCCATGTTGCACTTCAGTTGGTTTCTCTCGCTTTTTGTGTGTGAGCGAGAATGACAGAATCGCATTGGGAGGAAAAAAAAGCCGCAATCTATTTGTGGCGCTGGGTTTTCATTCTGTGGCACTATGCCACAAATTAGTTTAGGAATGGGAAAGGCTGCATTTGACAGCCCTAATTTTGAATAATTGTTAAAACCACTAATGGCTTCCTTTTCTTATGTGTATTTTAGGAAACTGAGTCAGACTTTGACAACTGTGCAGTTTGCATTGAAGGATACAAGGCTAATGATGTTGTGAGGATATTACCCTGCAAGTAAGATAAGTTTTAGCAGATTTATATATCAGTTTTATACTTGTAATTTATTATATAGTGGTCACTCTCATGTTGTATTAGTGTTTTTTACTCCTATCTATCTATCTATCTATCTATCTATCTATCTATCTATCTATCTATCTATCTATCTATCTATCTATCTATCTATCTATCTATCTATCTATCTATCTATCTATCTATCTATCTATCTATCTATCTATCTATCTATCTATCTATCTATCTGTCTATCTGTCTATCTGTCTATCTGTCTGTCTGTCTGTCTGTCTGTCTGTCTGTCTGTCTGTCTGTCTGTCTGTCTGTCTGTCTGTCTGTCTGTCTGTCTGTCTGTCTGTCTGTCTGTCTGTCTGTCTGTCTGTCTGTCTGTCTGTCTCTGTCTCTATTTATCTGTCTGTCTCTCTCTATTTATCTGTCTGTCTCTGTCTCTCTCTCTCTCTATTTATCTGTCTCTCTCTCTCTCTCTCCCTCTCTCTCTCTCTCTCTATTTATCTGTCTGTCTGTAGGGTATAAATGTCTATAAAAATAGATATAACCAGTATTTCCTCTGTGCACTTTTCCATGTGTCACATGTTTAATTTGTTTGTTCAGGCATGTTTTCCATAAACACTGTGTAGACCCGTGGCTACAGGACCACCGGACGTGTCCCATGTGTAAAATGAACATCCTCAAGGCCTTGGGAATCCCGGTAGAGCCCGTTTTACTTTCACACTCAATAAAATAAAAACTGAACTGAACTGACTGATGGTTTTTAGGGCCAGTTAAAAACACTGAAACACTCACGGTGTGTGTACGTGCTGCGTTTATTCAGCTCAACGCCGACTGCTCCGATGACATTCCTCCAGACTATGACACGTCGGTCGGGGGTCCTCCGACCAATCCCATCAGCGGGGCCAGTGACATCACGGTGAATGAGAGTTCAGTGGTGCTGGATGCAGATGGAAGAGCGCTGGACCTACAGCAGCTCCAGGCTGACATGGGGACGGCGCCTCAGGCAGGAGAAGGTCACATGAGCTCCAGCAGTGAGTACAGATGGCACAGGTTTATTTAACACAGCACATGGATGGATAGATAGATAGACAGACAGACAGACAGACAGACAGACAGACAGACAGACAGACAGACAGACAGACAGATACTATAGATACTATAGATAGATGGATACTATAGATGGATGCTATAGATGGATGCTATAGATGGATAGATAGATAGATAGATAGATAGATAGATAGATAGATAGATAGATAGATAGATAGATAGATAGATAGATAGATAGATAGATAGATAGATAGATAGATAGATAGATAGATAGATAGATTTTTTTTGTCATTGTAACACGTACAACAAAATTTAAGAGCCAACCAATCAGTGCAACAATCATAAAAACACTCACAAAATCTTAAAATCTAAAAGGACAAAAACATAAAACCATTAAAAACTAAAATAGCTAAAAGATACATGCATAGGCACCAGGAAGTCTAAGGCTGATGGGAAAAGGTGGACAGGAAGTTCAGTTCTGGGTCACATTTATTACCATCCGCTTGTTTATTTTTTTTTTCTCTTTGTAGTGAAGCCACATCATTTTATTCATGCACCTGAACTTTATAATGGGACTTATTAAAATAAAAGGATAAAACAATCTTTTTTCCTCCTTTTTTATTGGTTTTGGTTCATTTCAAAGTTCAAAACCAGGCTGGTGGCCACATGCTCATGTTTTCACTAGTATTACTGTACGTCCCATCTTAGAGGTTCACCAGGACATACAGAAAAACTGCTCAGTCTGATTTACCAACTCCAATTACAAAAGCCAAAAATCACTGTTTGATATATTTACTTATTTATATTTACTTACATACTCAGTATATTGTATTTTATCAGCATAAATTGGGTATTTTACTATATTTAATTCATTGATCATGTAGATGTTCATAAAAGCTCAGGTTTCCTAGAGTCAACAAAATGAAACGTGTTTCTTCTCAAAACAATATGTGTTCGAATGAGTGATTTATTTGCAAAACAAAACCGTCACAGAACAAAAACATACACCTTGTAATTGCTTGGAGCTACTTTATCTCAATAGCGATCAATACGCTAGTGTTGTCACTGTTAACAGCTGTGCACCTGCACGTAGCAGCCGCAGACACTGCCAAACAACTGATGAAAGTAGTTTGCTAAGGCGCACAGCTGTTAGCAGGGACAACGCTAGCACATTGATCAATATTGAGTCAAAGTAGCTCCAAGCAATTACGAGGTGTGAATCTTTGTTCTGTGACGGTTTTGTTATGCAAATAAATCACTCATTCGAACACATACTGTTTTGAGGAGAAACACGTTTTATTTTGTTGACCCCAGGAAACCTGCCAGGACTACTTTCGCTTTGACCAAAACTGGACTAGAACTGGGCTCACAGGACACTGTCGGGGGGTAAGTCAGTGTGGGTGCACCAGAGTAAAGACGGTGATGTCGTACAGATTCATGTGAAAAAAGACGACTATCCCTTTAAACTTAAAATAAAAAATTATGTAATAAAATTATATATATATGAAGAGTTCATTTGCAAAAACAGATAACTCCATTTTTCTTTTTTTTTCACAAAATGTCATTTTTTACTCTACATTCCACAGATAATACTGATTTATTTGATATATTATTTATTTCATTTGGTAAGAGCCACTAAATTGAATAAATAATATATCAAATCAATGAGTATTACCTGGAATGTAGAGTAAAAAATGCAATTGTCTGAAAAAAAACGAAAAATGGAGTTATCTGTTTTTGCAAATGAATATATATATATATATATATATATATATATATATATATATATATATATATATATATATATATATATATATATATATATATATATATATATTCATTCATTCATTCATATATATAATATATATATATGTGTGTGTGCGTGTTTGTTTGTAAATATGTTTTCTGAAAAGGCTCTAACTATGTCCTTTAAATATCAGATGTTTCCCCCTCTCTTCAGTGTGTCCTCCTTTGACAGTTAGTATAATTTAAAACAAAAATTACGAAAACATGCAAAACGCTGCTTCTAAACCACCCATCTGTTTATGTGTTTCCCACAGATGTGTAATGAGTCTGTTAGATTTTCACATCAGTCCGTCCAGCTTGATGTATTTAAACTTTCCGTCTTCTCGGTTGTTTCTTCGTCGTTCCTGCTGTTCTTCTTTGCCTGCTCAGGAATCTGGTTTGTGTCAGCTTTTAGTTTACGGCGTACTTTCACACTGTGTTTGAAGAGTGGAATGAAAAAATGAAATAGCTTTTGCCAAAGTCCTGGTCCATCTGTAGTCCCTCAGAGTCTGTTCAGGGACT
Organism: Siphamia tubifer; assembly: GCA_020466265.1. Classification (NCBI taxonomy): domain Eukaryota; kingdom Metazoa; phylum Chordata; class Actinopteri; order Kurtiformes; family Apogonidae; genus Siphamia; species Siphamia tubifer. Next base: position 6,926,843 of record CM035783.1, read on the forward strand.
GGCAGAGGTTTAAACCCTGACATGTGAAGATTCAAACAGGCCATTACTCCAGTGGCTTTGAAAACAGTTTTTCTTCAAGGAGAGAATATGCTGTGACTTCATATGAATCACAGCTTCAAAAATTCAAATTAAATGGCTGAGATTAATGCTTAATCAATAATAACAATAATGATAATAAGCCTTAATTTAATCGTGTGATGCATAGTGGTCACTCCAGTGGACAGTTAGTTTTTCCACAGCTGTTTTTTTCATGCATTTTTTGGGTTATATATCATCCAATACACTGACATCAGTGTTGTACGGGTCGATGTACACACGACTCACAACAACCGTTTTTTTAAGGAGCCCGCCCGCAACTCGGACTGCAGGAAATCTATTTGAAAAGGACGCACCCGACCCGCATTTTTAAAAAGTAGTCAATGGTTTTTATGAACATCACATGACCTTACTCACATACTAGCATTAATTTCTGTTCTAGTTGTCCCAAACTTTTTTTGTTCATAAAAGCTCAGATGAAGGTATATATAATCTGATATATCTGACAGTTGGAGTGTAATTTAAAACAGAAAGTTTATTATTCATTTTTGGATGTTATTGTCCATTTTGTTACTTATTTTATACATTTTGACTGGAACGGTTAAAGTGTCAAGACTTAAAGCATTAAACAAGTGTATGTCCGTGCGTGTGTGTGTCCGTGTGTCCGTGCGTGTGTGTCCGTGCGTGTGTGTGTCCGCGTGTGTGTGTCCGTGTGTGTGTGTGTCCGTGTGTGTGTGTGTGTGTGTGTGTGTGTGTGTGTGTGTGTGTGTGTGTGTGTGTGTGTCCGTGTGTCCGTGCGTGTGTCCGTGTGTGTGTGTCCGTGTGTGTGTGTGTCCGTGTGTGTCCGTGTGTGTGTGTGTGTGTGTGTGTGTGTGTGTGTCTGTGTGTGTGTCTGTGTGTGTGTCCGTGCGTGTGTGTGTGTGTGTCCGTGCGTGTGTGTGTGTGTGTGTGTGTGTGTGTGTGTCCATGCGTGTGTGTCCATGCGTGTGTGTGTGTGTGTGTCCGTGCGTGTGTGTGTGTGTGTGTCCGTGCGTGTGTGTGTGTGTGTCCGTGCGTGTGTGTCCATTCATCCTGCTGTAGTCGACCACCGTCATCCTCAGCTCAGCAGTGACTCAGACTCTTCATACATCCTGGGTGTGGAAGTGGGCGTGTCTGAAGTGGACCTGTCCACAGAGCTGGAATGTGACGGAGCCAAATCCTGAAGGAATCAGAGCCGAGCACAAAACCAGCGAAGGAGCTCCCGGAGACGCATCTTTGGCCATGACAGGAAGTGGCATCACAGAAGATGGACCAATGAGCAATACCACCCAAACAAATGTCACCAAACGTCTCCTGCTTTTATCTGTACTGACACCCAAGACAACACTACTGTGGACAATGTGGCTTTTGCTCAGTGTCTCGCACATGGTGTTTTTTTTTTTGTTTTGTTTTGTTTTTCGCTGGTTCCACTTCCAGCTCCTACGTCGTGGTGACCCACTTTTTCCACACGATTCAACCTACGAAGACGGAAAGATTTCTTTTCTTTTTTTTTTTTTGCACCCAAACCTTGCTGCTGAACACAATACGGGCTTAGTTTTACACTGGGCTGCAGCTTTAACTATGTAGAAATATGTGGTATGAGATCACTGCCAACATAAAACACATGTTCAGCTACAGATGTACAGATGTGATGTGGAGACACAACACATAAACAGCCCAAAACAGCAGTCCGACCCGGGTCCAGTCTAATTGGTGTGAACTCCCACCAGCAGTTTGTTGTGTTTCTCAAACTTGGCCACATTTTAATCTTCAGAACTTGGAAGTGAAGGATTTAACATTTTCTGTGGTCATTACAGACATGAAATATGTATGCACAAATGATGCTGTAATTTCTAAATGTAACGGTTTGTGTCTATTTTGTGAGATGTTGATTTTTATTTAGATTTTTCTTCCAATATTTTACCAAATCTTATTGTGGAAAGGAAATAACCAAACCCAAACCACATATTTCCGTCCTTACTGTTGACAATCATAGAAAACAACAAGCAATTTCAAGTGATGTCACCCACTGCCCTTTTTGAAGCTGCTGCTGATTCACAAATTAACACAACACGGCACCGGTCATCAGTACCTGCTGTCCGCTAACCCAGGACCTGTTTGTACTAGTGGTGTAGACGATGCTGCTAAATACACATGCACAGTTGTTTTTGTCAATAATAAGCAGTTCCTTCAAGTTGGCCGACATAAATATGACAAAAAGTCATGTGTGCCAGGCTTATCAGTGGTGTTTAAACAGTCTTGCTCTTCTTCTTCATTTACACTAATTCCTTTAGCGATTCAGTGGAAATGAAAAACATCTGTATGTGATATGAAACCTACGCTGCAAAAATCCAAATCTCATTCCGGGTCCAAATATCTATTTAAACTAAGACTTAATCACCAAAAGAGTAACTTTCAACTTATTTTTAGAAAATAGATCTTGAAAAACTGGCAGTTTTTTGCTTGATTAAAGCAAAAAAAAAAAAACTTTAATTAAGCACACACACACATATTTTATATATATATATATATATATATATATATATATATTTCCTAGACCTATTGTCTAAAAATAAGTTCTTATTTTTCACTGAAAAATTACTGTTAAGGTGATTATGTCTCGTTCTGAGTGTAGTGAGATATTGTGACTAGAAATGACAAAATTACACTTTGTAAATGTATATTTTTGCAGTGTTAATATAAAGGTACATATTTCTGTAAGAAGAAAAATTACACCATGTAAGAAAAAAAACCTGAAAATTTAATTTGATTAATGGAAATGTTCTATTCTTGATTGATGGTAGAGTTTAATGCTGAGAGAATTGCTTTTTTTTTTTTCTTTTGGAGAAAGAAGACAAAAAAGGACAAAGCTGTTTACACTGTTGAAATAATTAGAGAGTTTGGTGTTTAACCCCACACTAAGCTGGCTGTTTTCTGTCAACATGTGGAAACAGTGGATATCAACACTCATATTTTTTAGGTCTTATTTAGTTGACCTTTTTCAGCCAAAAAACTGCAAACTGGTGCATGACTGCCTCCACCTGGTCCAGAGTGGGAATGACGGCACATCTGTCTGAGCTCCTGTAGAAAGACACTCTATAAAAGCTTTGTTCTCACCATTAAAAACTCTAATACCAGGCCAGCATTTTGACACTCTTCCATTCTGAATAAGCACAGCTGCACGTGATGTGTGAGGGTTAAGAAGAGAACACATGTTTTCTGATTTGCCTTCTTAGTGTGGATTTACTCTTATGTTATGTCCATGCTAAATACTGACACTGTTAACCTGCATCCATTCGCATCACAATTATATTTTCAAAACTACTGAAGATACTGCTCAATGTGAGAAATGCATGGTCATTCAGAGGCCAATAACGTAATAACACCTGATAATGTAATAAATGTGCCCTTTTTTAAAATATAATAGGCTAATAAAGTAGTAAAAGTCCTGAACTGATATTGTAATAACTTTTGACCAATAATGTAATAATTTATTATGTTTTTGGCTTGTTAAAAAAGTATTTCCGATGTAATAACTGAGACAATAATGTAATAATTTATTATGTTTTGACCTGCTAAAAAAAAAATTATCTTTCAAATATAAAAACTGAGACAATAATGTAATAATTTATTGTGTTTTTGGCCTGTTTAAAAAAAAAAGTTTCTAAATGTAATAACTGAGCTAATAATGTCACAATTTATTACATTATTGCAATATTGACTCAAGACTTTTGTTATGTTATTAGCCAGTTATTTCATTATTAGCTTGTTACATTTTAAAAAGGGCTAATTTATTATATTATTATTGGCTTCTACAAGGGTCCAAATACTTTTCCATCATTGTTACACTAGACCAGTTATTATGTAGCATGGACATAGTAATTCTGACTGTTAATTCATATTCTTTTTTTATTATTTTCATGATTATTAACTAATTTTTTCTTTTTTCTTGGTCTGTTATGGCCCTTTCACTCACATGTTCTCCTTATATAAATGTTATATGTGATCAGCTGACTCTTAACACTCACATTCCTGCAGACTTGCACAGTAAAGAAGCACAGACCCACGGAGCTGCTGGAATGAACCGGTGGTGATTTTCTCTTCCAGTCATTGTTTCCATCATATTGTTCAACCACCTGAGACCCTGTTATATAACACACACATGTGCACACACCCCTGTTTGAATGAGGAGTACTCGGGCAAATGTTAAAAGTTTAATTTGTGACATGAAGAGGAATGGAATGTAGTGTTTTCTGCTGCTTTGTTGCATCATGGTTACAGTTAACACTGGGGAACAATTTCTGTTGAGTTAGATTTCTATGCTGATGAACACTAAATTTTTTTATGCTGATTCCAAAATTGCTTCCAAAGTTGTTGTTGGGGTTTTTTTTTAGGACATCAAGTTTTTTTTTTGTCGACAGCTTACCTTCCAGATAAGCACAATTCCACTGATTCGCTGTAGTCAGACTTTTCAGCTGATTACAATTGGACTCATCTACAGCTATGTGGAAACTTGTCAATTCAGTTACCATGGAGACAGTATGTGGGTTTACATGGGAGGTTTTATTAGTGTTTTATTCTGAATAAAAGTTTATTTTGCTTTAAGGTGAATTCAATAATTCACCTAATTCCTGTTGAAAGTGTTAATTCAGATTTAAACATAATTCCGAATAAAGTTATTTTGATGTTAATTCTGACCAGGTATTCAGAGAATGTTTAATCTATTCCCTACTTTGTGCCAATCTCAAGTTTCTACGACAACCCTTACTTCAATTAAAGCCAATAATGTAATTTGACTCTTTTGCAAAATGTGACCTTGACCTTTGACCTTTCTGATTTAAATTTTGGTGGTGATCTGGGCGGGGGGGTCTACCTTGGCGGAGGTCTTCACTCTGAGTGCTTTTCTAGTTTTTCTATTAGTCCATTTTTTTTTTTTTAGTTATTGACCCAATGACCCCTGACCTATTGGGTCAACAATAGGTCAAAATCTATACACACAAGATGCAGAATTGTAAGACCAGTGTGTTGATGCTCAGTGGAAGCCTGTAAGATGAGTAATTAAAAAGTTCTATCCCAAATTCAATTTTGACCTTTTTTTTTTTTTTTACTTTGACCTTTGACCTACAGTCTTCAAATTTCTCCTTCTGGATTCTGATGTCAATGCACATCAACAGTGATAGCAAAACGAAGCTATATGCAAAACTGAGTATACTGCGGAATGAAAAGGAAATTCCTGATTTGTCCTAACTCTGATCATTGTGAAAACATTTGTGGTGACCTTGACCTTTGACCTACATTCAGCAAAATTTAATGGTATCTATTCTGGACCATTTCACACCTTTCATGGAAATTAGTCCAAAAAAATTGCTGGCAAACAAAATCATCAAACAAAGGGGTAGGGGGTCATAGACAGAATCGGGGCAGAAGTAACTGAATCCAATATGGCGGCTACCGAGTCGGTACCCGCTGATCAACATGATCAACGGGCAATAATTTTGTATTTGATATGACTGAACTGAAACCTAAGATATACTGAAAGAAACGAATACTATTGGATGCAAAACTGAAGAGTGAAAAATAAAACCCATTGTTACATATCATTTGGTAAAAGTAATATATTATATAATGCAGGCTTAAAGAAAAAGAGACAATAAAAGTTTGTTTTGGTCATAATATCAGTGTCATTATGTTCTATCTTCTATATATTAGACCTAGAGTAATTTTTCATTCTTGTTATGATGCAATCACAGTTTATTTTCCAAGCAAATGCTGGGCTTTTTATTGATAGAATACATAATTTATTCACTTTTGGTTGTTTTAATATCCAGTAAATGAAGCTAAATAGATAGAAAATCATTATGAAGTGTATTGATGGACGCCATATTGGATTTTGTTACTTCCATCCCGATTCCGTCTATGACCTAGTGCCGACCGGTTGAATTACATGTAGAATTCAGACCTAACTTGACAATAATTGTGTTCCCCAGTGTAACTCAACCTGTTGATGCCACATTTTTAACAACACTACCAGCTAAGATATAAGATTGTATAACTTTGTTTATGATGCTGTTTTATTGACATATGCAGTTGAATATTCATCCGGCTGCATCTGTATTTTCCTAAATTTCTAGTCGATAAGGTTGAAATGATGTGCCTCTGTGAGTTCAGCTTTCATATACAAATGTAAAGGAAGAATGTGAGCGTATTATTGATGCAGATGTTTAAGTCTTAGCCAGTCAGATCTGGTACATTAAGCTTCTATACGTCACCAATGGATAATGAAACGGCACGGCACCCCAGAAAACCCCACAGACAGTCAATATGGATTCCTCCTGCTCCGTCCTTTTGCTTGTTTTCCTCAGTCTCATGTGTCAGATATTTCTTCTGTCACCTTAACTTCTGCTCACAAACATTTGACCATTTGTTTGGTTGGCATGGCGACAAAATGAAGCTAAGCACATGTGTTTTCAGTGCCAGATTGGTACTGGCTGTTGAAACAAGTTTGGGGAAAGCCTTTTTTTTAACAGAGAAGCCAACAAATGTGACTCAGCTCTGAAGTCATCGTCTCAATTTCATGTGTTTACAGTATTTCAATGTAGTGATTTATATATATATATTTAATATATATATAAAAAAGGACAGGCCTGTATTCAGTGTAATAAGTCTCAGAAAATAACACAAGATAATTATCTGTGGTTGTTTCTCTGTTTTCCCTTTAAGTGTTCATACAAATATGCTATGTTACCCAAATCCTTATTTTCAAATTTATTGAATTGCTTGCCTGTAGACAAACTGTCTTGTATGAATTTAACCTGTTCTATTAATTCATTGACTGGAATGAATGTAGTAATTGCACACACTCTTTGACTTTCCTATAAGCACCAAACTTCACTTTTTCCTGAGAAAATATTAGGGAAATATTCTGAATTTTTAAACTTGTACAATAAAGTGTTACTCTATTTACTTTTCATTATCTGTTTATTTTATCCAGTTTGTTGAAATGTTCCTGTCTTGCACTTTATCCTTACAGAGATTGGAGAGCGCTAACACTGTAAGACTTCAAATGTAAATCTTTCCTAAGCTACGGTACAAAGAAAATGGCACATGACCTAGTTAATGCTCATCTATTCATCTGTAGTATGTCCTGTTTGTCTGTGGAACACCTAACACCTGCACAACTCCACCAAATGATCCGAAATTTGGACGGTGACTTTCCAGTACTGTAACGGATTCCACTGCAAATTTTCACATCATTACAACATACAACAATGAAGATATTAAAATAATTTCATTGCTCATTCTAATTTTGCCACTTTGAGCATTGACAAGTCCCACCCCCTGATTTGGCTACAGCTGTGCCAGGCTTTTTTTTTTTTTTTTTCCCCCGACGCAATTCTGTCACACAGAAAGTGAGCAAGAGAGAGAGAGTTGGGTACTGAAAGTCAATATAGGTAAACGTTAACGTATTAATGCAGCAGTGAGCGCACACGTGACACAGCAGTGCAGACAGCGACAAGGCGGACCATGCGGTTACAGTTCACAGGAACTTCCAGATGCTTCCATATCCTACAGGTGGTAAATACATTTACATGTAAAGGCTGGAATAATAATACTAATAAATAATAATAATAATAATACTAATTTAATGAAGCACTTGGTGACACACAATGTTTACTAAAGCCTCTGTGACGAGCTAACTAGCCTAGCACTGTGCTAATAGCACTAGCCTAGCACTGTGCTAATAGCACACTCAGGGGCGGGTCTAGAATTTTTTTCTAGGGGGGGCCAGCTAGGGGCACAGACATTGGAAGGGTGGCACACCGAAATGACTTTAAAAAAAAAAAGCCCTACAGTCTTAGATCATAATAAACGGTAGGCTGAAGTATGAATGATATAACTATTTTATTTACCCAAATAATGTACAGAACAGTGTAGCATCAAGCATTTAGAAATCTGATTTGACTGAGTAAAATGTTTTTTTGTTTGAGTGGGTAGATCTGTGCTGTGGAGGAGTATACTGGTGTATCTAGTAACCTAGTAGTAGTATAGGTTTTCATCAAGATAAACGATATTGTTTCATAGGTATCTAAGCTTACCTCTTTGTTAACTTAGAAAGACAGAAACATCCAATTGAGTTTAGTTATGATGAATGACTTTATTTTTTTACTTCCATTTTTAAATTATATGGCAGCACAAACTGAAAGAATTCAAGTCAGTATGTGTGTGTGTGTGTGTGTGCTATTGAATCAACTGTCATAACAGGTACATAGTGTGTACACATGAAAAATCCCTTTGCCATTAACAAGTAATGCTGAACTTAACACAAATACACTTAAATCAGTCTCACTATACATCAAAACACTAATCTGCATGTACATGTGCTATTAACCTGTGTGTTATTGAATCAACTGTCATAACAGGTACATAGTGTGTACACATGAAAAATCCCTTTGCCATTAACAAGTAATGCTGAACTTAACACAAATACACTTAAATCAGTCTCACTATACATCAAAACACTAATCTGCATGTACATGTGCCATTAACCTGTGTGTTATTGAATCAACTGTCATAACAGGTACATAGTGTGTACACATCAAAAATCCCATTGCCATTAACAAGTAATGCTGAACTTAAGAACACAAATACACTTAAATAAATAAATCTCACTATACATCAAAACACTTGTCTGCCTGTACATGTGCCATTAACCCTCCTGTCACCATCCCTGGTCAAATTGACCCAATCTGTTTTGAATGTTTCTTCTGTCCTCCCTCCTACCCTCCTTTCCTTTTCCTTCTTTCTTCTCCTCCTTCCCTCTTTCTTTCCTCCATCCTCCTTACTTTCTCTCTCCTTTTCTTCCTCTCTTCCTTCTCCATCCTTCCTTCTTTCCTCTGTCGCTTCCTCTATCCTTCCTTCTTTCCTCCATCCTTCCTTCCTCCATCCTTGCTTCTGAAGAAATCATGCATATTGTTTGGTTAGAAATAATATTAAGTCAGAAAATCACTTTCCTTAAACTGTAACACACAGGATAGGTAGCTATAACATGCAATTATATCATCCTTTAATGATATGTATCATTAGATGCACACATACAGTACATACACACACACACACACACACACACACAGAGTCTTTATAGTCAATACGTCTAGCTTAGGGTTGCTGTTTGTTTTTTCCACATTTACCAGTGTTGTGTCGAGATCTGTTTCCGGCATTGATATGTTATTCATTTTTATACAAGTAATACTCATACTGGTTTGATTAAACACTTTGACAGGCTAGTATTTCCCATCTTTGCTGAGCGATAGGTTTGTGCTTTTAGTTTTGTGAGTTTGTGTTAATCACTGAAATCAACCAGCGTTTATTAGGGACATATTTTTCACCGCATTTTTTTTCTTTTACATAAAACTCTTGTTCAGCAAAGATGGGAAACACTATCACAGTGTTTACTCAAACGATGTATGAAGAGTAGTTGTATAAAAACGAGGCTTTCGCGTATATCAATGCCATCACCATAGATAAACAGATCTTGATGGACGATCACATTTCGACACAACAGGCTAATTGCAGGCTAATGTTTACCATAGACATCAATTCGTTATGCTAAGCTAGCATACTGTGCTTACTCTAAATACGACTTAAAATGCAATTATATCGTCCATTAATGATATAACGTTATATCATTAGGTCCACACATACATACACACACAGTGAGGGTCCTTGTAGTCGATAAGTCTAGCTAAGCGTTGCGGTTTGTTTTCTCCACATTTAATGGTGCAGGCTAATGTTTCCTGTAGACTTCAATACGTTATGCTAAGCTAGCGTAGCCTACCGTGCTTACTCTAGATACGACTTAACATGCAATTATATCGTCCATTAATGATATATATCATTAGGTGCACACATACATACACACACACACACACACAGTAAAGGTCTTTGTAGTCGATAAGTCTAGCTTAGGGTTGCGGTTTGTTTTCGTCACATTTACCGGTGCAGGCTAATGTTTCCCATAGACGTTATGCTAAGTTAGCGCACTGTGCTTACTCTAGATACGACTTAGTTATCAACTTAATTTAAACATTTGTAAATCATTAAACACGGCACATTGTGAGCGACTGTTTACTTACCCTTATTTTCTCGTTTTAAGCCGAAACAGTGCAAGTCTGCAAGACAGAGTTGAAATGCATCCAGAGTGCATCCTGTAATTTTTTTAATTTCGACTCGAACAAACTGATTGGCAGCTCTGATGGGGGTGGCCAGCAGGGTGGCCAGTCATATTCCAGGGGTGGCCGGTGCCACCCCCAGCCACCCCTGTAGACCCGCCCCAGAGCACACTTGGAAATGACAGACCCAGAGATAAATCTTCAGACCAGTTATTGTGCAGATACTGGACCATGGCCGTGTATGTGCATTCATTAACTGGTGATATTGAGATGTGGTGCTCACTTATAATAGGTTAATCATAATAATATTGATGATGATAATAATAGCTTAATGGGGGTGGTGTTAGGGGGTTGCCCCAATTAATTATTATAGTCTTTCTTTCTGCTGCTTTCCACTCATTTCACTCACTTCCACAACACATTAGTAGCAAACAATCTCACATCTCACATTTTCAACTAGATACTGCACTTATCTTTTATTGTGAAATTTTTTTCGTGACAGTAACCTTGACCTTTGACCTACATTTACCAAAATGTAATGGTATCTATTCTGGACCACCTTCCACCTTTCCTGAAAATTTAATGGAAATTGGTCCAGTAGTTTCTGCATAAACCTACTTAAAAACAGACAGACAAAGTGACTCAAACAAAATACCCCTCTGCCCTTTAAGGGACGTTTCCTGAAGGGGGAATTTCCTGAAAATTGGTCCAGTAGTTTTTGTGTAAAGTTGCTGATCATCAAACAGATAATCAGACAGACTCCATAAATAAATGGACAAGGGACAACACATATATACAATACATACAAACTCTGCAAATAAGAATTTTTAAACTCTAAGATAAGTTAAATATCCAGCTAAGCTCTTATTAAAAGCTAGTTTAAAAGAATGAGTTTGAATAGTTATTTGAAACTCAACAGAAAAGGCAGCTTTAATATCCCAACATTTTGGGGCAGAAAACACAAAAGCTGGTTCCCCTCTGGTTTTCAGGTTAGACCTGGTTAACAGCTGGCTCTGTCTTCCATAGGCTGCCCACTGGATCCCCCACCCCCACCCCCCTCTCTCTCTCTCTCCCACATCACCCTGCAGAGGCCCTGAGCAGCTCCTTCAGGACTAGAATAAATACATAAAAATGAATAAATACATACAAAATAATAATCATGTAAAATATAATAATAATTAAATAAATAGTAATAATATATAAAATATAAAAATACATTAAAAATGTAAATAAATATATATAAAAAACATAAATCATTTTTTTCTTGAAGCTTTAAAAAAATCATGTTTATCTTTCCCCATGCTTTATGAGGAGCTCTGGGAAAACGCAAACTAATGTATTTATAGTGCCACATCATTTCTATTTTACTAGTCATACATATTAATGCCCCCATAAAGATAGGAATACACGCACACACCATATTGGATATATGGTATGACATATTAAACTATTGCACTAGGGTTTTAATGTGTTTCTTGTCTTGTTTCAGATTGTGAACAGGTCTAGGGCAGAGCGTGGACATTCTGGCAGTGGGTTAAAGTAATCCACATTTCTGCTTTACACCCGTCATTTAAAAAAATGCCTGCACTGCCTCTCCATGTATTCCTATGACAGAAGTGAACGGGATTGATGAATTTCGATCAATTATTTCCCTCTGGTGTTACTTAAGTACAAATATCAATGTATTTTTCACATCTCATATATGTTATGAACACTTTGACATCCAATGACAACGGGTCAGACACAGATATTAAAACAAAATTGACTTTTATTGAGGTTCATCGCTGCCTGTGTGTATCCTCTCGCGAGATCTCGTAGCACAAATCTCGTCTAGGGAGTTTAAATCAGTGGAGAAATAAAGAGGGTGATAATGATGGTGATAAAAAAAATACGTAACACACCAGTAACACGCGAGGATACTGTATTATTATTTTATAAGCATATATTTTTTAATATTCATCTATCTCGATTTTCTGATCACGCCCACTGAAGAGACAGGAAGTGGTCGTTTTATATCTTTAGTGACGCGAACTGCATCGTCTGTGGAAAATATTTTATTGTAGTTCTGGTTCGGTGTCAGTGGGAAAATGGGCCGCAGTGAGGAGCTTAGTGAGTTCCGACGTGGCAACGTGGTGGGATGTTATCTGTGTAAGAAGTCCGTGCGTGAAATCTCGGCGCTGTTGAACCTGCCGCGGTCCACGGTGAGTCGTGTGATCCTGAACTGGAAGCGCGGAGGGATCACCACGGCTCTGCCCCGCTGTGGTCGACCCCACAAGCTGAAGGAGGGGGACCGGCAAGTCCTGGAGAAGGTGGCGCTGGAGCAGTGTCTACCGTCTATAGCCGCAGTCACCACTGAGCTACAGAGTGTGACTGGACTGACTGTCAGTAAACGCACCGTCCGAAGGGAGCTGCACGAGATGGGCTTCCGTGGGCGAGTACCGTCATACAACAAACTCAAAGGTGTGTGAGTGCGCGCGCGCGCGTGTGTATGTGTTTCTGTCATTATGGTGACATTGATGTATTTACACGGTCACACCATGGGAACCAAGATTCAGGTCCCCACGGTGGTTAAATATAATTAATAAAATAAATAATAAAATAGGAATGGTGTAGCCCTATAAATACATTACATTTTGTTTTCAGAAGTCCCCAGAAATCATGAGGGAAACGGGTAGAAATCAAAACGTGTTTTTCAAAGGTTTTAAATGTGTTTAAAAAGGTTTTAATTATTTTTGTGTATTTAAAACAATATTTTTCATGATTTATTTAAATATTACTTATTTTATTTAATTATTATTTATTGTATTAATATTATTTATTTGTTAATTTTTATTCATTTATTTTCAAAAATGTTCATTTTTAATTTTATTTGATAAAATATCATTAATATCATTATTATTTATTGTATAATTTATTTTCAAATTTTTATCATCTTTAATTTTATTTTTTTTAAAATGTGTGTATACTCACTACCCAATGCCTACTTGATTACAAACTTGGTCCTCATGAGACATGTAAATGAGTTTGTGTGTGTGTATTTCTATCTTTATGGGGACATTGATATGTTTACACAGTCACACCATGGGGACCTCTGACACTATGGGAACCAAAATTCAAGTCCCCATGAGGGTTTTATATAAATGAATATCCCTACTAAGTAAAATAGAAATGATGTGGCACTATTTGTTTTATACGGAAGATCCCATAAAGCATGAGGGAAACGGGTGCAAAAGTGAAACTTTCAAATGTTTACTTAAATATATATATATAGTGTATTTCATGTGATCCTGAACCACCATTTGTCTCCTGACCATCTTACGTCTTCAACTGTCCTGACTTCATCCTTCGCTCGTTCTGCTTGTTGGGGGACTCCTCACAGTAAATGTCTTTCCTCAGGACCAGAAGAGCCAAAGCTGAAAGATTTGAAGATGCAGGATGAGCCCACCCAGGACAAAGGCAGAGCGGAGGTGGGCCGGCTGGACCTGCGTGTTGGATGTGTGGTCACAGCCCTGCAGTACTACCACGGCCTGTACCTGCAGGTGGACGTGGGAGAGGCTGCTCCCAGGACAGTGGTCAACCAGCTGGGTCAGCACATCTCTGTGGCCCAGGTAGAGTAATACCTTCACATGACCAAATGCCTCATTATCAGGTAACTTTTATCTCCACACATCTTTATATTAATCAATCGATCAACTTTATTTGTATAGCACATTTAAAACATCCACATTTAATTTCAACATTTCATGCAAAAAAATCATCATTTTTTCCTTTTAATTTCATATAACAAAATGATTAACTATATTAAGTGTTTATTTTATGATTGTGTTTATTTATTATTTAACTGACCTGAAACGTTTTTGCTCACTCTGTTCATGAAGTTCAAAGCTCAGCTACTTTGCTCATTTATACAACTAGTGCAAAGCCCTTAGAAAATGTGAGATTGTTTGCTACTAATGTGTTGTGGAAGTGGGTGAAATGAGTTGAAAAGAGCAGAAAGAAAGACTATAATACCTTAATTTCCGGACTATAGAGCGCACCTGATTATTAGCCGCACCCACCTCATTCTAAGAGGAAAACCGATTTTGTACATACACAAGCCGCACTTGTATATAAGCCGCATGTGCCCACATTAAAACATGTAACACAAACACAAAATTAACCCAAACCCGACTTCAAGTCCCGCGAATGAAACTAAATGTCCTTCATTAACCCTTGTGCAGTCCTTCGTAAAAGGCACACTGGCTGTGTCCTACAATCGGGTCTTAAAAACCCAGATTCCAAAGTTCAGTTCCATAGACTCATCACCCCACCCCCCAAGGATATATTACTGTTTTCAGTAGTAAGCAATGGCATCGTACAGTACATATAAAAAGGTACATTTGTGAACCACCGGGTCTCTTTGACCCGAAGGACCGCACAAGGGTTAAAGTCCACAGTCCAAAAATCACAGCCGGCAAAATGAACGGAAAATGATACTTAAGGTTTGATGCAGGCCTGCAGAGTCCGGGTCCCGTTGAAAGTAATCCAAGGAAAAAAAGTGTATATTTCCAAAGGTAAGGGAGGGAAAAATATATCCACTATTGTCCGCCGCGTCCACAAACAGGTGGCTGGTCGCCGCCTCACCTCATCTATCGCAGAGTCAGTGATAACTTTAATCTTTCGCCGAGAGTTCAGGTCAAACTCCTCCGTGCCAATGTGCAAAAAAAATCCACAGGGTCTGGTCGAGCCTCTGTCTTCTCTCACACACCGCCGCAGGTTTTTCTTTAAGCAACTTTTTACCCCCTGTACACCTGTCCGTCACCTTTACCGCTCCCACTTAAACCCGTCACCCCGTGTTTGTTCCGCCCCTCCTTTTTCATTCAGTCTTCCTCGACGCATATATTCCACCGGTCTAAATCTTACCTTTTCTACTCGAGCGCCTCTGGCGGCCGTTAGGAAAATTACATAAATTGGCCGCATCACTGAAAAAGCCGCAAGGTTGAAAGTTTTGGAAAAAAGTAGCGGCTTATAATCCGGAATTTACGGTAATTACTTGGGGCTGTTTTGGAAGTGTGTACTGGAATTTGTGAATATGATAATGCTAATGGTGTCAGTCGTTACTGCTGGTGGAATTAGTAAAACTCAGTTTCAGGTGGAGCAGACAGTCTACCACTGTAGTGGTTTGTGTCATGCTAACGTAGGGAACACTAGTCAACACCTAGCAAGATATATTATTATGGCTGTGTAGTGAGCCGCCAATCGCTCATCTGACAGTCAAATGTCACTGTCTACTTGCAGACTTAAATGCACGAAAAGCAGGAAAGTGGGAAATGTGTGTCCGCCTACTAAACTACAGCTAACAACAAACAAACCAAAAATTAAAAGGGCCTAAAAGTGAATTGACAAAGCTGAACGGTGAATGAGCCAGATAGTAATGTAGCCTACAGTCATTAAGATTGATGCTATGATAAGTTGAAGGTGAATCAGATGTTCCGTTTGTTAATTCACAAAATTACGGATCTTGTTTAACTCATGCAAATGTGCCGTAATAATAGCCTCGGTCACAACTGGACTGCCTGTGGCTGCAACAATGACAAAAATGTCTGAATACCTGGGGGGAATGACGTTGTTAGCGGCATGTAGCACAGTTGTGTTGTCATAAAGACCTTGTGAAAGTCCATAACAGCAGTTAGTTGTCATTACAGATGCACTATGGCACAGCTGTAGCCAAATCAGTGCGCGGGACTGTGCACGGCAATGTTAAGAGTGGCAAAGTTAGAAAGATAAATAAAGATAGTTTAATATCTTTGTTGTTGTTTGTTGTCATGGTGTGAAACTTTGCACTGCAATCCACCATAGTACTGGAAAGTCACCCTTCTAATTTTGAATCATTTGGTGGAGTTGTGCAGGTGTTAGGCCAGTGGTGCTCACTCCTGGTCCTTGAGGGCCGCTATACTGAATGTTTTAGATGTATCCCTCATCTAACACACCTGATTCAAATGATCAGCCTGTCATCCAGCTCTGCAGGAGACTGATACTGACAGTCAGGTGTGTTAAAAGAAGGAAACATCTAAAACATGCAGGACAGCAGCCCTCGAGGACCAGGATAGAGCACCCCTGTTAGGTGTTCCACAGACAAACACGACACACTACAGACAGAGATTTGCTGAATTCTAGATTGACGAGGCACATATTCCACAAACATTTGGACACAGGACATTAAGTTAAAAACCATCTGAAGATACTTTTCTTTGTATTTCAGATACAGAACCACAAGGTTGTCATGCTGTGTAACCTGAAGCAAGAGGTGATGAAAGATGTTGTGTCTAATGGTATAATCTTATGTGCCACGTCACCGGAGAAGGTGGAGATCCTGGAACCTCCACCTGAAGCAGCTCCAGGAGACAGAGTTACTTTCCAGACCATCACAGGTACTGCACATTCTGTGTCACAGTGAAGTTTACTAAAGGTTTGTCACGTATAGGGGTGGAAATATTTGGGCACCTAACGACTCGATTATGATTCAGAGGCTACGGGTTGATTATAAAACAATTATTGACACTTGAGCTCATAGGACTAGATGGTACAATCCCTTAGATTATCAGCACTCAATTGAGTGGCTTGGGGGGGGGGTCACTGGGGTCAACAGGTGGGCAGGACACATTTAATTAACGTATATGGATGCTCTTTGTCACATGTACTTTTTTGTGTTTTTAGGCAGATTTTGCATTTTTTTAAATGGTGCATTTAGATTAAGAAACTGTCAAATTCATTTCCAATATATTTTATTAAAGGGGACATATTATGGAAATGCACTTTTTAATGTTTTTACAACACAGATGTGTGTTGTCTGTGTGTGAGGAAAGCCTTAAATTATGAAGAAATACCTGATCCATTTCTTGTTGGAGGGAAATGAAAATGGCTCAGTTTTGGATTTCCAGTGCTTCATACATCTCATGCATAGATTGATTTGAATACCCCACCTCATCCCATCCCACCACCTCAGCTAACCCCACTTACTGGTCACAGGCACCTCTGCTCAGACTCGAAAATCCACTATTAGATAGATCGATAGATACTTTATTGATCCCGTGAGAAATTCAAGAATTCTATTCTCTATCAGTAGTCCCACTGTGCATCCGGCATGTCATTTGCATGAAAGCATGAGGCACTAAAACAAAGTGTTTTAAAAAGGGCTGTTTCTCCAGATTGACGAGGCTGCACATTGGTGGTATTTTGACCAAAGCATGTGTCAGACAGGTCACTGAGACACCAGGGAGCTGTGTTCACTGGTGGAAAATGTCCCTTAAAAGTGAATCCTTGGCAATAAATGATGCAATTGCCTTCATAATTCCCCTTGATTTTTCTGATGTGGATGGCAGCTTTCTAATTGTTTCCTGGATTGTTCTCTGGTCAGTAGTCCCACTTGTAGCCATAGTAACCACAGACCATCATCTCCCCGCCTCCTCCACTGGGTGACATGGAGCCAAGTGTCTTTTTATGTTTAACACAGTTTATATATAACATGGCTCTTTGTCCAGTTGACTTGACAGTTGAACCATGTTATGTCCTGGAGGTTTTTCCAACTGAAACATTCAGTTATGACCTGGACACAACAGAACATGTGCAGAAGAGAACATGTAACTTTGGAGAAGGGAACAATACTAAGCATATTTTAGTAACTTATGAATGATTTTTAAAACACTATATCACAAAATGCATGGGGTGTCTTAAAAACTTTGTTCCACAAACAGGTAGAACAGGGTTCTTACAGCTCAGTGCAAGTTAAATTCAAGACTTTTTAAGACTTTTATTAATGCCATTTGAAATAAAATTTAAGACCAAGCAGACAATGAACCAAAATTGAAAAGGTAAAAAAAACACCCCATGAGTTACCTGGGGGCAGTTTTACCCAACTGTTTATTTTAAATAGAACATATACATATATATATATATATATATATATATATATATATATATATAAACACACACTTGCAAAAAATTAAGTATAGTTAAAGGAATACTACACCTGCAGAATGATGTGCCCTCATTTTCTACTCACCCTAAAGTATTTTTGTAATATAGACAGTCTAAATGTTACCAAGTACTTTTTATTTCAAAGTCACATAAATCTTACTTATGTGTCCAAATTTTTAAGACTGTTGAAAATTCAATTTAACACATTTTAATGCCAATTAAGGCCTTACTTTGAGAACAATGAATTCAATGCCTGTTAAGACTTTTCATGAATCTGTGGGAACCCTGATGAAAAATGTTGAAATGTTTCAACATAAAGATTTGTACCCTTGTTTGCAGGACATGACCTATTTAGAAAATCTACTACATAAAGTAAGAAAAGGTTCTTATCCGTCACCCTGACTTGCCTGCAGGTGAACCGGATGAAGAGCTGAACCCTGCAGAGAAGATCTGGGAGCAGATTCAGCCGGACCTGCAGACAGATGCCCAGTGTATAGCAGCCTACAAGGGAACTGCCATGGAAGTGGTTGGCAAAGGGGTGTGCAAAGCCCAAACCTTGAGCAACAGTGAAATCAAGTAAGACTTTAGAGGGATTTGAAGTAGCTCAATGTAAATCTCTTCAATCACTGTTTCCAATGCCCAGTGAAAAGCTCTGAGAGTGGACTGGCCAAAAATGTATTATGGGTTTAAAAATGACATGGGTGTCATATCATCCTTTCTACATACTCTTTTCTTAAATGTAACCAAAGCAAAATAACAATAATATGTTACCCTGTGTTGGAATATATGAATGTTAATTATGCCTTATTTTTGCATTATTCTTTAATTTAATATGTGGTCACAGGGGGGCAGTGCAGCATCCTGAAAATGTACTGTATGTATGTACGTATGTATGTGGGTGTATGTGGGTGGGTGTATGTATGTATGCAGTGAAGATGGGAAAGAGAAACTTCTAATGTTCATGGGGAAATTCCTACAGAAAAACCCTCATCTTTCTCATTTAAAGTAAAATGCTAAATCTTCCCCATGACAATATGTCATTCCCAATGAATGATCGTGAAAGTGAATATTAAAAATTTTACAATAAAAAAAAATCCAAAAATGTTGCTGGTAAAAATAAGTGTGAATGTGTCTAGGACACCTGTCATTATAGGGTAAATTATTATTTTTGTTGTTTCTCTTAAACCTGCAGAAAGGTAATATGAAGAATCCTTGATTTCAGTGGAAAATAAGTGTATGTTACTCTGTTGTTTTACATTAAAATAATGTATTTACTGTACTCTATTAGTCATCTGTTTTCCCTGTTATTGATTACTAATCTTTTTTTTAAGTTCAAGGAAAAGTTTAATGACTTATTTTTTTGAATAACAAAAAATAAACACAGTGTCTTTGCTTTGATATGAGTTATTTATGTTTTTTTCTGTCATTGGAGGAGGGAGGAAGCAACAGGAGTGAGAAGAACAAAAACATTGTTCCCTTATTTTACGGGAAGAATTGAAACACTGCAGCGAATAGGGATGTGATTCAAGAACAAAGAAGGGACTTTTTTTCCTCACGCTGATAAGGCACATGTCTAAGAAAAGTGGCTCCTTTTTCTATTCAGAAATACACATTGCACAGAAGAAATAGATAATAGTAATATATACAGTCGTGCTCATAAGTTTACATGCCCAAGCAGAATTTGTGATTCTTTGGCCATATTTCAAAGAATATGAATTATTCAAAAACTTTTCTTTCACTCGTGACTAGTGGTTTGGTGAAACCATTTATCATCAAACAAATGTATTTGCTCTTTTTAAATCCTATTAACAAACTATCCCAATAACCCTGATCATAAGTTTACATACCCTAGTTATTCATCCTCTGTATTTAACGCCAGTGACAGATGTTAGTCTTTTGTGGTAGTTGTGGATCAGACACTTTATTATCTCAGATGGTAAAGCTTCCCATTCTTCTTGGTAAAACACCTTCAGAAAACTACATTTGAACCAAACCAGTGGACCTTTTTGTATCTTTACCCCCCCCCCAAAAAAACAAAACAAAACAAAAAAAAAAAAAAAAAAACGTTATTACCACTTACAATTACAAATACAGATGTCTGATCAGCTACAGTCAAATTGTCACACAGTTATTTGGACAAAATGAAGATTCCACCTCTTTATAAGGAACTGAAATACTACATTTGTATCTACAGACTTCTTTATATATCACTGCATCTGTACATTTCTCCTCTGTAGGTTATACATGCATGTTATGTCTGTTCATTTTCTGTCTATAAACGTATTTCTCTGTAAATGTATATATTTAGACATTGTACACAATTGAAAGCATATTCTGTACTTGATATTTTGTACATGCTTCCCTACATCCAATATTATATTAGATATATTTCATACTGTTATATGCTCTTATTTCTGTTATACTATACTTTTACTGTTCCTAGCTCTATATAAAACTTCTAATGTTTGATGTTTGTATGCCATGCTATTATAAAGTAATTACCCAAGTTTGGGAAGAGGAAAGCGCGTCTAAATACATGTAAATGTTGATAAAGTTTTGTTTTGTTAAGACAAACCAGTTTTATCCAAACCTAGTTACCGTTGTTAAGCACCCATGATGGCCAAACGAAGTGCGCATGCGTGGAGCAAGTCTAGTAGATTTGCAGATCAGGTAACCACAACACGAACTGTACCGTCTGTGGAAAAGATTTGTTGTAGTTGTGGTTCGGTGCCAGCCTGAAAATGGGCGGCAGTGAGGACCTCAGTGACTTCCAACGTGGCAACATAGTGGGGTGTTATCTGTGTAAGAAGTCCGTAAGGGAAATCTCCGCGCTGTTGAACCTGTCGCGATCCACGGTGAGTTGTGTGATCCAGGACTGGAAGCGCGGAGGGATCACCACGACTCTGCCCCGATGTGTCCGACCCCACAAACTGAAGGAGGTGGACCGTCAAGTCCTGCAGAAGGTGGCCCTGGAGCAGTGTATGCAGTCCATGTCCACAGACCCCACTGAGCAGGAGCAAGAGGACCACAGAGTCCTGGAGAAGTGAAAATAGAGCCAAGATGGCGTCCGTGGCGGAGTGGAAGTTGAATATTTTCATCCTTAACTCAAGAATATTTATAAAAACTGTTTGACCCGGAACATTTTGACATGCTACTATTTTATTTTCTCTACTTTTTGACCAACAAGACACTCCACAGTTAACCTATAAAGACCCAGTGTGACTTTTGCGGCAGCTCCAAAATGAACGTTTCTGTATTTTTAACCCTTTCTGGAGCACTACAGCTGTTCTCGCGAGTTTTTGTTTTAGTTGCATATCAGCCAAAACAATACATATTTAAGTATTATCCTGTAACTTGTAATGTGTTCTCTTGCGTTATTTTATCTTTATTATTATTATTTTATATACTGAACGGATTCATAAGAATGAGTAACTGGAAATTGTACCACTTTGGAAAAATACTCATAATAAAATGTTTATGGAAAAAAAAAGCATATCAACATAAAGTGAGCCATTAGTGGCCTTTTCATTTAGCATAAGTCTT
Organism: Siphamia tubifer; assembly: GCA_020466265.1. NCBI lineage: Eukaryota > Metazoa > Chordata > Actinopteri > Kurtiformes > Apogonidae > Siphamia > Siphamia tubifer. The sequence goes on from CM035783.1 coordinate 6,948,565, forward strand.
CTTTGAACTGTTTGCATCCATCGGTTTCATTTATCCTCACTCTTCTAATGTGGGGGTATGTGCAATTTCATATTCAGATACAATTTTAACCTCTGGGACAGTATTTTAATGAAACTCTTTCTCTCACACTAAAGATTTGTGGAGTCATCCCTTTAACGAAGAATGATAAATTGCTGAAGAAATCTTGCTGAAACACACACCCAGGAGTTTCATGGTAAGAGTCAATCCATTTGCAGTGCATTATGCCTCAGCTTTTTTGCAGCTTTTAATATTACAGTTACTGTGTTCTATGGTGACATACATGCTTTTATTCTATTTTAATCTTCTGTAATTTTATGCCACCAGAGTTGTCTTTTAAATTTCATTATGCATGTGTGTATGATTACAATAAAAGGATTCTATTCTATTCTATTCTATTAAAGGGACAGTTGAGTATTTTTCACATGAATCTGTATGGCATCACCATCTTTACTCTTGTGCACCCACAGTGACTTACTGCCAACAGTGTCCTGTCAGCCCAGTTCTGGTCCGGTTTTGGTCAAAGCAAAAGTAGTCCCAGCAGGTTTCCTGGGATCAACAAAGTAAAACATGTTTCTTCTCAAAACCGTATGTATCCAAATGACTGATTTATTTGCATAACAAAGCTGTCACAGAACAAAATCTCACACCTCATAATTGCTTGGAGCTACTTTCTCTTAATAGCGATCAGTGCACATTGTCACTGCTAACAGCTTTACGCCTTAGCAAACTACTTTCATCAGTTGTTCGGCAGTGTTTGCAGCTGCTACGTGCGTTTTTACTATTAATAAGAGTTTAAACTGTAGATACTCTCTAAACTTTGACCCCATCACAAAAAAAGTACAGAAAAATGTAAATAATGCCTACGAGGAAGTTTGAAGGTTAGAGGAAGAGTTCTGTTGACCAAAGCAGAGGGTATATGTGGTTTGATTTATGTTGCCTTGACTCTTGCTGTGGACAAAAAAAATAGCTGAATTTATTGACAAGATGCTGTTTAACTTTGTGTGGAAAAATAGGATACGTTAAAAATGGTTGAATTAATAAAAACATTTTTTAGAGTTTTCGACCCCAAATAACACCTTTAATATAAACTGGATCAAACTATTTCTGTGTCATATTATCCTGTCTTCACACTGTTTTGTTAAATGTAACCAAAGATAAATAATAATACAATATTAATGGTACTTTTGTATTATCATTTTTGCATTATACTCTTATTTAATATGTGGCCACAAGGGGGCAGTGCAGCATCCTGAAAATGTACTGTATGTATAATAGACTGTAAATAAAATATGTGTGAATGTATGTATGTTTGCAGTGAAGATGGGAAAGAGATCACATGATATACTGTAACTTCTAATGTTCAAGGGGAAATTCTGTTTTTAAAAAATCCCTCATCATTCTCATTTAAAGTAAAATGTTAAAGCTTCCCTGTGACAATACAAAGGTCATTCCCAATGAATGAACCTGAAAGTGAATATTAAAAATTATCACCCCCCTCCCACACACACTGTATTAGTATTAGGACACCTGTCATTATAGGGTAAATAGTTCTGTTTATGTTGTTTCTCAGAAATTTAACATGAAAAATCTTGTATTAACAATGGAAGTTAAGTGTATTTTACACTTTTGTTTTACATTAAATGTATATCCTGTTACAGTAGGTAGTACATTTCTTTTAATATTGTATCTGACTCTTTATTAGTCATCTGTTTTGCCTGCTATTGATTAATTAATTAATTAATGACTTGTTTTTTTGAACAACAAAAAAAATAAATAAATGAGTTTTTGTTTTGACATGAGTTCTTTATGGGTTTTTTGTGTCATTGGAAGAGGGAAAAAATGACAGCAGTGACAAATTAGAAGAACAAAAACAAGTTCTTCCCTTATTTTGAAGGAAGAACTGAAACACTGCGGCGGATAGGGATGTGATTCAGGAACACAGAAGGAACGTTATGTTCTGACCCTGGTAAGGCACATGTCCAAGAACAGTAACTTCTTTTTTGTTCCGAAATACACATTAAAAAAAACAAAAACACTTTTTCATTTATTAAAAAAATGGTTACAATCTTGAACATGTAGAGCAGAAATGGATAATAATAATAAATATCTTCACACAGTTGTGCTCATAAGTTTACATACCTGAGTAGAATTTATTATTCTTTGACCATTTTTCAGAGAATAGGAATAATACAAACACTTTTCTTTCACTTTTGGCCAGTGGTTTTTTGAAGCTATTTATCAGCAAACAAATATGTTTGCTCTTTTGAACCCTTTGATGCATACATGTCACTCCAGTGGACAGTTACTCTACAGTTGTTCAGCTTTGTCACTTCACTTTTAAACCCTATTAATTGTTTTGTTGTTAGCTGTAGGTTAGTAAAAGAAACAACTTTTTTATATAGTTTCTTAATTTTCAAAATACTTCTACTATATATATATATATATATATATATATATATATATATATATATCATTAGACCTGGAGGGAACACACAACTCTCTCATATCCATTATAAACAGAAACAAATGTTCTATTATAGTCTATAGTAGTTAGTGTCAGTAAATCGATACAATTACTCTGAAATATGTGGAACCTGATCAATTCTTTTAATGCAATTAAGGAGCATGCTATTAAAAAATAACATACCACCACAGAAGAATGGAGTGGTAGCTTACAAAAAATAGGTTATCAAAGTGGAATAGTCCAAAATAGGGGTTCTGAAATAGCAACGTTAAACTGTTCCTGGGAGTTGACTTTTATTCTATTGTTATTTTTTTATTATTACTTTTTCACAATATGAGAAACATGACCTGACCCCCACCCCCCACCCACCACCACGACCACCACCAAAAGTAATATTTCTGTCTCTTTATGGGGTACTGGGTCTTCAATGGGGGGGTGTATGGTACCCCCCCAGTACCCCTTGTAATTCGACCTCTGCTTGCAGATGCCTCTTCAGATGGTTCTGCTGTGTTTTTTTTAACTACCTCTACTAAGGAGGTATTACATTCAGGTCCGTTTGTCTGTCTGTCAGCAGGATTACGTAAAAAGTTTTGAACAAATTTTGATGGAACTTTCAGGAATGATAGATAATGGGTCAAGATAGTACCCATTAGATTTTCAGCCATGAAGGTCAAAGGTCAAGGTCAACAGCTAAAGCACATCAATGGTAATATATCAGGAGTATCTCACTTTTTTTTTCCATTCACATCGTCTCACCTTCAGACATCAGATGGGTCAACACCTAAGGCTCCATCACGTCACATTTTAACGTCATATGACATCATATTAAGCCTTGGTGGAGGTCTGCTGTCTCTGACTGCCTTGTTTTCATCTAAGGTGAAGTATTTCCAAACATGTGATGTATGTCTGTCACTGTCTTTTGTTTTGTCAGACCCACCGCCTCTGCTTCAGCACTTATGTCTCCTCTGGTTTAGGTCTGACTGGTCTGTGTTTACGCGCTGACGAGAGAAAGAATAACATGTGACTTGAATTGAATTGAATGCTGCTTCAGTCACACATGCATCACATACACACCAAGTAACAGAGGTGGAAAGTAACTAAAAGTACTTTGTTACTGTACTTAAGTAGATTATTTTTTTAACGTATCTGTACTTTACTTGAGTATTTATTTTTCTGGCAACGTTTTTACTTTTACTCCCTACATATTTGCATAAATATCTGTACTTTATACTCCTTACATTCTCAGAATAGATGTGTTACTTTTTCACTTCAGAGGGAAAATCACTGGAGGACAGAAACTGACTTTATATATTATAGTTATATGACTATTATCTCACAATTTGAACTTTTTATCTTAAAATTCTACATTTTTAATGTCATATTTATGACTTTTTTTATCTCAATTGTGACTTTTTTTTTTCTTTTTTGTCTTTTTTTCCCCTAAATGTTCTGCCCATACCCACAAAACTGAGTAACTGTGACCTGATCAAATATAATATCTACACAGGAACTCACTTTTAAAGGGTTTAATTTTGATACTTTTGATATTTTTCAGATTTTTCCTGGTCAAATAATTATTATTGCATTCATGCCTAGTAATGTAATAAATATAACAAATATATTAGTAATGTTAAAAAGATAAATCTAAAAATACAAAATGCAGTGGCTTGATTCAAATGAATGAATTAACCAGTTATTTGTGAATGTTGATGGCAGCTACAGCTTCTGGAAAAAAACTCTTCCTAAATCTGCTTTTTCTGGTTTTCAGAACAAGCAGACTTGTCAGACTCGTCAGACTTGTCGACTCCTCCAAATTTAAGTCGACTTGTGTGACAGGAATCGATGTGTCAACTTGTCGACGTTTCTGTTAATGCTGTTTAAATCTTACAAAATAATCACCTTCTCTTTCTATGAATAGTTTTTGTATGTTGCCTGGAAGCATTTTATTATTTGCCCTAAATGTGATTTGTCCAGTCTTGAATTCTACCAGATCCCTACATTTCTACTTCACCCTTTAACCCCTGATGTGTCAGCACTGATGCGTTCTGAATGGATGGTTTAGTTTAAAAAATTCAAGGGTTTTTTTGTGTTAATTTAGAGAATTTTGTTGATGGAACTGATGCACAGGTGCCAAAAAGTAACTGATTTAGTAAACAAAAAAGCACAAACTAAAACTAACTAAACTAAATTACAACACTGGTCATTCATTCCTTTTATTTATTTATTTATTTATTTATTTATTTTTTACTTCATTTTGGGTTTTCTTTGCATTTTTTCATGTCATTTGTTATTTTGTGAATATTTTCTGTTGATGTCATTGCTTATTTTTGTTTATTTTTCCTACATTTTGTTTATTTTTTATTATTTTTCTTCAATTGTGTTCTGTTAGTGTCTTACTTTGTTCATGTTACATATTATTTTGTTAGTTTAATATTCATTTTTATTCATTTTACTGATCACTTTGGCAGTTTTTGTTCATTTTGTTGCTTATTATATTTTTTTTTTCCTGTGGACTTGCTTAAGTCTCAGGAGCTAAAGGGTTAACTAAATAAATAACCATTTATATGTGTCTGTTTAACTATCTGAGGTAGGTTAGGAGTAGGACTGCACGATATTAGAAAACAATAACATTGCAATTATTATATTTTTTTAGCCCTGTGATATATGTATATATGTATATTGCAATATGGAAAAAAATCCTCAGGTGTAAATAAATAATGTTTTTTTTTTCACTGTGGAATTGCTTCAGTCCCAGGAGTTAAAGGTTTAAGCACAAAATGTGACTAGATTTAACACCTGTTTATGGGTTAAGTAAATAACAGAACATTTAGCCTATAACCTTTTTATATAGAAAGGAAACATTATCATATAAGCACTGAAAGGAGTTGCTGTGGGTAAAGGAAACCAAGAGTATGGTGTTAATAAACCCGTCTTCATATTAAAAGGTCACAGTTGTTAGATGTTTGTCATTTGGTTTCACCTCCTACAGTACTCTGGTTGTGCACAAACCCATAAATGAAAGCAGTGTGGTGTGAGCATGTGCAGGAACAGCCCCTCCACTGGTTTCTGTGTTTACAGGGGAAAGTTAATAAACATTTACCTGACACTATGGGTGAAACTGAATAAAAGCGGTGCTCCCCCACTTCCCACATCCTGTTTTTAAAAGGCCTTGAAGAGCAGGAAACCAAACAAACGACCTTTTATTCTAATGTTTGTGTTGTGTGTTTCATTTTTGATCCACACTTTGCTTTTTTTTCATTAAATTTATCTAAAATGGGATCAATAAAGTCTTTTTTTTCATTGATTTTCTAACTTTTTTTTGGTTGCTAAAATTAGTTTTTCATTGCAGCTTCCAGCGTAAGAAAAACCGATGGTTTCTGTAGTTTATTTCTCAGATGTTCAAACATAAGAGTTAAACCACAGTAGTTAAACTCTGGATCCTGAGGGCTGGTGTCCTGTCTGTTTTAAATGTTTTCATCCTTCC
>CM035783.1:6957033-6974533 GCA_020466265.1 Siphamia tubifer
AGTACATTCAATCTATCCTCTGGAGACACAGCAATGCACTTTAGTTATTTTTAGGGAACCAAAGTTTGATAGTTTGATGCTGTCTATTACAAAGAATGTTCTATTAAAATCAACGGATAAATAAATAGTAATAAAAAAAAAGTGTCTGAAAAAACTGTTTTGTCATGCAGTTTCCAAGTAAGACAATTATTTAATGTCAAAGTTAAAAAAAAAAAATAATAATAATAATTCACTTTCATGAGTCCAATCCATTTTATTTACAGGGCTCCAAAGTACTGTGCAATAAAATAAACATAATAAAAAACTACAGTAAACTCAAAACATAATAAATGCTAAAAAAACAAAAGATAAAAACACAATAAAACTGAAATAACTAACTAAATGGATATTTTGGGAGGCTATATATTCACTGTATCCAGTATATTATCTGAAGGGTAAATGTAATCTCATCCCCACCCCCAATTTATTTTATTGAGTCACAGGTTATATCATCATCCTCTTAAAATAATACCTATGTCATTTTTGACAAAAAATTAGATTTTGGATTAAACTGTCTCTTAATAATGATGTCCATCTCTGGTAAAATGGCTTAAATTTTTAGTTAAAAGGATCACACTGTTTATTCCCAATAGAACAATGGACTATGTCAAAAGGATGACTTAGTGTTAGAATAAAGTCTTTTGTTTTTCCCAAAAACTTGGGGGGGAAAAAATGTTGACTAACGTTGTCAAGATATTTGTATAAAAGAGTTCAAATAGCATTTTTATTTTTCTTTAGGTACAAAAAAGGACAATCAATAATTTTATTAAAGTAGTTTTTTAAGTAGTTACAAAAATATCCACTCAGTATTTAATTTTTAAAGCAAAGAAACATGTTTTAAAACCTAATATCAGAAAATTATATGAAAAATTACAATAATAAAATGCTGTTTTCCCATATTTTAACATACTCAAATACTTATTATTCACTTCATAGAGATAATATGAGGAAAAAATACCCTGATTTGTTTGTTGATTTACACTAAAACTCGATCAGGTTTAACAAGAGTAGTATAGTCACAGTAAGGTTATGAATTACAGTATATGGGATGATACTTAAGTGTTTACTGTGTTGGATTATATGCAACTAAAACAAGAAAAGTCACAAATAGACCAGAGAACAGCTGTATAAGTGTCTACTGTAGTGAGCAGTTATACATGAAAGGGTTAATGAGGTGACGATATGACATCAGCATAAATATACAAGGACATAAAGACTGTAGATGACGAACAGAGGTGGAAGTAACTGAGTACAAGTACTTCATTACTGGGTTTTTTTCAGGTATCTGTACTTTACTTGAGTATTTGTTTTTCTGGTAACTTTTTACTTTTACTCCCTACATTTTTATATAAATATCTGTACTTTATCTTTATCCTCTTTACATTCTCATTACTTTACTTTATTACTTAACTAAACAGATGTGACAGTATGAAAAATAAGTCAGAAATTGTGATTTACTATATTATAATTGTGACTTTTTATCTCATAATTATACATTTGTTTACCTCATAATTTAAATTTCTTTTTAAATAACTTTGACTGTTTTCTCATAATTTTGACTTTTCATCTCCCATTATATTTACATGACTATTATCTCATAATTTTGACTTTTTATCTCATAATTTTGACTTTTAGTTTCATAATTGTAACATTTTATCTTAAAATTATGCATTTTTAAAAATCTCATGATGAATTTTTATCTCAATTGTGACTTTCCCCCCCTTTACTGTACTTAAGTACAGGTATCTGGCAACTTTTTACTTTTACTCCCTACATTTTTGTATAAATATCTGTACTTTTATACTCTTTACATTCTCAGAATAGACTCATTACTTTTTCAAACTAGACCAATGTGAAAGTATGAAAAATAAGTCATAAATCACAAATTGTGACTGACTATATCACAATTTTGACTTTTTTATTTAATAATTATCCATTTCTCATCTCATAATTGTGTTTTTTTTTAAATCTCCTATTTATGACTTTTGATTTTTTCCTAAATATCCTGTCCATACCCACTAAACTGAGTACCATGACCCAATAAAACACATCATCTACACAGTAACTCACTTTTAAAGGCTTTATTTTTCGATACTTTGGAAATTTCTCTGGTTTTTCCTTCTTAAATCAGTATTATTTCATCCATAGCAAAAAAGGCAGTTTTTTTATTATTATTTATTACCATTCAGAAGTTGTACTTTTTTTTACTTTTACTTCAGTCAAGTAGTTGAATCAGTACTTCTACTTTTACCAGAGTATTTTTCACACAAGTAGCTGTACTTCTACTTAAGTACAGAATGTGAGTACTCTGACCACCTCTTATATTACTGTGTGTATATGTATATATATATTTTATTTTATTTTTAATTTTATTTTTTTTATTTAAGCATAATATCCTCTCAAACAAAAGCCAAGTGGACTCTTGCTCTGGCTGCAGAATGTGAACAACAGTGTATTTCTTTGACCAGCAGCCACAGACATGTCTGTTTGCTGGCTCATGCTGAATCATGCCTCTTCTTCCTTCTCTCACTCCTCCTCCTTCCTGCTCATTTTATCTAAAATGGGTCAACCAGCAGTAAAAGCAGCAGGAGAAGTAGAAACCCACCACCAAGGTTGACATTTCACACATTCTGTCTTTATATTTGTCCATGTTTTATCACTTACATTAGTGTCATTTCATTAGTTTCAGGTTCCAAACAGAGCAGCTGATAAATGGAATATGTTTGTTTTGTGAATAAGAGAAATTGCCGTTATATATTTTTTAATACGCTGAAGTATAATAGTAAATTGGACAGTCTGATTTTGGCTTGATGTGGGATTATACAGTTGTGGTCATGGGTGTAAAAGTGTTTATAGATGCTGTGGACGTGTCCGTACCAATATTTGAATCGGAAATTACATGACATTTGGGAAACAAAAGGACTATAAGGTGACACTTAAAAGACTTTAATTTCCTCCAAAAACTACAGTGCATCTTATATATGAATTAATTCTGGTTGTGTTTAGTCATTTGGAATTTTGACTTTTTTTTTTTCTCAAAATTTTGACTTTTTTTCTCAAAATTTTGACTTTTTTTCACAGAATTTTGACTTTTTTTCTCATAATGTTGACTTTTTAATCTCAGAATATTGACTTCACTTAATGCACTTTATAATCTTGTGTGCCTTCTATGAAGAACTTAAAAAATAAACCATTCATTGACAGTGCGCCTTATAGTGACTAAATATTACCTTTGTCACGTGACAAAAACAAGACTAAACTAGACATAAAGGTGGGTCTTGTGACGATAACTATAATTAAATATATAATACAGTTATAGATGACCAGTAAAAAACAGACAAAATGTGTCTTAAGAAATAAAAAAAACATTCATAAAATGTCTTAGTTTTTTGAGATGTTATTTTAATTCTTTAGCTGCGTTTTTATTTATTTATTTATTTATTTTTAATTTATTGTTGCTGTCTCTCACGCGGAAGTCGTCAAATTATGTCCCCACCAATGTCAACGTCATTACTCTCATGTTTGTGGTTATCGTGTGGTCAGCTGTGTTTCTGTTTCTGTATTTTTCATTGTGTCATAGTAAGTTTTTTTTAAGAGTAAGTCCTTTTTAGTATGATTTAAATAGATTGTTTTTCTCATCACTGCTCAGAAATGACAACACATGAAATTTACATGAAATCACTGAATTGTAACTTGTCTTCCTGAGACCCAGTAAATAAACAGTTTTACTATTGTACATTAAATAATTGCCTTTAATTGGAATCAGTACGATGCAACAGTTATTTCAGATAATTTTGTGCAATTTTTTTAAACATATATTGTCCTTTTTCAGTTGATTTATTTTTAAATAAAGCTGTGAAACTCTTGTCTACTATGGAGGACAAAAAATAATAATTAGTGGGTCTCAGCAGGATATTTAAAAAGCTTTCTTACAAAGTTCAAGTGATTCTGGATAAGATAAGATCATCCTTTTATGGTTTAGTAGTAGTTAAAGTCAGTCTTCCGTGTTTCCCTAAATAATTCCCTCTCCAATAACTTCCTGGCACATCATAAAGAAGATTACAGTTTTAATCTTAATGGTGTAATGCAATATAATGCAATTAAAAAAAGAAAAAGATGAAATGTGACTTAATAAATAAAACATTCCAAAAATGTCTTTTAGTTTTTGTTGACCAAAACAAAATGACACATTTATTTCATCTTTTAGGCATGTTCTTATTTATTTATTTTGGCTGTCTCTCGCGAGAAAGTCGTCAAATTATGTCCCCACCAATGCCAACATCATTATTACACCCTTACCTTTTTGTGATCAAAATTAAGTAATACTTTAAATATTTAGTTACTGGAAAATTAATTCAGAGTCATTGTGATATGGTCCTTAAAACTACCTTTTACAGAGATGGTAAATAAATGACACGAGGATTAACAAAATGTATGTGTGTGTGTGTGTGTGTGTGTGTGTGTGTATATATATATATATATATATATATATATATATATATTTCCACCTGTCATGACCTCACATTATTAAACAAAATGCAGTTATAGCAACATATGGTTTAGTAGTAGTTAAAGTGAAAATACAAGGAAAGATATACATATAAAACATAAAAAGTGCCAAAATATGTTTACAAAGATATATATAAAATAGGATTCAAAGTAGAATTAGTAAATAATCACAGACAAACATGTGAGTGGACAGTCTTTACAGTCTTTACAGTCTTTACAGTCTTTACAGTCTTTATAGTCTTTATAGTTTTTATAGTTTTTATAGTCTTTATAGTCTTTACAGTTTTTATAGTCTTTACAGTCTTTACAGTCTTTACAGTCTTTATAGTCTTTGAGTCTTTGAGTCTTACAGTCTTAACAATCTTTACCGTCTTTACCGTCTTTACAGTCTTTACAGTCTTTATAGTCTTTGAGTCTTTGAGTCTTACAGTCTTAACAATCTTTACCGTCTTTACCGTCTTTACAGTCTTTACAGTCTTTATAGTCTTTACAGTCTTTACAGTCTTTACAGTCTTTACAGTCTTTACAGTCTTTATAGTCTTTATAGTCTTTATAGTCTTTACAGTCTTTATAGTCTTTACAGTCTTTACAGTCTTTACAGTCTTTACAGTCTTTACAGTCTTTATAGTCTTTATAGTCTTTATAGTCTTTACAGTCTTTATAGTCTTTACAGTCTTTACAGTCTTTACAGTCTTTACAGTCTTTACAGTCTTTATAGTCTTTATAGTCTTTACAGTCTTTACAGTCTTTATAGTCTTTACAGTCTTTATAGTCTTTATAGTCTTTACAGTCTTTATAGTCTTTATAGTCTTTACAGTCTTTACAGTCTTTACAGTCTTTATAGTCTTTATAGTCTTTATAGTCTTTACAGTCTTTACAGTCTTTATAGTCTTTACAGTCTTTTCAGTCTTTACAGTCTTTTCAGTCTTTACAGTCTTTTCAGTCTTTACAGTCTTTTCAGTCTTTATAGTCTTTTCAGTACGTCTTCCATGTTTCCCTAAATAATTCCCTCTCCGATAACTTCCTGGCACATCATAAAGAAGATTACAGTTTTAATCTTGATGGTGTAAACAGATTTTTCAGGCTTTAGATTTGGTTGCTACAGTCTACTTGGTTTTTAAATTCAACTAGTTTATAATGTAGTGACTCGATGCTGTTGAATTTGAAATAAGAGCTGAAGCTTCCTCTGATTTTTTTTCTTTTTGTTTTTTTCTTTTCTTTGTTATGTCAGTGTTACATGTGGTAAGTGGTGCCAGGGGATGATGTCATTCTTATGTAAATTGTGAGATTTGTACTGAGTACCAGTTGGCACTCTCAGCAGCGTCCAGTCACACTGACACTGTCCACAACCACGTCTTCCAGGGACAACTGTAGCAGAGCGGGGGGACCAACTGTCACGGCTGCTTATCTAATATATCGAATATATCAGTCCCTCTAGGGCAGGGGTCTCAAACTCATTACTTTCAGGGGCCATATTCAGCCCAATTTGATCTCAAGCGGAGATGAGTAAAATATTAGCATAATAACTCAGAAAAAACTGACAATTCTAAATTATTGTCTTTGTTTTAGTGCAAACAAACCCAATTACCGAATGAAAATAATTACTATCCAACAAGAAAGGTGTGAATAACCTCAAAAAAACTGAAATATCTCAAGAAAAATATCTGCAATTCTAACAATATTATGCCTCAGTTAATCATTTATACACATACATTATGGATCAGATCTACTACAAAGACACTAAATTGTTAAAATTGTGCTCAATTTTCTTTTGAAATTTCAGGTTTTTCACATTTTATTTTTACCGGATACTTTGTAAGTATAAATGTTTGCCTAATTTAATGTTATTTTTTGCACTATAATAAAGACAGAAATCTAAAGTTGTCATTATTTACAGGCATAATGTAAATTATTTTCACATCAAAATATAGAGTAGGTTATTTTGTTATAATTTGACTCTAGATCATAATGGTCTATATGTGGAACCTGAACTAAAATCTATTCCACAGCCTTAACTGTGGAATTGTTGCACTTTGCAGATTCATGCCATGGGCCGCATTGGAACCTTTGATGGGCCGCATTTGGCCCCCGGGCCGCATGTTTGAGACCCCTGCTCTAGGGTTTGTCGTGGCCTTTTTTCAGATTGTTTCATCCTAAAATGTCTGATGTTCCATGAACTTTTCCGAAAATTCCGTAGCATCCGTAGCAGGACCACCAGGCTGAGGGACAGTTTGTTTCCAACAGCTGTTTAAGGTCTCTCTTCTGGGTTATAGTATATATTTTTAAAGTAGGGGGCATCTGTAGCTCAGTTGGTAGAGTGGGTCGTCCAATGATCGAAGGGTTGGCGGTTCGTGTCCCACCTGTGTCCGTGGGCAAAGACACTGAACCCTAAGTTGCCCCAGGGTAAGGCAGCAGTATCGTCAACTGGTGTATGAGTGTGTGTGAATGGGTGAATGTGAGGAATTGTAAAGCGTTTTTGGGCACCAAAATTGCAACATGGTGCTGAATTCACAAGGATTTGACTGAATTTGGGTTGAAGTTGCAAATATCTGTGCTGGTTCAGTGTGGCTGAGCTTTAGTTCTAATTAACAAATGTGTCACTGCTTTACTCTTTGGTTCGTCTGTTGTGTCATTTCTAAAGACAAGTAGGCAGTATCGGTAAATATATCGGGTGCACTACTGCCCCCAGTGGCCTGATTTATCAGTGTGTAACAACATTATTAGTCAGATAATACCATGTGACTGTGGGTAAAAATGGGTTTTGTGGCAGCGATGGTCTTTTTATGAAGAGGTTTGATAGAACTGTAGAGAAATAGTTTAGTGTGCAGAGGGACGGGCTTTAACTCAAACTGTGACTAGAGCCTGGGGTCCTTCACAACCTACAAGTCTAACGGGTCAAACTGGTCTAGTCCAATATAACTCATTAGTTTCCATTTAAGTTATGCACAAAACTTTACCCACATTTACTAAAGGATGACACACAGAAGTGTGTCATGTCGGCTTTTCCATTAAATCACAAATGCGATGATTTGTTTATTTCGTCACATTGTAATTTGTTTATTTATTTAGTCACAGTCTGTCATGGTGCAAGATGGCTGCCGGTCCACTGATCCATGTGTGAAAGGTTACGTTTATATAAGTGTCTGTTTGTCTCACAAGAAGTCATTCCATAAAGATATGTAGATATCATGTTGACTTACATGCGTGTGTGTGTGTGTGTGTGTGTGTGTGTATTCCTATCTTTAAGGGGACATTGATATTTTTACACAGTCATACTATGGGGACTAAAATTCATGTCCCCACGAAGGTTAAATATAAATAAAGGTCCCCACTAGTAAAATAGAACTGATGTGGCCCTATAAATACATGATTTTTTTTTCCAGGAGTCCCCATAAAGCATAAAGAGGGAAACATGTACAAAGCGAAAGATGTATTTTTGTAACGTTTTAAGAGTTTTGAAAAATATATATATTTTGTGCATTATTCAACTCTTCATTTTGTATTTATTTCTATAATTTAAAAAAAATCATTATTATTTGTTTTTTTTTATTTGTTCCGTCGGCAACCTGCCTCTGTTTAGTGTGAATGACTGAACCCACCTTGACAAAGGCTGTTAAAGGCACATAAACAGAAACACAAGTTTGTGTTTGTGGCTAAGGAGGTGCCCCCCCCCCCCCACACACACACACACACACATACACACACACACACACATAAGGAGGTTTCCTGGCTTGGGGGTGAAGCACCTATAAACAGTGGCACCAGCTGATAACTCTGCAACTGTCCCCTGGAGGAGGCATAGATGTGTAGCTGTTTGTTTGTTTTTCTAATAACTTTATTTACACATTTTCGCAAATTATACAGACAACAAACAGTTACTCCAATCCTACCCACCCAAGGGTACACATAACACATGCAAGGTTCAAGTTAATAATAATCATTTAGAAATCAATAATACTAAAGAGAAAACAGAAACAAAAACAAAACAAAACAACAAACAGACAAAAAAAAACAAAACAAAAAACATTGAAATGTAACAATAGGAGAGTAGATGACAGTAATAGTGATACTGATGATAGTAATGATCCTCCTCATTAGAAGAATCCTAATAATAATAATAATATGAATAACAATCACAATAACAAAAACAATGACCGTAAAAACAAACATTCTACCACCTTCATATGTAGCTGTTTTAAACTGTGTTACTCAAAGCCATGTTTGTGTTAAAACTCTTCCTTTTCATTCGTTCTAGATTTTAACATCTGTTTTTTTTTTTGTTTTTTTTGGTTCACATGACTCTAGTTGCAGTTCTTTCCAGTGCACTTTTACATAATATGCTAATATCACTACACCTGAAAAACCACTTCTTATAACCGCATACACTTTTCATTGAAAAACAAGTTTTGGTGAAAGTGTCATTTTTTTTTTTTTTTTTAAATTCGGCTCATTTTTATGCATAAGTTATATTGAGCTGTCAATGGAAAAGCAAAAACAAAGGGAGTGTTTTGCATTTTGTTAAGTAGCAGCTCATTCTCTATTATCCTCTTTCAGAAGTCACACCCTTTCTTGTGACATGAGCAAAACTGGTTTTATCTGCTTGGTTCCAAACACTTCCAAATGCATGAAGATAGAAACCTGTGCGTTCCCTCTGTGACTCCTCCAAACATATTCAACATCTGCCACCACTAGATTCTAAAAGACTTCAG
This sequence comes from Siphamia tubifer, assembly GCA_020466265.1. Taxonomy (NCBI): domain Eukaryota; kingdom Metazoa; phylum Chordata; class Actinopteri; order Kurtiformes; family Apogonidae; genus Siphamia; species Siphamia tubifer. The sequence goes on from CM035783.1 coordinate 6,966,291, forward strand.
GTAAACTAAGAAAAAAAAAACAATTTGTCGGGTGCTCATGTGCTTCCACTCATGCGTTCTTTCGTCATTTAATTCTATTGTTAAACTAATAACTGAGCTGATGACTTCAATGATAATGGATGATTTTCCATGGAAATGCTTCTGCTCATTTCTGGCTTCTTCACTGCTCGTCTTCATCTGCAGCTGTGGGTTTAGTAACGGAGTCTGTTCATCATGTTAATACACTGCACACGCTCAGAACAACAGACACAGAACTTCACTCAAGTACCGTAGTGACAGGGGCGTCACAGCCATTTGTAATGTGGGGGTGTTCTAGGTTGTAGCACATGAGCAAAATTTTGTGAATCTATCATCGGTAAATTAATGATGAATTATCCATTAATGGTTAGATTTTTATATTAGAAAAGTAATACATGGCTGAAAACATAACATAAATGTGTTTTCTTCAAACATTTATTCAATTTGTAAGTAAAAAATATGAGATAAGAAGTAAAAATTATGAGATAAAAAGTAAAAATTATGAGATAAAAAGTAAAAATGATGTGATAAAAAGTCAAAATGATGTGATAAAAAGTCAAAATGATGAGATAAAAAGTCAAAATGATGAGATAAAAAGTCAAAATTATGAGGAACACTGATTTTACAGACACTGTTCCTCTTTTCTTACAAAAATGTTTTGTCCATGTCAGGGGAGACGACTAAAAATATGTTCCTCAAGGGGAACATTACTGAAAAAAGTTCTAGAACCACTGTCTTAGGGTAAATGTCACAGAACAAGACATAGTTTAGTTAACTTAGTTTAACAACAGTAACATTTCTCATTACTTACTGGTTAATAACTGTTTGTTACATTACTGGTGAACTGAGGTGCGCTTCATTTACATATGCTGTTGTACCGCCCGGGCGGGTAAACATTTAAACCATAGATATTGTAACAGCCCCGAAATGTTATTGATGTTTGTTTGGTGTGATTGTGACGACAGTAACTGTTTATCCTGAAATAAAAAGTAGGTGAGACCAACTCTGTCCATTTCCTGGATCCAGTAACGATACAATATATAAACTCAGGAAAAAGTGGAGGCTATGAAATCATCTGGGTGGAGAAGTGGGGGTGTCACAACACCCTCATCCCCCACTGGTGTGACGCCCATGCTTAGATGTGGGTGATGTGGAAAATATATCATATCATGATTTTTTTTTAAATAAAATCATAATCCCAATTTGACTTTGAGACAAAGTTCCATATATTTTCGCCAGGTAAAAAGAAGTGGAAGTAATTAAGTAGAAGTACTTCTTTTACTGTACTTAAGTAGATTTTTTTTAGGTATCTGTACTTCACCTCAGTATTTATTTTTCTGACAACTTTCTACTTGTACTTAATACTCTTTACATTCTCAGAATAGACTCATTACTTTTTCATATTAGACAAATGTGACAGGATGAAAAATACATCATAAATCATTATATCAGAAATTGTGACTTACTATATCATCATAATTCTGACTTTTTATCTCATAATTATCCATTTCTTATCTCATAATTATGACTTTTTCCTCATAATTTTCTTCTGACTTTTTATCTCAAAATTTAAGATTCTTTATCTCATAATTATGTTTTTTTTTTTAAATCTTTTATTTATCTTGTCCATAACTACAAAACTGAGTACCATGACCCAATAAAACACATTTTCTACACAGTAAATGTATTTATTTTTTCTGTTTTTTCCTGGTTAAATATTACTTCACCCATAGAAAAAATAAATTTAGTTTGACTTTTTACTTTATTACAATTGAGAAATTGTACTTTTTTACTTTTTCTTAAGTAAAGGAGTTGAATCAGTACTTCTATTTTTTCCCACAAGTAGCTGTACTTCTACAACTTCAGTACCTCTGTATGAGAAGAGCAGCAGAAGAAGGTACTGACTTTTTACCAGAATGTCTTTTCTAGTTGTTTTGCTTTTATTTAACACCACCTGTTGCCTCTGGCTGGGGTGTGGCTGGTCTTTTAGTGCTCATACTGTTTGGGATACGGTCTCTTTAGGTGATTGGACAGATTCATAGTTCAAGTATAAACTAGATCCATGTGAATATTATTCTGTTAGAGACTGCCTTAGACTTCCTTTATTGTCATTGCACAAGAATACACACAACAGTGGGATTTTTGGCAACGAGACGTCATTGCTTGGCTTCCAGAGCACACATACTAAAATAAATAAGTTAAAAAACAGCTAAGGAACAGAATAAAACAGAATGAATAGTCAGTCTATTATTACTAGTACTATTATTACAGTCCTATGAAGAAACATAGTTTGACCTGACAAACCTGCAATTATAGTTGTTCTATCTGAATTGCATGTTTTAAATATAATTCACAATACTGGATATCTTTTAATGTCCAAATAAAGCCTTTTGTGTATCGTATGTAAACATGGAATATATTAAGAATTGAGTTTTTTTTAATAGATATATTCTGTAGGACATTGACACCACTGTTGTCTCAATTTGACACAAAAACACTGAATCAAATTGAAAGTTAACCAGTGTTCACTTTTGCCAAAAAGAACGGGAAGTTGTGAACGCGGTTATTCTGGCATTTATTGAACTGCGCTCTTATGTAGTTCATATTTCGTTCTTATCGCGTTGCAAACAACCAAGTTTTCAATTGTAGGCAATTTGCAATTTGCAATACTGGATATCTTTTAATGTCCAAAATAAAAGTCTTTTTGGTTTGTTTTATGCAAACAAGGAAAATATTAAGAATTTAGTTTTTATACGTATATTCTGTTGGACATTGACACCACTGTTGTCTCAAATTGAAAGTTAAATGAAACCACAGATCTAGTCATTTGACCAAATATAAAGTTTGAATCAGGCCATCGTGTTGTTTGTTACGCAACTCTGCATGGTAATATTTATGACCTAAAACTTGCCCAATAGTTCACAGTGCAGAACAGGATTTCAAAATAAGGCTGAGTGTGAATTACAATTTGTGAGGAACAAGACCATGTCAGATGACTGTGTGTGAGCTAAACTAGATTGTTGATTTGTTCTTATTTACAGTAGACATCAAATCCTGAGAGATAACCTGTGGAGCTAATACTAACATTTGCACGTGACCTTTGACCCAGGTTTCTGTCATCTATCTGACACGGCATTGATCAGGCGTGTGTCTCTATTCAATACAACCGTCACACATAAGGAAGCACCCACTTTCTTTATTGCATAAGGAAGGAAAACGGGTAGTGTTTTGGAAGTTTGCTGTGTTACTTTCTTGTTTAACTGAATAAAATAAATAATGATTTACTTTGGTTTAACCCATAAAGGCCACTGGTGACCAAAAACATCAACTTATTTATAATATTTAATAACTATTTTATCACTAATTCTATTAAAATATGGACCCAATTGTTATAAAAATCCAGGTTTTTGTGTTTTTATGGTCATCAGATATAACCTATTTGGATGTTCAGTGCATGGGCGTAAAAATGGGCGTATTCTGAGAATGTAAAGAGTATGACGCACAGATGTTGATAAAAAAAAATTTAGGGATTAAAAGTAAAAAGTTGCCAGAAAAATACTCAAGTACAGATACCTAAAAAAAAAATCTACTTAAGTACAATAAAATAAGTACTTCTATTTGGTTACTTTCACCTTTTGCTTTTTAAGCGGCAAAAGATAAGGAATTTTGTCTCCAAAATCCACCATTTTGTTTCGTTATTCCTAACTTTCTCCAGACTCCTCCGTAAAAGGTAATTTATTTTGGTTTAACCCGTAAAGACACAAACAGCCACTGGTGACCAAAAGCATTGACTCATTTATAATGTTTAATAATGGTTTTATCACTAATTCTATTAAAATATGAACCTAATTGTTATAAAAATCCAGGTTTTTGTCTTTTTATGGTCATCGTTTATAACCCATTTGGATGTTCAGAGCATGGGCGTAAAATTGCGTATGGACTCTACAGACGTGTCCATACCAATATTTGGATGTTTCTCAAATGAAAAATGGTTAAATAGATTTTCTAACTAATTTTGAAACAGTATCGCTGGGTCTTTACAGGTTGACAATAGATTGTTTGTGTTGTTCAAATGGAACAACGTCACATGATTTCATGGTTTGTTCTGTTTTCAAAGACATTTGTGGAGGTTTCCTGTTCCCCAGAAATAACAGACAGAACACGCACCATTTGTTCCTGTGTTTTTGTTTTGTTGAGTCTGTGGACTGTGCACCCACTCATCCAGTGTGTGGAAGGAAACTGTCACTGTAAATGCAGAGGTGTGAGTTGGAATTTACCGTCACATGGGGTTCTGTTTGATGTGTTAAAGCTGCAAAGGCGTGTGATTCTCCGGCTGCTATTGCACAGGAACGCCACTGTTAGACTCACTTTTATTATCATATCATAAAAGAACCCGTTAAATGAAAAATAAATAAATTAATTAATTAAAAAAAAAAAAATAAAAAAAAAAATAAAATATATATATATATATATATATATATATATATATATATATATATTAACACAGGAATATATTATATATATTAGTAAAAACCTGAATGCATGTAGGTCATTGGCAGAGGTGGTCAAAGTACTCACAGTCTGTACTTAAGTAGAAGTACAGGTACTTGTGTGGAAAAAATACTCTGGTAAAATTACTAATTCAACTCCTTTACTTAAGTAAAAGTAACAAAAAAAAGTGCAATTTCTCAATTGTAATAAAGTATAAAAGTAAAAAGTAAAAGTGCATTTTTTTCCATGAATGCAATAATAGTTAACTAGGAAAAATCTGAAAAGTTTCAGAAGTATTTAAAATAAAGCCTTTTAAAAGTGAGTTACTGTGTAGATAATGTTTTGATCAAGTCACAGTTACTCAGTTTTATGAGTATGGGCAGGAAATTTAGAAAAGAAAAAAAAAAGTCAAAATATCATATACTGAATCGCAATGACTGATTTATTGATTTACGACTTATTTTCATCATTTGTCTAGTTTGAAAAAGTAATGATTCTATTCTGAGTATAAAGTACAGATGTTTATACAAAAATGTAGGGAGCAAAAGTAAAAAGTTGCCAGAAAAATATTCAAGTAAAGTACAGATACCTAAAAAAAAATCTACTTAAGTACAGTAAAAGAAGTACTTTTACTTAGTTACTTCCACCTCTGTTTTTTAAGCGGCAAAAGATAAGGAAATTTATCTCCAAAATCCACCATTTTGTTTCATCATTCCTAACTTTCTCCAGACTCCTCCGTGAATTCTTCAGTGTCTAACTACATCATTCTAAAGATTGCGCTGATTGGTTGTCGTACCGTCCTATTGCATACAGAGGAATTTAGCCCCGCCTCCTCTGACTATGAAGCACCACTAGACCCATACATGAAATGACTGGGGATAGTGCAGCTAGGCTACAGGAAAGGTGCAAAGTTGTACAAAATAGATCCCATTAAATGTTGGTGAATGTAGGTCAAAGGTCACAGTCGCCAAAAATGTGTTTTTGCACAGATAAGAGATAAAGCGTTTGTAAAGCCTGGTTTGTTTTCTTATTTGTTTCACATGCAAGGACTAAGTAGGATTATTAAGTTTTGTTACATGTTCAAAATAAACTAAACTAAACTAAACTAAACTGAGTGGGATTTGAACCTAACTGCACGACCTGGTCTATGTCCTGAGCCATGGCAGCACAGAAAGTAACTTGGCTGGTAGAATAATTTTTTGACAGGGTGCGGTATGGAAATATGACATTTTCAGGAAAACGTGCGAGGTGGTCCAGGATAGATCCCAGACAATTTTGGTGAATGTAGGTCAAAGGTCACAGTCACCAAAAATGTGTTATGACAATGATAAGAGATATAGGGTAAAGCAGGTCACATGTGTGCAAGGGGGGGGTTGTGTGTGGCGGGCACCACTTGTTTTCATTTGGATCAAGTTTACTTGAAGATGACGAGGGTGGGTGTGGAGTGTTCTTACCCCCCCCACACACACACACACACACACACACACACACCTTCCTGTGTTAAACCTCAGGCCACACTGCATCATTCATTACCATACAGAACAAATGAAGATCTAATTGCAGCTTTTCATGATTTTTTTCACACCTGTCTTCAGCTCAGAACTGTCGACCATTGTGTTTATTTTCAGAGGAAACACCTTCTGAGTGACTCCTCTGTGGTCGATGTGTGAGGAGTTTTTGGACTTTTCGGCTCGCAACTGTTTTAACCTTGTGATTGTCGCCTGCGAAAGAGGAAGTTGATACTTTGGTTTTGTATAAAAGAGCTTGACAACGTGTCCTGCTGCTTATCACTGATGGTAATAAACGGTGGCGTCACAGCCATTTAAAATGTGAGGGTGTTCTAGGTTGTAACACATAAGCAAAATTTTCTCAATCTATCATTGGAAAATTAATGAACAATTATCCATTAATGGTTACATTTTTATATTAAAAAAAGAAATATATGGGTGAAAATAACATGTGTTTTTCTTCAAACATTTATTCAATTCATGAGTAAAAATTATGAGATGAAAAGTAAAAAACTTGAGATAAAAAATAAAAAGTATGTGATAAAAAGTAAAAATTCTGAAATAAAAAGTAAAAATTATGAGATGAAAAGTACAAATTTTTTTTATTAAAAAGTAAAAATTATGAGATAAAAAGTAAAAACTATGACAAAACAACTGATAAGTTTGGATTTTAAAAAAATCAGACACTGATTTTACAGACACTGTACCTCCTTTTTTTCTTACAAAAATGAAATGAAAGTTATTATATTTTGGACATTTATTACAAAATGAAATGAAAAAGTTATTACATTTTGGACATTTATTACAAAATGCAGCTCAACACACCTTCCACCTCTATGGAAACAATCAGTCACTGACGTAAATGTATGTCAACTTTGGTTAAACAAGGATTTAAACTGGTTTAATAAGTGATTATATGAGGTTGTAAAGTGAAAATGGGACAGGCAGGATGTTGCGGAACTCATAAATGACACTATAACAGGAGTGTACATAACACATTAATGGCTTTTTTGTGCTTATACATGTCAGGATATTACACTTTTTAACCTTTAAACACAGTCTGTAGGATTTCCAGATAAGGATATGTTAAAACATGTAGGCCAGTGTTGTATATTTTCACAACTGATTTACTCCAGTGATTATTACTGTTATAGTTCATGTTATTTTATTGATTGATATTCCCATATTTACACTAAAACTATCATTTAACTTTACAGTATATAATATAAATATGCACTATTAAGCAGGATTTTTATAAGCCATAATAATAATAATATTTTAATGAGTTGCAATCTGCTATTGTTTTGATATAAAAACCCTTCATGGTAGAAAATACATTATGTCTAAAACCTGTGAATTATGGGATGGAACGTCAGTGTGTGAATGTAGAAAACACTTCAGCTTCATCGCCTCCTGTTTTCTCTCTTCTCTCTATGACTCATTCTGTGTTTTGGCTTTAATGAGCTCTGCTACAAAAATAACCCGTCTACCATAAGAGTCAAATCCAAAGGGAAATATTGTTCACTGCAATTGTTAATTGATTATCAATAATTGTGGAAATGACCTTGTTTTTAACTTGTTTGTTGTTTGTTGTTTTTTTTTAGACCCTGTATTATGTAAAATTTTATTTTTTATTATTTGTATTTTTATTTTGTCTTATTGACTTTTTTAAGGAAGACACCTGGTGGAGGTTTTATATTATTATATATATTACACCCTTTTTTTATACGACAGTTTTTACCTGATTAGCGCTACAACGTGTAGGCTTGTGATTGCTTTGTGTTATGTCTTTGATGCCGAAACTTGTTGTTTTTTTGTTTTTTTTATAGGATTTTATAGGTTTTTATAACCAAGCCAATTTTTTTTCATCAATCGATGAATTAATAATGGAATAGACTTTTTTATGATCGTGCAGTTATGCTATTCAAAAGCTGGCGGCAGACACTTGCTGGCACTGGTTTCCACGCTCGATAAAGGGGCGCTGTGGAGCTGCCATGACACTGAAAACAGGGCAGAGTGAGACCTCTTTATATATACAGTCTTTGGTATCACTTCCTCTGGTTCAATTTACCAGGTTAATCACTTAACCACCTATTTGAATATGGATATTTTATATTCAGTCTCTACTTCATTGTAAGTTTGGATCATGCTGCAGTAGTTTTATTCAATGTCCAGATTGTGGTTAGAATAGGAAGGACAGACAAACGGACATTCCTCATCGTGCTC
>CM035783.1:6982033-7294384 GCA_020466265.1 Siphamia tubifer
AAGGGCCGGATTGGACCCTTAGACGGCCTACATTTGGCCCCCGGACCACATGTTTGACACCTCTGATTTAGAATGTGTCAGCGCTGACACATCAGAGGTTAAAGGGTTAAATGTAAATATCTGGATCTATGGATGCTCTTTTGAAAGGCAGCGTCATGTTTAATGTTTAATGTGTGACGCTGCTATTAAAGCACTTCTTTCTGAAACGTAACACCTTCATGCTGCTCATATTTCCTCCCCCTCCCCCTCCCCCTCCCTCTGCAGGAACCTCCCGTAAAGAGATCACAGAGCACTGGGAGTGGCTGGAACATAACCTGCTGCAGACGCTCTCCATCTTTGAGAATGAGAATGACATTACCACTTTTGTCAAAGGAAAAGTCCAGGTAATGGTTTTTATAATTGAAGCAGAAGAGCGATGGATTTTTATTAGTATTTTTTTTTTTACTGCTCTGGGTTCAAGGTTCTCCATTTTCCTTTTCTGTTTTGTCTGACAAAAAATAATAAAAAAATTTACTGACAAACATTTTTAATTTTTAATTTTATTTGATCAAAGCGGGTGTAACGATCTTACCAAATGTATTTTCTTTAATTCTAGTCTAAATACACTCAGAAAAGTTTGACCATTGTCTACTTAAAGACATGATGGCAACGAAGTGACAATTAAAATAAAGATGCACTGATCGATCAGCTGACGATCATCATCATCATTGGCTGATATTTCCTAAAAATAGCACGATTGGTGATTGGAAAAACATGCTTTTCAAAAAGTCGATCAAATGACGAAAATTACTAGTGATTATTTTCAAACCTTTATCTCCTTCTTCTTCTTCTCCTCCTTCGTCTTCTCCTTCTTCTCCTCCTTCTCCTCCTTTTTCTTCTCCTCCTCCTCCTACTTCTCCTCCTCCTCCTACTTCTCCTCCTCCTTCTTCTTCTTCTCCTCCTTTTTCTTCTCCTCCTCCTCCTACTTCTCCTCCTCCTCCTACTTCTCCTCCTCCTCCTCCTTCTTCTCCTCCTTCTTCTCCTCCTTCTTCTCCTCCTTCTTCTCCTCCTTTTTCTTCTCCTTCTCCCCCTTCTTCTTCTCCTCCTCCTCCTCCTTCTCCTCCTGCTTCTTCTCCTCCTTCTTCTCCTCCTTCTTCTCCCCTTTCCTTCTTCACCTCCTTTTTCTTCTCCCCTTTCCTTCTCCTTCTTCTCCTCCTCCTCCTTCTCCTCCTGCTTCTTCTCCTCCTTCTCCTTCTTCTCCTCCTTTTTCTTCTCCCCTTTCCTTCTCCTTCTTCTCCTGCTTCTTCTCCTCCTCCTTCTTCTCCTCCTTCTTCTTCTCCTCCTCCTTCTTCTCCTCCTCCTTCTTCTCCTCCTCCTTCTTCTCCTCCTCCTTCTTCTCCTCCTTCTCCCCCTTCTTCTTCTTCTCCTTCTCCTCCTGCTTCTTCTCCTCCTTCTTCTCCTCCTTCTTCTCCTGCTCCTCCTCCTTTTTCTTCTCCCCTTTCCTTCTTCTCCTCCTTTTTCTTCTCCCCTTTCCTTCTCCTTCTTCTCCTCCTCCTCCTTCTCCTCCTGCTTCTTCTCCTCCTTCTCCTTCTTCTCCTCCTTTTTCTTCTCCCCTTTCCTTCTCCTTCTCCTTCTTCCCCTCCTTTTTCTTCTCCCCTTTCCTTCTCCTTCTTCTCCTCCTCCTCCTTCTCCTCCTGCTTCTTCTCCTCCTTCTCCTTCTTCTCCTCCTTTTTCTTCTCCCCTTTCCTTCTCCTTCTCCTTCTTCTCCTCCTTTTTCTTCTCCCCTTTCCTTCTCCTTCTTCTCCTGCTTCTTCTCCTTCTTCTCCTCCTTTTTCTTCTTCCCTTTCCTCCTTCTCCTCCTCCTCCTCCTCCTCCTCCTCCTCCTCAGGGCATCATCGCAGAATACAACAAAAACCATGATGTTAAAGAGGACGACGACACAGACAAGTTCAAAGAGGCTAGTGCTAAGTTTCGGAAGTTGTTTGGAATGCCAGAGGAGGAGAAGCTGGTCAACTACTACTCATGCAGTTACTGGAAAGGCAAAGTTCCTCGACAGGGCTGGCTCTACCTCAGCATCAACCACCTCTGCTTCTATTCCTACTTACTGGGAAAAGAAGGTTTGCTACTGTTTTCACACACAACTCTAATCCAACTGCATTTATGAAACCAGTGGTTCCAGACACAACAAGCCCCGCCCCTTCAACAAACATGTCACCTGATTTGTCCTGATTGTGAAAACACATTTTAGTGACTGTGACCTCAACCCTTGATAATAAATAATAATTATTTAATTAAATAACTAATAATTGAAAAAATGAAAACATCTCCCTGTATATATATATATATATATATATATATATATATATATATATATATATATATATATATATATATATATATATATATATATATATATATATATATATATATCAGGAATATTTAACAAATGTAGTTGGTTTTTTTTTTTTGGAGGAAGGGGATTTTTTCGTTAGAAAAGTTGATATAGTAAGAAGGGGTTGGATTTTATAAGTGTTAACTTCCACCCACTCCTTTTGAACATGCTTGTGTTGTTTTTTACTGTACGTTTTCTTTTTCTTTTTATTTATTGGTAACACTTTATAATACCTACACACAATTCACTATGTATTAAGTATTTGTTACCTATTTGTTAATGTCTTGTAAAGGTTCATACTAGTGTAAATGTAAAATTAGATTATTTTTAACCAACAGGTGCAGTGTTTGTGTATCTGCTTTACAGGTAAACAAAGAAACAGTTGTAAACACTGCACCTGTTGGTTAAAAATAATTTAATTTTACATTTACACTAGTATGAACCTTTACAAGACATTAACAAATGGGTAACAAATGGTTAATACATAATAAACAACCATTTATAAATGGGTAATTAGTGGTTAATACATAGTGAATTGTGGGTGGGTATTATATAGTATTATATAGTGGGTATTATATATATATTATATAGTGTTACCTATTTATTTTTTTAATGTTCGAATAAATCAAATCAAATCCCTCTTCCATCACACCTGCAAGTCATTACATCAATATCCGGCCTCTGATCAATAATTGAACTAGGTGTGATAGAAGAATTAAATATTTAAAACATACAGGACACTGGGCCACGACGACTGAATTTGACGAACGCTGTTGTACGTAATAAACATCAACTCAAACTGACTTTTCTGCTTGTGTTTCTATTATTTCTATTTTAGCCAAACTGGTGGTGCGTTGGGCTGATATCACCCAACTAGAGAAGAGCGCCACCCTCCTGCTGCCTGACGTCATTAAGGTGAGCACCCGCAGCAACGAGCACGTCTTCTCCGTCTTCCTCAACATCAACGAGACCTTCAAGCTGGCCGAACAGCTGGCAAACATCGCCATGCGGCAGCTACTGGACAACAAAGGCTTTGAACAGGATCGTTCACTGCCCAAACTGAAGAAGAAGTCGCCCAAGAAGGTGTCTGCACTCAAGAGGTAACCACAGACGCTTTTTAATTTACTTTATATATATATATATATCACTATTCATACACAGGATAATTCATAGTACTTTACAAAAATGGGAAAAACACATGATTAGGGTTGAAATACAATCAATAAAACATAAATATCAATCAATTTAAATATGGTTACGTTTGAAGTTTGGACATTATTTCAGCTCCAAAGTAAAACTGTCGGTTTATATTTCATAAACTAATAATAATAATAATAATAATAATAATAATAATAATAATTCTGCTTCACTGTTTTAACCCTTTAATGCCAATTGTTGTAAATATGCAACATAACAAAAGATCTATATATTGTATGTGCTATAGTCAAAGTAATTATTTCTACTTAATTTAACATTTACTTTTTTCAGGGCTGTCAAAAGATGAACATTTTTAATCAGATTAATCACAGGGTTACTTTGGATTAATTTGGATTCATCATGATCAAAACGCTTTATGTTGATTGACTGGTTTTCTTTTTTTTTTTGTATTCAAATGTCCCACAGATTACATAAACATACATGGAGAAACACACAAAATGTCAATTTTCCCATCTTTTTATGTGAATTTCTCTGACAGAAAGTCAAAATTTAGTTTCAAATAGTTTTAAATAAGAATAATAAACACTACTGGACCAAAAAAAAAAAAAAAAGTCTGTTTTGCAAGAATGACAAATTTCTTCAAAGTGAACATCCTCTGACATTTTCATGATTGCTGTTTTTCAGGGATCTGGATGCCAGAGCTAAGAGTGAACGTTATCGGGCTCTTTTTCGTTTGCCTAAAGATGAAAAACTGGACGGACACACGGACTGCACCCTGTGGACTCCCTTTAACAAGATGCACATCCTGGGACAGATGTTTGTTTCCACCAACTACATCTGTTTCACCAGCAAAGAAGAAACGCTGTGCAGCCTCATCATCCCCCTTCGTGAGGTAAGACACATTTGTAATAATATTTTCTGAGTTTTTTCACATCATTACCATACCATCTGTATTTATAAAAGCGCTTTAGAACAGATACAGCTGACACAAAGCGCTGCACACTACGAGGCATAAAACACAAAACAGAGAAAGAATCTAAAAATACAACAAAAAGTGCTAAAATAAAAATGATCATACAATAAAATAACTAGCGAAAATAAATAATTTTCTGATAGTAACACGTGAGCAATACATTCACCCTTGTTATTACCTCCTTCTGTTGCCCAGGTAACCATCGTAGAGAAGGCGGACAGTTCCAATGTGTTACCCAGTCCACTGTCCATCAGCACCAAGAACCGCATGACCTTCCTGTTCGCCAACCTGAAGGACAGAGACTTCCTGGTTCAGAGGATCTCTGACTTCCTGCAGCAGACCACCTCCAAGATCTACCTGGAGAGGGAACTTACCGGCAGCCTGAACAGCTCCGATGACGAGGTAAGACTTTAGTTCTGGCACCTGGCACCGCTTGTTTAATCCATTTCTTGTTTTTTTTTTCCACATGTACTTGTATTTCTCTGACTATAACTCAGATCCATTGTGCCTTTTGTAGGTTTACTCGCAGCATGGATCTTTACTGTCCAGTAGTCCACAGCACAGTTTAGGCTCAGAGGGCGAACGCACCTTTAACCTGAACGACAGCAGCGTCCCCACAGCCACGCAGGCGCTCATGACCATGTACCGCCGCCGTTCACCTGAAGAGTTCAACCCCAAACTGGTGAGTTCCAGACAGTTTATTTCTTTCAATCCTAAAGTTAGTATTTAATGTACTAAGTGTACTGTGTTGTGTTTATAGTGTCACATGTTTATGGGTTTATGGGTTTATGCCAGGGGTGTCAAACTCATTTTAGTCCAGGGGCCACATTCTGCTAAATTTGATCTGAAGTGGGTCGAACAAGTAAAAATACCCAAAACATAATATAGAAATAATGTCAACTCCAAACATTGACACATATACATTCTAATTTACAGCTCACACTGCGTCTACAGATGCACAAAATATTTAGTAATGGGTGGAATATTATTAAAATTGTACTTACTTCTCTTAAGATTTTCAATTTTTCATATTTGTTCGTATATTTTGGTGAAATTACACTTTATTTTAGTGTCACTTAATGAAAAAAAAATACATTTACAAAGACATTTTTACTTGTGATTATTTATAGGTTCTTATGAGACTGAATTGGTCTGAATGTGGACCATGAATTAAAGTGGCTTAAATCTTAGTGTAATTTTTGGATTTCATAAATTCATCCAAAGGGCCAGATTGGACCCTTTGGCGGGCCAGATGTGGCCCCCGGGCCGCATGTTTGACACCTCTGGTTTCTGCAGTCATAGCGTGAGGCTGTAATGTCATTATTTTATGCTTGATTTCTTTGCCTATTTCCATTCTGTGACACTTTTTCGCCTTTTCACGGCCATCAGATACGGCCCATTTGGATATTGAGAGACTTTGTAGTTACCGTGGAAATACGGTCATCTTCTACAAGATTGATTCATCAGTAAAACCCATAGTTAGATCAATGACAGTGGATGGACATGTTCAGTTAATGACATGTTTTACTAAAAGAGTCACTTTTTCTATATTTTCCATTTTGATCCAATAACCTTTGACTTTGACTCTACATCAGGGGTGTCAAACTGCGGTCCTCGAGGGCCGGTATCCTGCATGTTTTAGATATTTCCCTCTTCCATTACACCTGGAGCCCATTGCATCATTACCAGTGTTCTGCAGAACTGATTATTAACTCTTTAAGTGTCAGCGCTGATGCATTCTGAATGGATGATTTAGTTTAAATATTCAGAAAAATTTTACCATTTTCCTTTTAGATTTTTTTTTATTAAAAAAAATTAAAGGGAAAATTAAAACTGTTGGGACCAAATTTTAATAAGTTTTTTTTTTTTAGTTTTTTTCTAAATGTTTTACATTTTTTGTTCATTTTGTTACTGATTTTGTTTATTTTTCTACATTTTGTTTTTTTTAAATGTAATTTTTCTTTGATTTTCTGCCATTTTTGTCATACTTTGCTCATGTTACCAATTATTTTGTTAGCTTATTATTAATTTTTGTTTGTAATGTTCCTCATTTTATTTTTACATTTTAAAGTGATTGCTAAAATCTCAGGAGTTAAAGGGTTAAACTGAATCACACGGAAGAAGGAAATCTCTAAAACATGCAGGACACCGGCCCTCGAGGACTGGAGTTTGACACCTGTGCTCTACATGCTCAATAGCCTCGCCGTGCTAGACGCCCCGAGTGGAAACAAATAATAATAATAATAATAATGTGCTACCATAGTAGTCTAGTTCTGCTCAATGTAACTTTTGGCTAGATTTCCCTGAAACTGGCCGACGAATCACAGTGAAGTATAGAGTCAGAGGGCGGGCGTAACAAAGTGACGCTGCAACAATTCATAGAGAAACAACTGGAAACAACCACAGAAGAAGAACAACAATGGGTGGGGATTTCCTTTTATCAAAGATAAATGAAGACTGTGAGAAAACATCAGGAATCGTTAAATTATTTTTACAGAAGTGACAACAGTTAGCTCCACAAAACACTATTTTTTTTTTAGTCATTCCTAACTTTCTCCAGACTCCTCTGTGAACTTTCCGGCGTCTAACTACGTCATCCTAAAGATTACGCTCATTGGTTGTAGTACTGTCCTATTGTATACGGAGGGATTTGAAAGACAAGCTTTTTAGCCCCGCCTCCTCCACCTATGAAGCATCACTGGACCCATACATGTAATGAATAGGGATAGCGCGGCTAGGCTAACATTTACTTTGAATGGGTGAAAGTTCAAATATCTATAAAATCATAAATTCTGTTTCAATTTACTTCAAACTTGGCACATATATAGAGGCTGATGATCCAATAACATCAACACATCAGCACATGTATAGACATGATGTCATCAGCTGGATCGATGCCAAAATAACTGTCACCAGATGATGACCAACATGATCAGTCAATTAAAAAACAATTAAAAATGTATGATTTTCAGTGGGAAAAAGTGATAAATTCATTGTATAATAATAATAATAATAATAATAATCTCTCTCCTCTTCCCTTCCCTCATTCTCATTTACTCTCAGCTACCTAATGAGTATTTTTAATCATATCATATTGATCATTTGTTAGAGAGTCTGATTGCTCACTTTCCTTTGTAAATCGCAGTGGCTAAAAGTGTGTGCTAAATGCATAAATAACTACATTTAAATAAATATGCCATATTTAATTATTTTATTTACCTCCCTTTGTTCTTCATTCTTTCTCTTAGTTGTGAGAAGTCTACATCACAACATTCACACCACATACACAGGTCAATAATTCATACGACCTGCTTATTTACACATTTTACTGCTTTTGTACATTACATATATCAAGTAATATTGTATATTACTTTACATAACTTTCCTTTCCTTGACACTTGGTGTCACTTCAGTAAAGGTTTAAAAATATAAATAAAAAATTAATTTGAGATCTTCTACAGAAGTCACACTGGAACTTTAAGGGTTAATTTAATCCAAACTACAGTTGTGGATGAGTAAAGACAAATCATGTGTCTAAAACGGTGTGTTGCTTTTTATTTATCAGGCTAAGGAGTTCCTAAAGGAGCAGGCGTGGAAAAACCACTTCACTGAATTTGGACAGGGGGTGTGTATGTACCGCACTGAGAAGACCAAGGAGCTGGTCCTTCAGGGAATCCCTGAGAACATGAGAGGGGAATTATGGCTGCTCTTCTCTGGTGAGTCAAATAAACAAGGTACAATTACTACTGCACATAATTCAACTGTATACATATATATATATATATATATATATATATATATATATATATGTATATATATATATATATATATATGAAGAGTTGATTTGCAAAAACAGATAACTCTATTTTTCAATTTTTTTCACAAAATGGCATTTTTACATTCCAGGTAGTACTGTACTAATGTTGATTTGATATATTATTTATTCAATGTAGTGGACCTTATGAAAATTAAATAAATAATACGTCAAATCAATGAGTATTACCTGGAATGTAGAGTAAAAAATGCCATTTTGTGAAAAAAAAAAGAATAAAATTAGTTTTCTGTTTTTGCAAATTAACTCTTCATACATATATATGTATATGTATATATATATATATATATATATATATATATATGTGTGTATATATATATATCCAAACTGTGTTTATGAGCAGGGGAGTAGATATGAGATAAATACACAAGAGGTGGAAAGTAACTACAGTAAGTAGAAGTAGTTCATTATTGTACTTAAGTAGATTTTTTAGGTATCTGTACTTTTACTTTTGACTTTTTATCTCATAATTTTTACTTTTTCTCTTAAAATTATGGATTTTTAAATCTCTCTTTATAACTTTTTTTCTAATTTCATGATGACTTTTCTTCTTTTCCCCTAAATGTCCTGTCCATACCCACAAAACTAAGTAACTATGACCTGATCAAACACATTTTCTACACAGTAATTAAATTTTAAAGGCTTTATTTTGGATATTTCTGAAACTTTTTAGATTTTTCCTATTTAAAAAAAAAAACAAACTTTTACTTTTGTACTTTATTACAATTGAGACATTGTACTTTTTTAGATGAGGTGAATCAGTGCTTCTACTTTACTTTTTATTTTTAATACAAGTAGCTGTACTTCTACTTAAGTATAAAATGTGAGTACTTTGAACACCTCTGAAATACACCCATCATCAGGTTTAATCAGCAAAGTTGCCGTCGTGTTAAGACACTTTTCAAAACTCTGTTCAGGTACATACATGTAAGTACTTTTACATTTCAAAATCCTTCTGTACATTCAGTAAATATATGATTTTTCAACATAAATATCTGTGGCTTTTAACCCAGTGTGGCTTGTATATTCTTTTTTTTCATTCTATTTTTTTTTAAATACAGTGGGTGCAGCTTATAGTCCAGAAAATACGGTAATCACTTTTAGCTGCAGGCAACACAATAAGACAAACATAACAACATGTCGTACATTCAGGTGTGTTGAGCCTCATACTTTCTTGTTCCATGCACAGTCATGTCCTGCTTTATCTGCTCCTGAGGAGGTGCTGGGATATGAACACCTCCTCCCTCTCTCTCCTGTGACCCACTTCTGCTACGCTGGGCTGTTGTCATAGTTGCAGAGTTCACCTTAGTCACACTTACCTGCACAGTCTGAAAGCAGGTTTTCACACTGTAATGCTTTCTGTGTTGCTTATTTGAAATCATTAATTAATTGTAGCGTTAATTGTGTGTATTTTAAGAAGTGTCAGTGACATACTTGGTCAGGCTCTATTTAACTATTTTCAGCCACTTGAAAAAAGGAGAAATATATTCTTTTATTTTATTTATTTTTAGCTTTTATAACATTTTTTAAGTTTTAATGTGTAGAGGAAGAAGTTCATTAAAAGGAAGAAGTTGATTAAATGTTTACACTTACATAGTTTTAAAATCTATGTGCAACTCTTGTCCATTCATATAATTTGTAATTTAGTTTTCTTAAAATCTTGTCTCACCCAATGTCATTTCTCGTCTCGTCTCATGAGTGTCTCGTCACACCCCTAGGATTTACACAGGATAGATAGAATGTGCACTGTTACAATGGGAAAAAAATCTACATCTTACCAAGTGTATTATTTCTCATTTCTAGTTAAAATATCTCATAACAATTAAAGTAAAACACAATCAACTAAAGAGTAACTTTTCAGTAAGATTATTATTAGATGATAGATCTGGAAAATGTTATTTCAAGAAACCTTACCAAGATAATTTTAATTAGTTTTATTCAGCTTTTTTTGTTTGTTTGTTTGCGTAATTCAATATTTTTTTGGTTAAATTCAAACCAAAAAAAGGATATACGCTATCATATGTTACACCCTGCATCTTATTTTTACTTCATTTTTATGAGGAACAGTGTGTTTTATTGTAATGAAATATATATTAAATCATTCAAAATATTTTTTTACGCGTAGTAAGTCTTTATTTATTTATTTTTTGAATCGCTTACTTGACATTTCAAGTGACCCCATGTGGTGTCGCAACCCCAAGGTTGAATAACACTGCATTAATGTGACACCAGTGTCTCATGGCGGTCAGATGACTGTTCATGTGTGAGCTGTGTAAATGATCACATACAGGACAGACATATTAACAGAAGTGTTTTTATTTATTATTTATTACAGTGTCACTTGGTTAATTATCAAAGTAGTTGCAGATTATTGTCTGTTTCACTAAAGCGGCTGTTTTATAAATCATTTATTTAGTTTTTATTTTTCAAAAAACAGAGGTGTCAGTGATCTACCACATTATATACACCGTTAGTTATGAGAGGTGTTCAAAGTACTCACATTCTGTACTTGCGTCTAAGTACAGCTACTTGTGTGAAAAAATAGTCTGGTAAAAATAGACCCTAACCCTTAAGTAAAAGTAAAAAAAAAAAAGTACAACTACTCAATTGTAATAACGTACAAAAGTAAAAATAAAACTGCTTTTTTTGTCATGAAAGCAATAATACTTCAGAAAATAAAATCATAAAAGTTTCAAAAGTATCTAAAATAAAGCCTTTAAAAGTGAGTTACTGTTTAGATAATGTGTTTGATCGAATTACAGTTACACAGTTTTGTGGATATGGGCAAGAAATTTAGGAAAATGAGGAAAGTCACAATTGAGATAAAAAACTTTTTTTTTTTTTTTAAAGTTATAAATATGAGATAAAAATGCATAATTTTTAGAGAAAAAGTGAAAATTGTGGGATAAAATTCTAAATTGTGAGATAAAAAGTCAAAATTGTAAGATAAAACGTCTAAATTGTGGGATTAAAAAGTCAAAATTGTGACATAAAAAGTTAAAATTGTAAGATAAAATTCAAAATTGTGAGATAAAAAGTCAAAATTGTGAGATAAAAAGTCAAAATGATGAGATAATAGTCATATAACTATAATATATAAAGTCACAGTTTCTCTGTTCCACTGATTTTCTCTCTGAAGCGACTGATTTTTCATACTGTCACATCTGTTTAGTTTGTTTTATTGTCTTTTAATGCATTTTAATCATTTTAATTTTTTTTATATTTCTTATATAATTGTCCTGTACATGACATGTGCTATACAAATAAATTTGCCTTTGCCTTGTAAAAGTAACGAGTCTATTCTGAGAAAATAAATAGTACAGATATTTATGAAGAAATGTAGAGAGTAAAAGTAATAAGTTGCCATAAATACTAAAGTACAGATACCTAAAAAATCTACTTAAGTACAGTAATGAAGTACTTTTACTTAATTACTTTCCACCTCTGTTATTTATTAAACCTTGTGTCTCCTTAGGTGCGATCAACGAGATGGCCACCCACCCTGGATACTACGAAGACCTGGTGGAGAAGTCTATGGGAAAATACAACCTGGCGACAGAGGAGATAGAGCGGGACTTGCACCGCTCTCTGCCTGAACATCCTGCCTTTCAGAATGAGATGGGCATCGCTGCCCTCCGCAGGGTCCTCACTGCCTACGCGTTCAGAAACCCCAACATCGGATACTGTCAGGTAAACATGAGATTTTTAACAGTTGTCCTCATGAGTTTACATTCCCTAAAGGTCTTGAATATTCCATCACGACACTGACTTAAAACATAAGGACAAGTCGACCTGTCACAAGTAACTAGCATTTACAGAATGTCTAATCTCACCCCTATTTTGTTCCAATCTCAAGTTTCTATGACAAACCGTTCTTGAATTAGAGCCAATAATGTGATTTTGACCTTTCTGATAAATTCAATTCAATTCAATTTTATTTATAAAGCCCTAAATCACAACAAAGTCGTCTCAGAGGGCTTTATAAAAACACAATCAACCACAGAAATACATGAAAAGTCCCAGGCATCCCCTGTCCTTAGACCCTCCTTATCGGCAAGAAAAAACTTCAAAACCCAGTGGGAAAAAGAAGAAATCTTGAGGAGAACCACATTGAAGGAGAGATCCACTCCCATGGACGGACAGGCTATAGATGAACGTTCATGTATAAATGCAGGAGGGGGGGTCCAGACAGGCAGGGGTGGGGGTACGGGGTCACAGGTCGGCACAGGCGAGATACTGCAGATCCTGTCGTCCATGGCTCCTGTGCAGACACTGTCAGGAGAGCCACCATGTGACCTTGACCTTTGACCTTTTGCAATATTGATACTTTTGTTATATATATATATATATATATATATATATATATATATATATATATATATATATATATATGCATCAGTGTGTGTAATATTATGATAATATATCCAGTATGTTAGTAAGTTATAGCGTGATATGTCTGTTTGACACACTGTTCCAGAAGTTAACTTTGCGACATGTCACCTTTGACCTCCAGAGATCTCAAAAACGATTGGTCGTAGGGGATAACACCAATTATGAGAATTGTATAAATCTTCATTCTGCGTTGTTTGGTACCAATCTGAAAGTTCTGTGAATTATAACTGATAATGTGATTTTGACCTTTTAGTTAATTGTGGCCTCGACCTTTGACCTTTACTCAAATGAATCATTGTGCATTAGCTATATGTATATACCTGTGTCATTTCATGGTGATATCTTAAGTCTTTTTTGCATTAACATTTATATTCTCTGGATCATAAATTCTACTCGTGTATGTAAACTTATGAGCACAACTGTACTGTATATAATTGAGTAGAAAACTTTAATAAAATCTCATGACTCTTTTTAACTTTCTTAACAGGCCATGAATATTGTAACATCTGTGTTGTTGCTTTACGCCAAAGAAGAGGAGGCGTTTTGGCTGCTTGTGGCGCTTTGTGAGAGGATGTTACCGGACTACTACAACACCAGGGTCGTAGGTCAGTGTGGACACCAGGTTATGCACTTGGGTTGAAATTAAGGGTGTGACTTTTTTGATCCATAACACTATTTGAAAATCGCTGGAAAATATTCAAATATTATTTGAAAATTAAACATATTTCCATGACACTCCTTTAGGAATTTAGGAAATTCAAGGCTGACACTACAGTCAGTAGGATTCATGATGAGGATGTTGAGGTTGTGGACTTTTCGAGTGCAAGAAAGATGTTTTTTTTTATTTTTTAATATTTTTTTTGACCATCATGATTGATCCTTTTAATGATTTTGTGTACTTGAAATAAGCTAAACTAAAACTAAACTCCCAGCTTCAGTTTGTTTCAAATACTGAACCAGTAGTGAGACGGTCCCAACAGAGAAAATAAATAAATAAATACAGGAATAAAACAAGTGAATGAATAGAAAATTAAAATAAAAAAATAAGAACAAAATGCAGACAAATTAGAAAAAGGAAGAAAAATTAAAGGGAAAAGAAGAAGGAAGGGAAGAAAAAAAAGAAAACAAACAAAAAAACTCTATTTGTTACCTACTTTCCTTTCTGCTCATTTGTTTTTTTTTGTATATATGTATATGTTTAGTACTTCCCTTATTTATTATTGGTATTATTATTGTTATTTTTTTATTATTATCATCATTTTTGTACTATGCACTATATTAATATAAGATGAATTCAAGTTAATGGGGAAGTGTAGAAGGGGTAGAATTAAATAAGTTTATGCTTCATCCTACTCCTTTTCGGACATGTCATTGTTATTATTATTATTATTATTGTTCTATTGATTATTGTTGCACTTTGCACATGTTCCAAATAAATAATTCAAATCAAATCAAATCAAATATTCTGTGTTCTGTGGACCTGTCCTACATTGAACGTCTCCTGCCCTTTTTCTTTTATCTGCTGGTTCATCAGCTTGACAGTGATGGATAGGAAATGTCAAAATAAAATTGTTAATGTCTGCTCTAAAATTATAGGCGTACAAAATAAATGACAGACCTAAACTTTCTCTGGGAGAGATGTGTTCTTAAAAAAGCAAAAGGCATTATCAATCAGGAACATGTTCTTAATAAAGAATTTGTATTAATGCCATCAGGACGGTGTTACAAACAGGTATTTAAGATAATTTATTCCTTCTGCTGTTCGGCTGCTAAATGCAGCGATTTGAGTTTGGAATTTGAATATTGTTTAAAGTTTCTGTTTTATCTATTTATTTATCATTATGATGCACCCGTGTATGTGTATGTTGTACGAATGACATGGTTTTTTTTTTCCTTGACGGTGTATACCATGTAGAAACAGAATTGCTCTGCGGGGATAAAAAAGGTTTCTCTATTCTAGCCCCCCCCCCCAATGAAAATTCTGTTTACTCTGTTTATTTGAAAAAAAAAAACAAAAAGAAAAGCTATGGATTGTTTGTTCATTTCTGTAGAACCATCAGTGGTGTAGCAGGTGCCGACAGCCTTAGCTGAGGACACTCACTAATGATGTAAAGATAAACAATTCATTTGATAGGTTCACTAATTCAAATCAAAATGCAGCGTCTTTGTGACCTTTTTTTTTGTGGCTCAGTTGGTAGAGTGGGTCGCCCAATGACCGAGAGGTTGGCGGTTCGCGTCCCAGCTCTGGCTGTCCACATGTCGAAGTGTCCTTGGGCAAGACCTTGACTTAGGCCCCCAGTAGGACTGACCTTAGACCTTAGAAACCTACTGGTGTATGAGTGTGTGTGTGAATGGGTGAATGTGAGGCTAATGTAAAGCACTTTGAGCACCATGAAGGTGGAAAAGAACTATATAAATGCAGACCATTTACCATTTACTTTGCTCTTAAAAACACAAATACAACTCTTTTTTACTACACTTTTTAATTAAGTCAGAGCACAAAAGTTACCTGGGCCATGGCACCCCCGGTTCCGCGGCGGCGTATGGTCATCACGACCAGTCGACTCAAATTCGTATTTATTGATGGACAAGTCGACTTGAAACATCATTAATGCCCTACGGACTCTATATAGAAAAAGCAAGAAGCATCTTTGTGGCTTCATATCTTGTCCTCATGGTTCCTTTTCTGCAGGAGCTCTGGTCGATCAGGGCGTCTTTGAGGAACTGGCGCGGGAGTACGTTCCGCAGCTGTACGACTGCATGCAGGACTTGGGGGTCATCTCCACCATCTCCCTCTCCTGGTTCCTCACCCTCTTCCTGTCCGTCATGCCGTTCGAGAGCGCCGTGGTGGTGGTGGACTGCTTCTTCTACGACGGCATCAAGGTCATCTTTCAGTTAGCGCTGTCCGTGCTACACGCTAACATCCACCAGCTACTGGGCTGCAAAGACGACGGCGAAGCCATGACTGTGCTGGGCAGGTGAAGGAAATGGAAGACGGGTGTAGAGTAGTTAGTGTGGATTATTTATGCTCATTTTAACACTGTTTTTTTTTTTGTTTTGTTTTTTAATTGAAGGTACTTGGACAGTGTAACCAATAAGGACAGCACCCTCCCTCCCATCCCCCATCTGCACTCTTTACTGACAGACAATGGAGACCCACATCCAGACGTGGACATATTCAAACTGGTCCGCAACTCCTATGAGGTATTCAACTTTAATGCCAATGCTAACGGCTGCAGCTGGAAACTAGCGCTGAACAAGATACGATTTGGTAGATGCTAGATTGGAACGGACGGATGGATGGGGGGGGGGGACTAAGGTCCAGACGTCAATGGCCTGAAATATGACCCTTAGATGCCGCATAGTCGAAAAGCTGAATCGGGTGCATTTCATTGGACATATTACTTTGTGGTGTTTTGGCAAATCTAAGCACCACAAGGATAGAATATAGTTTATTTTATTAATTATATTCATCGTACTGACTCATTCAATATTGTTTTTCTTTTTAATTATTATTCAAAGTTTCCTGTACAACACTGAAACTAG
This sequence comes from Siphamia tubifer, assembly GCA_020466265.1. NCBI lineage: Eukaryota > Metazoa > Chordata > Actinopteri > Kurtiformes > Apogonidae > Siphamia > Siphamia tubifer. The sequence goes on from CM035783.1 coordinate 6,998,306, forward strand.
ACAGAGAGGAAGGCCATGGTGATGCAAAGTGACATTAAAATAATAAAATGACAGTGAAATAAGGCTTCAATTAGTCAGATATGTTTGACACTGTTCAGTTATTTATATTTAAGAACCTCTGTTGAATTATATTATACAGTCATTTATACACTAATAAACTAATGGTGAATGATTTTGATACCATGAACATTGCTCACACTGTTTTTGTACATTACATTCATCTTTACCTTTGTCACACTGCCTACTGAAAAAATAATATATATAATAATGGATATATTTTGTTGGATCTTCATCTTGCAAAAATGTGTAATTTAATAATTTACTATGTTACGATCCTCTTTGAAGTATCTCAGAGTGTTGAAATCGAGCTCAATATCCTGAGGAGAACATCCTCGGCACCACCCCGTCCCGCCCGTTTGTCCGTCCATTCCAATCTAGCATCTACCAAATGATTTTGGGATCATCAAAGCAGTGATTTTTTTTTTTTTTTTTCATCAAGGACTTTACTAGTGATTGACTGATATGGATTTTTTTTGGGGCCATTACAGATTTTTTTTTTTTAAGTCTTAGTCAATGATGGATACAGACTTAAGCCAATTTTTTGCGGTGATACAGATTTTTTTTTTCTTCTGTCAAGTGCAAACATGTCAGAAAATCATCTTTAATTATTATTAGAAAATAAAAATTCTGGCAGTTAAACTAATAAATACGACCAAATGTACACCTTCTCTTTTTCCTTTTTTCTCCTCTCCTCCTTCTCTCTTTTTTTCATTTTTGTTTGCCCCCCCCTCCTCTAATTTAATTTTATTTTTGACCTTTTTCCCATTTTTACCTCCACTAGGAGGTTATGTTTTTGCCAGAGTTTGTCTGTTTGGTAATAGAGAGATCTGGAAATGACTAGACTTTGGTGGTGATCTGGGGGGGGGGGTTCTACCTTGGCGGAGGTCTTCTTTTTTCTCTCTTTTTCCTTCTTCTGTCAGTAAACCATGGCAGCATTTATTGTTTCAATAGTATTTTGTAAGTTTCTATGACGTTTGCAAATGTTGCTGAACCACTGAAACTTGATTTGAAGAAAATCATGAAAAATCACAATTCATTTTTTTTTTTCTTAAAATCGTTCAGTCCTCCTGTAAAGCCAAATGTGCATTGAGGGTTTGTTTAGATTCTTCTAGAGCAGAAAATGGATCCACACACCTACAAGCTCTAACCAAAACACTGTATTTCCAGTAGAATCTTCTTCCTCAGATCTTTTTTAAATGCAGTTATGATGGGATGCCTGGGACATTATCTGTTTCTTTCATCTACTGTGTATTTCATTGATGGATTGTTTTATCAAACCAGTTTTATAAAGCACTATGAGAACAACCTTGGTGTGATTCGGGGCTCTATAAATAAAACTGAATTGAATTGAAATGAATAAGTGAATGAAATGAGTAATATGAAGTTTTTCTTAACTTAATTTTCAGAAATTTGGCTCGATCCGTGCAGATGTGATTGAACAGATGCGTTTTAAACAGCGGCTGCGGGTCATACAGACAATTGAAGACACGACCAAACGTAATGTGGTAAGGACACATTAACCCGTATATGTTAAATCTTTTATAATGCTGACCTTTGACCCAGGTTTGGATTAGAATGCTTTTACTCAACATTTTGTGCAGATTTCAGAGCATTTCTCACTCACTTATATCCAATAATAGAATCAACATGTCAAGAACCACATTCTAATAAAAATTGTTTTTTTTTACTTTCTTTCAAAGTTGATGTATTTAAGTTTTGTTTTTTAACTTATTTATTTTTGATTTTTTTTCAGTTTTTTTCCACAAAAATGTATCATTCAGTAACACTTTACATTACGCATGAGTTATAAGGTGGTAATTCTTTGGTAGTTTTTCTGTAATTTCATAGTAATAATGCCTTTGTAAACAGTTATTACAAGTAATGGATCGCTAATAAGGTGGCAATTCTTCAGTGAAGCTCTGAAAAGGTGGAAAAGTTTCTTCAAAGTAAGGATGCTACGACACCACTTTTTTAATTGGGCTTAATAATTATATTTGTATTTTTCCTTATAACACTGAAGCATCTGAAACCAATGGAAACATGTCAGTTTGTGCTTAAACAAGGGAAAAAGCAGACTGTAACCAATAATGGTTAGCTAGCCTCTTCAAGTTAGCTATTATATATCTACCTAGCAGAATTAGCTAGCAGTAGCGGCTATGTTAGCATACAGTAAATCAGTGTGTTAAAGATGCTAACAGGCTTCATATGATTTCTGTATCTTGTCACAAATAACATCAAAGTTACCATATAATTACCACCTTATTAGTGATCCATTACTTGTAATAAGTAGTTACGAAAGCATTATTACCATGAAATGACATTGAAATGATGATAGAATTACCACCTTAATGTAAAGTGTTACTGAACATTATTTGACAATAGACAATAGGAATTACTGTAAAGATAAACCACATGGAAAATAAATATTTGTTTTTTTACCAAAGAAAGTTATTCTCCAACTTGTATTTATACACTGTAAACCCGAATAAGTTAGCAGAACTCAAAAAAATGTAAGGAAATCGATTGCCTCAATTAATTTAAGTTGATAAAACTTTAAAAAATACAAGTTTCCAGAGCGTAAAATTTAGATGCTTATTAAAGTATACTTAAATTAACCTATTAACTTAGTATTCTAAAGTTCTGCTAGACCTACTGGGAGCATCTACTACATCAGTTAAGTTTATTTTTTTCAATCATCCTTATTTGAAACAGTAGAAAATAACTGTACAATATCATTCTCAGCATTTAATAACTTAATTCCACTATTTATCTTTTTAAGTTATGTTCACTTATATCCACAATAGTTCCCCTTAATAAAAAAAATATTAGCTGGAAGTACATAATAATGTTTTTTTATTATTATTATTATTATTATTAGTCGTAGTACTTAAAAAGAAGAACATGTGACAGTGACTTAATACATTTGACTTACTTTGGGCAACTTAATATGTTTAATTATTCTGAACATTTGGGTTTACTGTGTACTTAATATAATCATTTTATGTTTCAGGTCAGAACAATTGTCACAGAAACTGCCTTTACTATCGATGAGCTGGAGGAGCTGTACGTTCTCTTCAAGGTGAGTTAATGATCCTGACAGTTGTTGCTTTGGAGGCTCAATAATGGCAGTACATTTATAGCCCTTAGAATTTGGACCACCAGAGGGTCCAGTCCGGCCTGTGGAAAGACCCAAAATGACACTTAAGATAATAATCATTTTAATTCAGGTTCCACATGTAGATCAATTTAACCTCAAATGGTTCAGATCAGTAAAATACTATAAATACTCCAAATGTTTCCTCTTTGTAAATGTGATTTAACTGTATTTATACTAAAACAAACTATCATTAAACAAAAAAGGCAAATAACCTGAACAAATATGAACATTGTGATATGTCTGAAGTGTAATGGTACGAATATTATATAATATTTACATGTGTAAATGACAGACTGAGACATATTATTACAATTGTGCTTAGTTTTCTAAAATAAATTTCAGTTTGTTCATGTTATCCGCATTGTTTTAAAGGATAGTTGGTAGATGGAAACATTTTCATCACATAATTTAGCTTTTTTTTCTCCTCTAAAACATACAAGAAAGTTTGGATTTGACATATTTAGATATTATTATGTTGTTATTTCACTGGTCCAGCCTACTTCAGATCAAATTTGGCTTAATGTGGCCACTGAACTAAAAAGAGTTTAACACTCCTGATGTAGATACAAAAGTCCTGCCATGATGATATAAGGAAATCATATGGTGCATGTATAATAAATGACACAAAAGCCCTTTGTTTTAAGCATCTCTTCATGTCTTATCATGTAGTTTAAGTTCATCTCTTGCTGTCGGCCTGTGTAAATAACACAGTTCAGATTAATTTATATAACACTGTGCCACTTTGCATTAGCAGTGTTGATAATAACTCAACTTATTCAAGAGTGAAATTGTTTTCCAAATGCCGTGCTGTAATGTTTCTATTTTGTAAACATAATTCATTAGTCAAGTCACATTTATTTATTTATTTAAAAAAACACTCTTTATCATTTGTATGTGCTGCAAATGAATGCCATAGATTCCCTATTTGTTTGTTTTTTAATGATAGTTAATTAAACATTGTGGGCAGAGAAACACTACGACATATGACAAAAAATAAATAAATATATACAAACAACAAAACCCTCCACTCTCAAATGTTTTAGGTCTTAATGGACATCTCCCTCTCAAAATGTGAGACAATGTGTTTGACCTTTCAAAGTCGCTCAAGTTCATGATGCCATTTTGGATCCTAAATGTAGTTTCCTATTTGTCAGCAGTAGCAACTGACTACTAATTTTGGTGTTTGTTGGAAGTTTCTAAGAGGAATAGTTCAAAAGGTATAACCAAAATTCGATTTTGACCTTTGACCCGGAGTCTTCAAATTCATCCTTCGAGGATTTGATGTCAGTGCACATCAACAGTCAGAGCAAAAAGAAGGAATGTCCTGATTGGCCCTTTCTCTGATCATTGTGAAAACACATTTTGGGTGACATTGACCTTTGACATTTGACCTATATTCACCAAAATGACAATAATAACAGAGTAATGACAGACAGCAATAATGACAACATCATTTTACAAAAGTTCCGAAAAAGGGAAAGAGCATTAACATAAACAATATGAATTGATTCGGTGCAGTATATGTATGAAACTTTGTCGTCATTAAATACAAGTAGAATTAAGTAGATTCACTCTTTAAATAAGAAAAATGATCTTGTTCTGCTAGAATTTCATCTAAACCATTGTTTTATTTTACCTTGTTCCTGGTAACTATAGCTCAACATTAGCTGAAATATCTTAAGAAAAAGTTAATATATTTTCTTAAAATGATCTTAATTTTCTTGTGCCAAACTTCCTTCTCAAGGATATTTTTCTTTTTAGACAAAAAATAAGGAAAAAATCTAGGAAAAAAAGCCTTTTTTTTTTTTTGCTTTCTTAGAAATTGTTTTTTGCAGTGTGGGTGAGGGGGGGGGGCATAATTATAGTCATAGTGATGGCAACATAATAAATATAACGAATAATAATAATAATAATAATACTGCTAATAGTCTAGTTTACTCGTATTATTGTTGTATTATTCCAGTTGTTTGTTCCCGTGTCCTTCCTCAGGCTGAACATCTCACCAGCTGTTACTGGGGGGGCAGCAGTAACCCCACGGAGCGCCACGACCCCAGCCTCCCCTACCTGGAGCAGTACCGCATCGATGTAGAGCAGTTCAAAGGCCTCTTCAACCTGCTGTTCCCCTGGGCCAACGGGACCCACTCTGACCCACTGGCCTTACGGTTCTTCCGCCTCCTGGACCAAAACGGAGATGCCCTCATCAACTTCCGAGAGTTCATCAGTGGACTGGGTGAGTGAAAAAGGTTTAGTCATTTTGGAATCATCTTAAAGGGGTCATATTTAGCTGAATCCACTTTTTTATTATTAGTTTTTGGTTCATTTATTTGTGTATTTGAACCCTAAAATTCCTTCTGCATTTATTGCATCTGTAATTAGTTACGACAAAACTTCTGCTGAACGTTTCTCTGAATGCACCACCATGGGCGTCACACCTGTGGGGGATGGGAGTGTTGCGACACCCCCACTTTTACAACCAGATGATTTCATACCCTCCACTTTTTGCTGAGTTTATATATTGTATCGTTACTGGATCCAGGAAATGGACACAGAGTTGGTCTCACCTACTTTTTATTTCAGGATAAACAGTTACTGTCGTCACAATCACACCAAACAAACATCAATAACATTTCAGGGCTGTTACAATATCTATAGTTTAAACTGTTTACCCACCCGGGCGGCACAACAGCATATGTAAATGAAGCGCACCTCAGTTCACCAGTAATGTAAACAGCTCTTCTTCGTGGTGTTAACAAACAGTTATTAACCAGTAAGTAATGAGAAATGTTACTGTTGTTAAACTAAGTTAACTAAACTATGTCTTGTTCTGTGACATTTACCCTAAGACAGTGGTTCTAGAACTTTTTTCACTGATGTTCCCCCTGAGGAACATATTTTTAGTCGTTTCCCCTGACATGGACAAAACATTTTTGTAAGAAAAAAGAGGAACAGTGTCTGTAAAATCAGTGTTTGATTTTGTAAATCCTTTTTATCACATAATTTTGACTTTGTATCTCATAATTTTTTTCCTTTTTATCTCCTAATTTTGACTTATGAATTGAATAAATTGAATAAATGCTTAATTGAGGAAAAATATATAACTTTTTTAATATAAAAAATGTAATCATTAATGGATAATTGTTCATTAATTTTCCAATGATAATTTTGCTCATGTGCCACAGCCTAGAACACCCCCACATTTTAAATGGCTGTGACGCCCTTGTACACCACTGTAATTAATTCATACCATACCATCTTTATTTATAAAAGCGCTTTAAAACAGACACAGCTGACACAAAGCGCTGCACAGAACACAGAACTGAGAAAGGAGAACAAGGCAATAAAAATAAATCTAAAAATACAATAAAAAGTGTTAAAACTACACGGATAAAAAATAAAATAAAAATTATCATACAATAAAATAACTAAAATCAATGAGCTACTGAGTCAAAGGCCAGGGAGGGACAGGGCCTTAAGTGGCTCCTTTTTTTTTTTTTTTTTTTATTTAAAGGGCCAGAGCTCAAAATGACCTTTCTGGCGTCATTACTCAGAAATAGGGTTGAAGATGATTAAATAATTGAAGAATTAATGAAAGTCAAGGGGAAAATCAAAGGTGAGCGTTTCTATATTATCATAATATTACACGCACTGACACACACACATATATATATATATATATATAACAAAATTATCAATATTGCAAAAGGTCAGAGGTCAAGGTCGCATTGATCAGAAAGGTCAAAATCACATTATTGGCTCTAATTCATGAACGGGTTCTCATAGAAACTTGAGATTGGCACAAAATAGGGGTGAGATTTGGCTTTTTTTACATTCCATAATATGTCGTCTTAACTGTTTTTTTTTCTTTATCAAGTGTGTATTCAGTCTCGTCTCTGTAAATCGACTGCTATGTTCAATAAAAAAGTAAAAACAAAACAAAACCTGAAAATTTGCACGTGAAAAAAAGTAAAAAAAAAAAAAGAAAAAAACCCTTTAAATTATAGTTGATGCTCAGGATGATGAATTGCATTTGTTGTTTTGTGTCGTAGGTGTTCTTTGTCATGGGGATCTCACTGAGAAGCTGAAACTTCTCTACAAAATGCACGTTTTACCAGGTGAGTGAGCGTGAACTCAATGCCCCTGTCAAAATAATTAGAGTTTAGAATACAATTAAATCCCGTAGAGTGGGATTATTAGCTTTACATAAAAGAACTGCTCGACTGAAGAGTCAGCGCTTTGTCTCGCTTCAGGAGGCAGCTGCTTTTCTTTGGATTTCATTTGTCAGCACGTTTTTTGTCTTTTTTTTAAATACAGGATAACAGAAGCATTTTAACCATTCTCTAAAAAGGCTTCTCAATTAAATGAACCTTCAGCTTTTTATTAAGATTTAATAATGTGATGATCCTGCAGAAGGTTGGATTAAATAACAAATCTTTATTTTTTTTATTTTTCTTGTTTATACCTCTTAGAATTGTCACATTATAAAACACTTAATCGCTTCTATTCATTGAGGCGTGATCATTATTATTATTATTTTATTTTTTTCAAATCTAATGTTGAAAATACTTGCAGTACAACAGTTTGTAAAAGTTTGTATTTGTCCTTCTTAGAAATCACTCATGAACAGGATGAACCCGACTCTGCCTTTGAAGCCACCCAGTATTTCTTTGAAGACATCACACCAGAAACATCCATCGGTAAGAATCACAGTCAGAACTTATTGTTAAATTAATGTGATAGTTTTAAATGAAACATATTTCACTTGTGTGGTTTTTGAAATAAGAATAGTGAAAATAAGTGGAAAATTCGTCATCGTTTTCTTCTAATGTATGTTATTTAATTAAAAAAAACATATATTTTTATTGAGTATCAGTCAAACAAATGTATATAACAGTGTTATATGAAATAGTTATAATAGTAATACTTTATTTTCTTTTTTTTAACATAAATGAACTGAACAGGAGAACACATGGAGTAAAGATTAATACACAAAAGTACTGATGAAAATGTACATAATTATATAGAATACCACACACAGGTGGAAGATTTATGTTCAGAAGAGATTATTTTTTTAAACATACGACTTGTATAGAATGTGTTTAAGTTTCTTATTCACTGACTGCTGCTTGTTTACTTACACTCCATCACTCAGAATCAACAATATGTCACTTTTCGCAGATAATATCATTATCTACTCCCCATAAGTTCTACACCATGTGTTTTACATAATATAAATAATTTACATAGTAAAAATGTTCATTGTGGTGCATTTATGTAAATTAACTGAGAAAAAAATGCCATATCTATCATGTATGCATTAATAATAATAATAATAATAATAATAATAATAATAATAATAATAATAATACTAATAATAATAATACTAATAATAATAATACTAATAATAATAATAATAATAATAATAATAATAATAATAATAATAATAATAATAATAATAATAATAATAATAGATTAGATTTATAAAGCACCAAATGCACAAAGTCTTACCAGTACTGGTCCCTTTTAAATGTCAGTAGAAAAAGTGTCATTGTTTTCTTTTACAAATGAAACACTGCAGTGTGTGTTCTGACTCATACTGTGTGATACAATGAACAAGCTCTGGTTTGGCGTCTGCATGAATACAGTTGTTTTGATGGTCATGAACGTGTCATATGTTTGCATGGAAACTATGTGCATTAATGAACCTTGAAACCACAGACTGTATTATTCAGACAGACTGTGATCAAAGCAATGAGAGCAAGTCTTTATATAGTTATTAGGTTAAATATAAAGTATGTAAGGCGCAAACATCTGTTTGAAGGCTTTAGTTGATCTGAAAACTGCAGTTAGTATTAGATTTAACTTTATTTTTAGCTTTTTATGTTATATTTTAGTAGATTAGGATGGCATTTTTTATCTGCCCACGGACAATGGTCGGAAAAATAGCTTTTTTATGGCAATACTGGCATATTTACTGGAATGTTCATGAATGTGTACTGTCATACATACATAGACAGACAGACAGACAGGCAGACAGACAGACTGTTATTAACACTGGGCTCAATAGTAAATAGTATACACATTAGTGGTCGGTCAATGTGTGAGACATGATGAATTAATAGAGGATGTATGATGAATTATTATTGTTCATCATGACCAACTCACTGTGGCAGCATGTGATCCTTCAACCATAAGTGGAAGAATTTTAATTCATAGTTACTTCATGCATTAACTGATATATCATGATGGATGGACCTGCCCCTCCCCCCTCCTTACATCTACAAATGCACGTTCATCTAAAGCCTGTCCGTCTATGGAAGTGGGTCTGTCCTTCAGTGTGTTTCTCCCCAAGATTTCTTCTTTTTCCCAGTTTTCCCAGTTTTCCCAGTTTTCCCAGTTTTCCCAGTTTTGGAGTTTATTCTTGTTGAGAAGGAAGGTTTAAGGACAGAGGATGAATAAGACTTTATCTATTTCTGTGGTCGAACGTTCTCTCCAATCAAAATCCCTGTAAGACAACATTGTGATTTGGGGCTCTATAAAGTTGAATTGAAGGTCATTAAATCTACTGGATTCATTAATAGATCTTTCTGAGACCCAACAATATTTGCTCTAGTGTAGATGGACAAGAGTTTCAGTTTTACTTACAAATAATAATTTTAAAAAATGCCGTCCAAAGGAAATCCCATTAAAAAATGTTAATGAAAAATTATATATATATATATATATATATATATATATATATATATATATATATAATATGTGTGTGTGTGTGTGTGTGTTATATCATGCTGTTTCCAAACAAGGTGATTACTTAATGTAAAATATTGCTTTTAATGTTTGATTACTTTTATTCTGTCTGTTTTAATGTGTGATCGTTTTGTTTTTGTTTTATTGTTTCTTTTCCTATTGTAGTCAGGCTCTTAATGTTCTATTTTTTACTTCATGTAAAGCGTCTTTGAGTGCCATGACAAGCACTATACAAATAAAATTTATTATTATTATTATTATTATTATTATTATTATTATTATTATTATTATTATTATTATTATTATTATTATTATTATTATTATTATTATTATATATTGAAAACAAACTTGTACTTTCTCGGATATCAGAAGGTTTAATTTCATCATTTGAAATCTATGGATCATTTCAGATCCATACATTTGATCAGACTCTCTGTAAGAAGGACAATACTTTTTGTTAAATTATTGATTTCTTTAGTAAGTAATCAGGTTCAGGCCTTATTTCACAGTATTGGGGTTTATTTGACAGCATTTTACAGTGTGCATTAGTTAAGGACAAACAAAACAAAACCAAGTAATGACATGAAACCACTGTGGTTTTAATATTTAATGGAGAGCAAAGTGAATTTAGGACACGCATTACATTAAAGTCATGAGTTATACATTAGTATATATGAGTGTTACACTGGTCTACAAGTCAAATGCTTCTGGAATAAAACTAATGACATTTTACCACATGTCTGTTTCTGATAATAAACACTCAAGTCTTAAATGCTGGTTGGCTCGAATTTCCAAGATAAGTCTGGAGTCAAAATGTGAAATTCTTAAAATGAACAAGAGAATATGTTTATTGGTCTCATAACTACTTCAAAACACTGTCTGCACATTATGATCCATTCACTTTACAGCAGAGGTGGTCAAAGTACTCACATTCTGTACTTAAGTAAAAGTACAGCTACTTCTGTGGAAAAATAGTCTGGTAAAAGTAGAAGTACTGATTCAACTCCTTTACTTAAGTAAAAGTTAAAAAGTACAATTTCTCAATGAAGTAAAAAGTAAAACTGCATTTTTTTTTTACTATGGATGAAATAATACTCATTTAAGCTGGAAAAACCAGAAAATAATTCAAAAATATCCAAAAAATAAAGCCTTTAAAAGTGAGTTACTGTGTAGATGATGTGTTTTATTGGGTCATGGCGCTCATTTTGTACACAGGATATTTAGGAAACATTAAACAGTCATAAAAAGGAGATTTTAAAAAATTATGATTTAAAAAGTCATAATTCTGACTTTTTGGTCATAATTTTGAGATAAGAAATGGATAATTATGAGATAAAAAGTTAAAATTATAATATAGTAAGTCAAAATTTCTGATTTACTATGTATTTTTCATACTGTCACATTTTTTTTGTTTGAAAAAGTAATGAGTCTATTCTGACAATGTAAAGAGTATAAAGTACAAATATTTATATAAATGTAAAGAGTATAAAGTACAGATATTTATATAAATGTAAAGAGTATAAAGTACAGATATTTATATAAATGTAAAGACTATAAATTACAGATATTTATACAAAAATGTAGGGAGTGAAAGTAAAAAAGTTGCCAGAAAAATACTCAAATTAAGTACAGATACCTAAAAAAGTGTACTTAAGTACAGTAAAAGAAGTACTTCTACTTAGTTACTTCCACCTCTGCTTTACAGGTTATTTCTAGTGGAATATTTACTTTACATGAACCAGCATATATGTGGAATAACACACCATCATATATATTAAAAACTTGAACTAACCAACACTTTTGTCATTTGTTTTCTGATTAATTTTATTAAAATATGTAACATTTAACACATTTACTGTCTGAAGCAGATCAGAGCAGTGTTACTTAAATAGTTAACTGTTCCAGATGTAGAGAAATAGGACAGAGGAATCAGTGCTACGGTAAATGAAAATGGATCATATGAGTGTCGTACTCAATTAGCATTTAACTGAACAAGGATTAATGTCTAACATTTGTCCTCTTCCGTCTCCAGGTCACGACTCAAAGTGCAGGAGTGAGAAGGATGACGGCTTCGTCCGAGTCACATTTAAGACTGAGAAAGGTGAAGCTAAATATGGAAACTTCATACCACACACACACACACACACAGACACACACTGCAGGAAAGATGATGTGTGAGGTAGTGTCACTGTTGGCAGGTCTTAAAGAAATAAGGTTAATTTTTATGTTCTGAAAACTGTAGTGTCTGAAATGATGTACAGTAGTGGCAAAAGGTTTTCACACATCCTTAAAATGTTTAGTTTTCAATATTATCATGAACTATTTGAAGTAAAAAATATATTTTTTTTGTGTTTCAAAAGATGTGGCTGCATCAAACGAATAGATCCACATGATTTTTTATTTATAAGGGGAAAAAGTAATAAATTGATGAATAGATTATTGAAATTATTGACCGGTTCAACATATTATGGAGTAGAAAGAAAGAAAAATTCCAAGGCACTCTCTTATAAGTGAAGAATAAAAAGCCTTTATTAAACTGGCTTGGTTACAAAAACCTATAAAATCATATAAAAACATATAAAAACCCCAACGCGTTTCGGCATAATGGCCTTCATCAGGGAGTCAACATGAAGACCATTTATGCCGAAACGCGTTGGGGTTTTTATATGTTTTTGTAACCAAGCCAGTTTAATAAAGGCTTTTTATTCTTCACTTATAAGAGAGTGCCTTGGAATTTTTCTTTCTTTTTGCTGTTTTTTCCTATCCAATAGAGCACTTCTGGTTATTATTATTTTTTTGAGTCCAGGTAGCGCTCCTTAAGCAAACTTCTTTTAGGTTATATTATGGAGTAGGTTGAAGATCAGAGAACTTAGAAAAATCTGACCCTTCATTTAACAATTTTACATTACATTTACATCACTCATTTCAATGTCCATCTGCTTTAAAACTGAACCTCCTGCATTATTGCAGGTCGTCTATTTTTGCAGCATTTGCATATTTTATTTATGGACATACACTTTATAATAAGGGAAAAGAACAAATGAAGAGCTTCCTATCGTTTTATATATGTATTTTGTTTATTTTATTATATATTTTTGTCAGTAAGTTAAATGTAATGGTTTCCTAAAGTGTAATCTGTTTCTTCCTCTGCATATTTATGCAGAAGGAAACTTTTATAGAGCTTTTTAGAATACACCTTTATTGATTCCTTACAGGGAAATTCATTTGTTACAACAGCAAAGAAAATGGTGCAGTAACAGGCTGCCCCCTACAGGCGCCAGGTAAAATTTCCGTGAAGGAAAATGAATGTGGGGGAAAAAAGGCAGTACACACTTGGCAGTTAGCATCACATTTAGCACAAAAATATATACAGTTCTCAAGCTCCATAAGAACCTTTGAATTAAACCAGACTTTTAGCAGGTTTGATTTCATCATTGAAGTGGTTCCACAAGTTTACACCACTCCTGGAGACACACATACTTTTTAAAGTAAAGTAAAAATATATATGATGAGAATACAAGCGCACACACATACACACACACACACACACACACACACACACACTGTGTCTTTGTACCTCCTTGTAAAAACTGTGTTATGCTTGAACATTGCTTTTAGTTTGTGACTAATGTTCTATACTGTGTGTTGATAATCCTCTCATTATAAATATTGCAGTGAAGAAACTAAACACTCCTGAATATCGTCATTACCTGAGACTGTGGAACCAGGAGAGCAGGTCCAAACTGGAAAACACTAAGGATCTGCCAAAGCTCAATCAGGTACAGTTTCACCCAGTGATAACAATTACAGCAGAAAAGAATAGGATGCCCTCTATTATTAATCACCTCAGAGTTATTTTTGCAGGTATAGTTTTGACATGTGTGATGTGCATGATGTTCAGCTCTTTAGGGGGCTGACCTCATTTTCAGTGACTGGGAACACAAATGGAACAGAGTGAAAAATGATAGTAACTGCAATCAGTGAATAGAATGGAGCACAATTAAAATGGTGACAGTAAAAAAAATGCAATAATTGTAAAAAAAAAAAAAAAAAAAAAAAAAAGAATACTTTTGTGATAAGTTTTAATGTACAAAGTATTCAATAAAATGGTGGCGTATTGTTACTTAAAGGAGTTTTATGCAGAGGTGGTCAAAGTACTCGCACTCTGTACTTAAGTAGAAGTACAGCTACTGGTGTGAAAAAATACTCTGGTAAAAGTAGAAGTACTGATTGAACTGCTTTACTGAAGTAAAAGTAAACAACTTCTCAATTGCAATAATGTACAAAAGTTCAAATAAAACTTTTTTTTTTGTCATGAACGTAATAATACTTCAGAAAATAAAATCAGAAAAGTACAACTTCTTAATTGGAATAAAGTAAAAAGAAAACTGCATTTTTTTTCCCCACGGATGAAATACTACTAATTAAAGCAGTAAAAAAACAGAAAAAAATCCAAAAATAAAACCTTTGAAAGTGAGTTGCTGTGTATATGATGTGTTTTCTTAGTTCATGGTGCTCAGTTTAGTGGGTATGGACAAGATATTTAGGAAAAATTAAAGTCATAAGTAGGAGATGTTTAAAAAAAAAAAAAAAGTGTCATATTGTGGAACCCTGGAGTCTCGACACTGACCATTGTGCTTCTCTCCTCCAGAGCCAGTTCATCGAGCTCTGTAAGACGCTCTACAGTATGTTCAGCGAGGATGTAGCAGAGCAGGAGCTGTATCACGCCACGGCCACAGTTACCAGCCTGTTACTGGAGATGGGGGAAGTGGGGAAGCTCTTCTGCTCTGCTGTGAGAAAAGACAACAATCCAGAGACTAAATCAGAAACGACCGTGCGAATGGGGGATCTGACCAACCCCAAACCAATGCGGGAAACGTCTCCCGATACTGTGTTCCAGCAGCAGAACCACAACCAGGACCAGGACCAGTTTGTCCCCACCGACCTGGAGAACAAACCCAACCCTTTCGACGATGGCAAAGACGGAGACGAAGGGTGCGAGCAGCTGCCGCCTATGCAAGACATCAAACTGGAGGACTCTTCGCCCAAAGAGACGGGCACGTCGTCCGCCATGCTCATATCCGACGACGAAACCAAAGATGACACATCGATGTCGTCTTACTCCGTCCTCAGCGCTGGTTCCCACGAGCTAGAAGAGAAGCTGCAGTGCGAGGACATCGCGGACGACACGGTGTTGGTGCGAAGCGACAGCGGCTCCAACGGCGACCGAGGGAACGGTCGTCACGGCGATGGGTCGCACGACAGAGGCCTGCCTCACAGCACAAGCATCGACAAGGACTGGGCCATCACTTTTGAGCAGTTTCTGGCGTCCGTGCTCACCGAACAGGCCCTGGTGCATTATTTTGAGAAACCGGTGGAGGTGGCGGCTCGTATAACCAACGCCAAGAATGTGAGGAAAGTCGGCCGAACCTTGTCAATGAGTGACTATGAGATCTCACTGTCTGGCTGATGTGACACAGACTGTTTTCAAAGGGAAATGCTGTTACGGGCCGTTGGTCGTAAAGACGTCGGTGAGTTTTCCAGGTGACTGAAGGTAAATGTAAAATGTATGATAGTTGAACAGTTGTGACCAAAAATAATCTCGGCAATGTATTTTACCAGATGTGAAAGACTTTTATTCTAATTATCACAAGAGGGAACACGACGATAATCTAAGGTTTGCTCAGATGAAATCGGTGTGTACATGTTAAGTAGCTGTACTTTATAAGACATTATGCATAGGTGTTAATATTGTAATCTCTAGTACTCTTAGACTATGTAAATGTAAATGTCCACAGATACAAGTACAAATCCAAACTGGGATATTAATAGTCTACGTACGATCACCTGACATACAATCAAACTGTTGCTTCTTTACTTTACATTTCCATTTGCTGCTAAACGCAACATGTTTTTGTTTCATAGCTGGTGCCATAAAAAGAAAATGAAACATCTGATGCTGTGAAAATGTCATGAAATGCTAGCATTTAGTACTCAGCGGATCATATTTGCCTTTTTCACACTAACGACCATCACTGATAGTACTCCCAATAATTCAAGTTTTTAAATCTCGATAAAGACGGAAAAAAAAGTCACATGGCTATAAAATTAATAGTTTGATAGGAATTTGAAGGAAGGTGTTTGTGCTTAGAAATGATTACACTAAAAAATGCTGTTGTAAAGAGAACCTGCACCTTTATGTTTACAACACAACGCCGTCCACTAATGTGTTAACTTGCCTTTTTGTTGTCGACACTCAGAACTGAAAAGTTGGCATTTTAGAACCTGTTTTTATTCCTTTTTTTTTCTTTGCTCAGTCCATTTTTTTTTTTACATTTCTGTTTTTTAAGTTGTTTCTATGTGAAGTATTTTTATTTGAAATGTCCAGGTGTTTATTCTCTGGATTCTTATGCATTGTGTACCACTTCATCTAATTAAAACAATACTATTGTTGATCCACAGTGCACAGCGCCTTTTTATTCATCTAACGGATATGTCATAATGTTTCTGTATTCTACCCATTATTAATGCTTTGTGCCTGTGTAGATCCACTGTGAACTGTAAGTCATAATGCACATGTAAAGTAAAAACGGAGGGACAATGTTAATAATTTTTTTCTATCAAAAACTTTAGGTTCATTTTATTAAAGTTCAATACTTTTATTGCCATATGCACAGCAAAACAGGTAGTTATACTATGCAATTAAATTCTTATTCTGTTCATCTCCTTAAAAAAAGACACATTAAAAATATAGTAACAATAAAAACCACAATAAATTGTTTAAAGAAACAATTAATTGTTCAGTGTTATGAATGTGTACATGTGTTAAGAACCCTGGTGGCCTGTGGGTAAAAGCTATTTCCAGTAGCCTCCCCGCGTGAGACTCCTAGCGGCATCACGTGTAATGTACTACAGTAGCGTAACTAGACTACTACTGGAGTAATCTAGTTACACTCCAACTTTTGGCTAGATTTCCCTGAAACTGGCCGATGAATCACGGTGAAGTACAGAGTCAGAGGGCAGGTGTAACAAAAGTGACGCTGCAATGATTTGGACTCGTAGCTAAACAACCGGAAGTAACTATCGAAAAAGAACAACGGGTGATTTCCTGTTATCAAAGATGAGTGAAGAATGTGAGAAACGTTGGTAATCTTTAAATAGTGTTTTTTTTTTTTACAGAAGATACAATAGTCGTGAAGCTTTGTAATCCCAATTTTTAGTTAGTCATTCGTAACTTTCTCCGGACTCTTCCGTGCATACACCGCGGAACCGAGGGGAGGGGGCATGGCCCGGGAAACTTTTGGGCTCTGACTTGATTAAAAGTTGATATTAAAAAAAAAAAAAGTTGTATCTGTGTTTTTAAGAGCAAAGTCACCACACACCTTCACTGCTGCCAATAAAAAAAACTCACAGAGACGCTTCATTTTGATTTGAATTTGTGAACCTATCAAATGACTTGTTTATCATTACGTCATCAGTGAGCGTCCTCAGCTAAAGGCTTATTTATACTCGGAAGCTAAGTTATTTGCGACGTCTCTCCGTTACATCGCATACTCTCTTTTCTCCCCTTCGTAGAGAATTTCGCACACCTCTCCAAAAAAATTAACAACATTGCAGAAATGTAGCAGACAGCATCGCAGTGAAGACGAGAAAAGTGACCTCTGATTGGTCCATTCAACACCCTCTGTGCGGTCGGTGAGACGGGGCAAGCGGAGGCGTGCGGATGAAACAGATTTGCAGTCACACCAGGAGCAACTGGTGGAAAACAGACAGATGCTTCAGCGTAGTCTAGTGCAGGATGACTGCTCTTCTTTTGACTTGTTCATGGGGGGCATGCTGAGGAAGATTCCAATTGACTTCATCATCTTTTAAATGTATGAACAGATAGGTGATGTGCAGGCAGTAGCACAGAACTAACCGTTTACACACACACCATATGATATTGTATTTACCGTTTTCACTACTCATGTTCAGTTTGTTTACATTTTGCATTATTCAGCTTTGCCATTTCGTGAGATTGCCCCTTGCGTTGCGGCGGTGAATTACACTGCACACTTCTCCAGGTGCACCTTGAGCAGAAATAGGAAATGACAGCGAAAATGTGACTGCGCCACTTTGTCGCAAGTACCGGATGTGTACTTGACACGCCCATTTTATCAAGTATGCATCGGATGGTGACTTGTGCGTACTTGGGAGAGCTTCCTATCCCAGAATGCTTTTCGAAACCAGCAATGGAGGAGGAGAGGACTCACAACTGTAAATTAAAAGGATTAAAATACCATTGTTTTTGGATAACGGAATGTGATTTTAAGATGATTTTATGTGAGAAAGTGGACTTAAAAACGTTTAATATGTGGTCGATTCATCAGGAAAGCGCGTAGTTTAAAATTTGCTCCGAAGTGTTCGGAGATGTAAAAATATTTTTAAAATAAAGACAAAGATGCGTGTTTGTGTTTTATATCATAGTTCATTTTATTTCAAATACATTAAATGAAGAAAATAACTGGAGGTAGGTAAGTCAAGACGAGTTGAGTTGGTGACGTAAACAAGTACGCTGCCGTCCCAATTACAGAATAACCACCCTGCGTCCTCCCGTCCTCCTCAGTATGTACTACCAAGTACGCAAGTACGTACTTAGCGTACTTGGTATTGAGAAACGGCCCTTCAGTCTGTCACCTGTCAAACCACTGGTTCTATAAAAATGAAGAGACGAAAATCCATACCTGATTTTAAAAATAAATAAATAAATAAACCGAGAAAACAGAATATTCATCAAACTACAGCTTCTGTGTCACTGGCCCCAACATACCCGGAGAGTCCACCTCCATCCTCTACTCAAAGTTCACCACGGACCCCCGCCCTGCCAACCCACAGCTACCGGCTGCTTCATCACAAGCTCCCAAGAGCCACTGCTGCACAAGGAAAGGTTTGATTAACAAAAACAGATCCATGGTTAATGTAATATAATGTAAATTGTTTTGTTGGTTACTTTGGCGCAGCTGCACTTGTTTTGGTGTTTGATAAGTGCTGGGTGCGATTTGCCCGGGGGGGGGGTCCTGTGGTCTATGAGTCTTTCTACAGTGTAAAGCCAGATTTATACCCTCCGTTAATTAAGGAAACGGACGTTTTTATCCGATTCCGGGAGTATAAGGCAGGCTTAAAACAAAATGCCCCAAAGATGAACATCACATGCAGTGAATTTTGGGCAGAGGGGGGTTGTAAAACTCACATCCGGACCCGCGAGCCACCTTCCCGCTGAGCCGGCGCGCGGAGGAAATATTTTTCCCACACGCGTGCAGCTGAAAAGGAGAAAACTGGCGATTTTAAATGTTTATTTAGTGATTTGAGCCTAATTTATGATATTTGTGTGGGAATGAGGGTCATAACATCTGACACAAGCTTTTTTCTGGGACCCCCCCTTGTTTTTTTTGTATATATATAAATCGCACCCAGGATACGTGTGTATGTGTGCCACCCACACACACACACACGTGACTTCAAATTATGCTCCCCCATTGTCCGCGGTCCATAATGTTACGCTGTGATCTTAAAATGTTACGCTGTGATTAAGGCTGCTACACTGCCTTTTAAGTTATTAAAGTTATTTTAAAGAAATGTGCACTCGCTCTCTCTCGTTCACCTACTGTTGTTCAGTTAAATTTAACAGGAAACTCTTTGCTAACGTTAGCCTTTGTTTTGTCGTCGTCGTCTCCCGCTTCATCCGGGTCATTGGGGGCAGCAGCCTCAGCAAAGTAGCCCAGACCTCCCTTTGGCGGTGTTAAAATTTTGATGATTGTGTCTTGTCAGTGAACTTTAATACAAGTTGCTCATTGCTGGACAGATGTATGTCCGTGTGTTGTTTTTTTAGTCGCGCGTCTGTGTTGTTCCTCAGCTGACAATGTCATGACGTCATTACAAGTCGACTCCGACTTTGACAGATGTCGACTTGAAAAAAAAAAACTCAAGTCGTTAATGCCCTAATATATCCAATAATATTATATATATGTAGAAGTAAGACATCAGTGATTATTTTACTGCACAATTAACTTTATTTTTAATAGTAGATATACATTTTACATGATTGTCATATTTATACTTAAGGGATGTTTTTACTGCAGAATAATTGCATAGTGTGACATTAATTTGCTAAAGTATCAATTCAGTTTATGTTAATAACTGTTTCTAGCATAAACCATGTACTTTTTCAACCTCCCGTTATCAGTAATGTGGTTGTTCAAGTCAAACCTTCTGATGTAGAAACAAACATGGTTATGTGATATTTTACCAAAAAAAAGCACTTTATGGAGAGTAAGGAGCACAAATTCATATAGAATATGATCAAATGTCTGAAGAATATGAAATGTAGTTTAAGTAGGAGCACAAATTATCTTAAAACAATTTAATATGATTCAGGATGATGTATTATATTTCAGATATCAAAACACATAACTTAGAGGCAAAGTATTGAGCAGGTTAATTTTATTATCCTTTAGTTTTCAGGTCAAATCCGGACTGTGTCCACTTTTCTTATTCTTCTGGCCCTTGGTTTTAGAAATCTGGTTGTTTGCCTTCTGCAGCAGAGCCAGTGTGTCTCTCTTTTCAATTTTCCTGAGCTGTTTCTTCTTCATCCTCTTGATCTTCGCAGTATTACGGATCTATGACGCAAATGAGACAAAACAAAACATTTAATTTGATCCCTATCACATGAAATCTGTTTATCAGATCATCACCAAAATTATCTCACTTGTTCCTTGTGACACCCCCAACACATCATGGAATATATTATATCATCATCATCATATATATATATATATATATATATATATATATATATATATATATATATATATATATATATATATATATATATATATATATATATATATATATATATATATATATATATATATATATATATGGGATGGATTCCCTTAAATACTATTATAAAATCACGTACCACTTGAACTATTTCTGCTTTGCGTTCATTCTCTGCTCGTCGCTTCAAGTTCTCCTCTCTTCTTTTCCTCTTCTCCTATTATATGAAGAGAATCACATATTAATACATCAGTCATATAATAACTCCATCAGAGCAGCCTGGGTCTCACAGTGTTCCGTTACCTCTTTCTGTCTGTCTTTATCCTCCTTAAGCTGCCGAGAGAATTGTTTGACAAGGTCTTTCTCCCGCTTCGCCTGCATCTTTTTCTCCCACGAAGAGCATAGCTGTTTATCTCGGACCACCGCTGAAAACCTACAACACAAAAAGCACATTAAGCAGGAGAATAAACCAAATGACTTCACTTCCCATGATGCTGAAATAGTTATAGTAATGATACTATATAAATATATATATATATATATATATATATATATATATATATATATATATTAGGCGCCTGCCATTAATTTTATAGGAAAGTTTTTACATTTGTGGAACGATTATATTAAATACTGCACATTTTATTACGGGTTAAAAACATGAGCTAACCAGCACTCAGAGTCTATGTCACCGTCTATCTTTAAAAAAAGAATAAAACAAAAATTACTGCTAAAGTATGTCTAAATCAAGCTCATCTTGCTGTTTTTTGTATCATGTACTTGTGTGTGATGTGTGGATATTTGTGTTGTTCGTGTCAAACCATAGACTTTCTGTGTTGATGAAATCACGTTAGAGTTAACGTCAGGCTAGATCAAGGGTGTCAAACTAATTTTATTTCATGGGCCACATTCAGCCTAATATGGTATACAGTGGGCCGGACCAGTAAAATAATATAAATAATAGGATAAAAAAGTATAAATAATGAAATCCTAAGTTTTCTCTGTATTTTTGAGTAAAAATCTCAAAATTCCATCATGAAAATGTTTACATGTATGTTGAACATAACACAAAAATATTAACCTGAATATTCTTCAATATTAACAATATTGCACTTTAGTTTATGATTTATATATGTGCATCACAATGTAAAGATAACAGTGGATTTAGAAAAGTACACAACATTAGTAACATTCAGAATATTGGTAAAATTCCACAAACGTTTCAGGTTAATCACATATTTTGTAACAGGCTAGTCTTATTTATTCCCCTTTTTTTTTTACACTCAAAGAAATAAGAACATTTGTTTTTTCATAATTTATTGTTTATTATGATTATAGTCTGATCCATTTTAGATTGAATTGATGTCACAGGACTTTAACTTCCTTAATTATTAACATCTGTAATTTTTGTATTTCATAAATTCATTCCAGGGACCAGATTAGAACAATTGGTGGAACGATTTTGGACCCCGGGCCGCATGTTTGACACCTCTGGGTAAAATGATAGGTTAGAAATAGTCATTGTTGTTGTCATGATGTAATGTTTTTAAAATGATTTGTTAAATAAGCAGAACATTTAATGTCTGAAGCTAATATTTCTATTAAATAAATAAATAAATAGTAGAACAGTGTAATCAGAGTCCATTATGTGTGTGTGTGTGTGTGGTTCCAGCCCACGGAACCCCTGCTGATCACCTCTGTTTGCTGCGGTCCTTCCACACTCTTCCAGATTTGGGTTTTCCCAGCGGAACCACCGGGCCTGGTTTCACACTTGGACCTAGACGAGGTTTCTTGTTCGGTCCAGCTTCTGAACTCACAGGAACCATTTCTGTGTCCGTGACTGTGGGTCTGGACACACAACCATCCGTGTCCCCGTTGGATGTCTTCAGCTCCGGTTCCGGTTCTGCACACACGTCGGTCTCCTCTGGTTTCGGTTCCGGCTCCTCCGTTGTGTTAGCTTCCTCCGCCGCCGGCAGCTCCTGGAGGACAGTCCTCCTGGTTCTCCTGGTCGGAGTCTTCAGCGGGACGTCGGGGTCCTGCAGTGCGGCTGGAGGTCTTACCGTGCGGCCGCTCCGGGTCCTTCTGGTCTCCGGTGGCGGATCCTGGACCTTCTGTTCGGTTTCACTCATTTCTTCAGACACGGCTTTGTTCCTCCTGGACATGTTGAATGATTTACAAACCAAATAGCTAACGTTACATTACTTTACTCTAAAAAAAAACGAGCAACTTCTAACACACGTGTGACCAGCTTTTGGGGTAAACGTGACGTCACGTCCGTAAACGGTAAATAATGCTCGTGCTCATCACCGCCACCTGCTGGTCTGGCGTCCAAACTGCATGCCCCCCTGAGACTATTTTTTATTTTATTTGGTACAAAGCAATAAAAAGAACAAAAATTGGATAATGTACAGAAAATAAAATCATAAATACATCAGGAGACATGGTGGAATGAATACTATTGAAAATATGTGAAACAAAATAAATATAAATAATGACAACTAAAGTGTAATAAAAATATAGGGGAAAATGATGAACTTATTTACACATGACATTATATTACAGTACAAAAGACCAAAGCAAGATGCAATTAAATAGCAAGAACTTAGATAAACTAAAATAAAGTTTTCTGGTTTTATTTGACATTTTTTCAATTAACATAAGATATTTGTAATACTTAATATAGTCACATATAAATAAATTACAGTATGGATCATGTTTTTCCACTTAGAACAATGAATATGGTATTCATCAATAATAATAATGATAATAATTTATTCCTTGATGCATTATCAATAATCTCTGAAAGTTTCATCAAAATCTATCATTAACTTTTTGAGTTATCTTCCTGAAAAACAGACAAACAAACGCATGGTAAAACATAACCTTTCTAACAGAGGTAAATATCTTTAACATTTACATTTAAATAGCCTATATAATAAATAATATCAAATAAGGAATATTTTATTTCATTTGTTCCTCCTGAGACTCGACAAAGACTGTTGTGGACAAGACTTTCACTGCATTACTTAAAAAATAAAATCCTCATAATAGGACATTATATTTTTGAAAAAAAAATCATTGCATCATGATGTTGCCAATTAAGGCAAGTATTAAATGGCAAACATGTTTAATTATGTATTTTTTTTAAACTTTATTTCGAACATTTAGAGTTAAATAAACATTACAACAGAAAATGCTTTGGCAAAAACAAACCAAAAATTGACATTAAACAGATCTATTCCACAAAACAAGTGGAATGATCACTGTTTTGACTGTCCATAAACAACCCTAATTGAATTAGAAAGAACTTCTGTTCCAAATGGAGTACGATGAAGCAATGTTTATCCAGTCCCATTCCAATTTTTCTTTACATAAACATTCTTAACTAATTATTCATAAGTGCCCTTACGAACATTTTACTTCCAACCAGTGTTTCATTTTTGTTTCTCCCTGGTATAATTTAGGGAAAAAAAATAACTTTTTTAAAAATAACTGTTTTGCAATAGAATAGAATAGAAAATAAGTCCAAACTTTCACTTTCAGGGTCAATTACTGGCTCAATTTAAACCCTGTCTAAACACTGACACCTACTGGTCAAAATATGTCATTACAGCTCTACTACACACTACTCACATGACTCTACTTCCGCATCACATGACGCTACTCATTCAAACCACAAACAATTTTGAGAATAGCTCAAGGAAGTGAAGTCGTGTGTGTATGTGCTGAGATAGAACCTGACTGTAGACGTATATGGACGTGACAGTGTTTTAAAGTGGACTCACCATGTCTGTGCTCAGACCTGGACACACACTGGTCCTGCTGCTGCTGCTGGGATCCACTGTAAGTACATCAGATTTTTTAAAAGTCTTTACATCCTCAACAATCTAGTTCCAAAATAAACGAAAACATCTGAAGTTGGTCACGGGTTATATAGAAAAAACACTTTACAATGCAATGTGTTTGGTCTTCTTGAGGAAATTCAAAAGTCTGATTAAAAAGCAATGAAAGTGAAGGAAGGAGCTCATGGTCACAGTCTGTTCTAAAACTACTAACCTACTAACATATACTAACATATATGTGTTTGTCAGTGCTAGTGATCAACCGATACGGATTTTTTTTTTTTTTTACCCAATATCGATACAGGGTGCCGATATTTCTAAGAAGATATTTGGAGTCAATACTGTTTTCTTTGTGTAATGATAACAATGATATTGGCACAAAGAAAACAGTATGATAACAAAATATGTTCTGTATTCTGCCCTACAAAGTAAAAAGGCAGTAACTGTACAGACACCAAACTGATAAAAATTACCTTAAAGTTCTGATGTTCTTCAGCCCCAGTAGTTGTAGGTAGATTATTGGACATGAGGGAGTTATTGTTACTGCATATTAAGTAGTTCTACAAAAACCACCAAAAATTCTGGTAGTGCTTAGTGACTGGGAATTTTGACTTTTTATCTCATAATTTTGACATTTTATCTCATAATTATGACTTTTTATCTCAAAATTTTGACTTTTTATCTCATAATTTTGACTTTTTATCTCATAATTTTGACTTTTTATCTCAGAATTTTGGCTTTTCATTTCATAATTTTAACGTTTTATCTCATGATTTTGACTTTTTATTTCCTAATTTTGACTTTTTATCTCATAATTTTGACTTTTTATCTCCAGCCCACAGAGCTGGAATCACACACATAATGCAGCAAATATAACTTTACATGTTGGGTTCCAGACATCATGACTTGCTGTCATTTGTATATGACACTAAGTCACATGAAGCGTCAATAAAAACACTAACCTTCAACCAAACCCTGGAACACAACATACACTAAGACTTGGTGTAAATATCAAATTGAATGGAGGTGTGAGTGTGGGAGGCGTCTGCTATTACATTTATAGGAAAGTTATTACATTTGTGGGACTATTATGTTAAAAGCTGGGGATTTTCTTACATTTGCGGGTTAAAAACATGAGCTAACCCGCACTTTTGCCATTTGTTTCCTGGTTCTTTATATTAAAGTATGTAAGATTTAGCACATTTAATGTCTGAAGCGGATATTTCTTTAAAATAAATAAACTAGAAAAGCACTCTGTTATTTCACTTTAAGCATGAAAAAAAAATCAATGTAATTGAGTTTTTATATATGTCCACTTAACCGAACATCTTACATTTAATTTTTGAAGCAAATATATATTTAAATATTTATATATATATTTAAAATCTAATTAATATGAGAAAGTGATATGGAAAACTACGCAATAAAGTCATTTTTAATTCTGCCAATCAGATGTTTTGTCACATTTTAACATCCTCTAATAGTTGTTAGTATTCACTTCATGGAAATAATATGCAAAAAATATAATTGTTTTTGTTTAAAGAACTGTTAATCACAGTCTAATAACAATTAGTGGTTGATTTAGACTAGAAGTGTCAAACATCTGGCCCTTAGGATGAATTTATGAAATGCAAAAATTACACAAAGTTCTAAATCATTTCAGTTTATGGTCCAAATTCAGACCAATTCAGTATCATAATAACCTATAAATATTCACAAGTATAAAAAATGTTTTTGTAAATGTCTTTTTTTTTTCATTTAGTGACCGTAAAACAAAGTATAATTTCACAAAAAAACTCAATAATCAGAACAAATCACAAAAATGTAAAATGTCTTAAGAGAAGTTGACTACAATTTTAATAATATTCCACTTCTTACTAAACATTTTGTGTATCTGTAGATTCACTGTGATCTGTAAGTTAGATTGTACATGTGAAAATGATAAACTAAAACCTAATATTATTGTTTTCATCATGTAATTTTACTTTTTCCCTCTAAAACAGAGAGGAACGTTTGAAGTTGACATTATTTACATATTATCACGTTATTTATTTATTTTATTTTTTTACTGGTTCGGCCCATTTCAGATTAAATTTAACTGAATGCGGCCCCTGAACTAAAATGAGTTTGACATCACTGATTTACACTTAAAATATCTTACTATTATCAGGTTTATGAAGAACAGCAAAGTCACAGTAATGATATGAATTGAAGCATAAACACCCATGAATATACAACACAATAACTTTGAATAAGTGTCCTCTGTCATGACCCCTGTCCATGTTAAATCTGTTCCATGTTCTCTGCAGTTCGGTGTACCCAGGTCCTTCACCGTGGACTACCAGAACGACTGCTTCAGGAAAGATGGGGAAGTGTTTCGGTACATATCAGGAAGTATCCATTACAGCAGAATCCCCAAAGTCTACTGGAAAGACAGACTGCTCAAGATGTACCTGGCAGGACTGAACGCCATCCAGACGTACGTTTGTCCTCTGAAGTGTTCAGGGCAGTGGTGGAGTCCAGGGTATATGGCAGGATAAAGAGAAGAACTATTTAGTGTCAGAGTCAGCACTGGGTATACCCACCTGTAAACACTCTGATGTGTATGGTATACTGACCCTGCCATATAGAATAATGAATAATTTAAAAAGGGCTTTATCACTACACTTTTTTTTTTTTTTTTTTTTAGAAAGTATGTGCGTCAGATTTTAAATGTGTTAAATAAATTAAATACTTTCATAAGATGAAAAATTATTAAATAAAAAGTCAATATATTATGAGATAAAAAGTCAAAATTCTGAGATAAAAAGTCAAAATTCTGAGATAAAAAGTCAAAATTATTAGATAAAAAGTCAAAATTATTAGATAAAAAGTCAAAATCATGACATAAAAAGTAAAATTTATGAGATAAAAAGTCAAAATCATGAGATAAAAAGCCAAAAATCATGAGATAAAAAGTCAAAATTATTAGATAAAAAGCCAAAATTATGAGATAAAAAGTCAAAATTATGAGCTAAAAAGTCAAAATTATGAGCTAAAAAGTAAAAATTATTAGATAAAATGCCAAAATTATGAGATAAAAAGTCAAAATGATGAGTTAAAAAGTCAAAATTGTGAGATAAAAAGCCAAAATCATGACATAAAAAGTCAAATTTATGAGATAAAAAGCCAATATCATGAGATAAAAAGTCAAAATTATTAGATAAAAAGTCAAAATTATGAGATAAAAAGCCAATATCATGAGATAAAAAGTCAAAATTATTAGATAAAAAGCCAAAATGATGAGTTAAAAAGTCAAAATTGTGAGATAAAAAGCCAAAATCATGACATAAAAAGTAAAATTTATGAGATAAAAAGCCAATATCATGAGATAAAAAGTCAAAATTATTAGATAAAAAGTCAAAATTATTAGATAAAAAGTCAAAATTCCCAGTCACTAAGCACTACCAGAATTAATCCATATATAAGACGCACTGTGGTTTTTGTAGAACTAGTTAATATGTAGTAACAATACTTCCTCATGTCCAATAATCTACCTACAACTACTGGGGCTGAACAACATCAGAACTTTCAGGTCATTTTCTTCAGTTTAGTGTCTGTGCAGTTACTGCCTTTTTACTTTGTAGGACAGTGTAGTCACCACTAGAACAGGGTTAATGTACAGTGTAAAATAATGCTAATAATACGACTCTGGCTTTGAAGATACATCCCCTGGAACTACCACGAGGAAACCCCAGGGAAGTACAACTTCAGTGGAGACAGAGACCTGGAGTCTTTTCTTCAGCTGGCTCAGGACATCGGGTTCCTGGTCATCCTTCGACCCGGACCCTACATCTGTGCAGAGTGGGACATGGTGAGAGAGTAGAAGGATGAAGGCCTCGTACGGTCCATTCTGGAGATTTAAGAATATACGGTGGTGCAGAAAAGTTTTTGTTCACCACATGCATTAAAAATCATTGTTCCCTTTTCTTTATATAATATTTTTCTTTTTCCAATTTAAGAGCATCATCAAAATCAGAAAGACTGGATGTGAAACTCATTCACACTCATTTTGTTAGTGTCCAGAGGTGGGAAGTAATTAAGTATTTCATTATTGTACTTAAATATATATATATATTTAGGTATCTGTACTTTACTTGATTATTTATATTTCTGGCAACTTATTACTTGTACTCTTCTACATTTGTTGATAAATATCTGTACTTTATACTCCTGAAATTCTCAGAATACACTCGTTAGTTAAACAAAGGTGTGTGGCGTCAGAGTGAAAATCAGTGGAGAGAGAAATCGTGACTTTCTATATAATTATTATGACTTTTATCTCATGATTGTGACTTTTTATCTCAATTGTGTTATTTTATCTCATAATTTTTGACAATTTTTCCTCATAATTATGTATTCTTCATCTTCATATTTATGATTTTATCTCAGAATTTCGACTTTTTGTCTCACAATTTTGACTTTTAATCTCATAATTATACTTACTTTGATCACATAATGATGACTTTTTTTATCTCAATTGTTTCAAGTTTTCCTATATTTTTGTCTTATACCCACAAAACTGATTAACTGTGACCTGATCAAACACAGAGTAACTCACTTTTAAAGGCTTTATTTTTGAAAACTTATGAAACTTTTATGATTTTTTTTTTCTGTATTATTTCATCCATGGTAAAAAAAAAAATTGACTTTTTTACTATTGAGAAGTTATACTTTTTTTTTTTTTTTTACTTTTAGTTCAGTACAGGAGTTGAATCAGTACTTTTATCAGAGTGTTTTTTTCCCCAGACATTTAGCTGTACTTCTACTTAAGTACAGAATGTGAGTACTTGTACCACCTCTGCCTGTTCCATATATAACATACTGATGCATGTTGTCGTGCAGGGGGGGCTTCCTGCTTGGCTTCTCAACAAGAAGGATATTGTTTTGCGTTCTTCAGATCCAGGTGAGAATGAAAACTGAACAGAGAGGTTACACTCATGGCTGGGTTTTATTTGTACATTTGTATCTAAATGATCATTTATGTATAATTATGTGTATTTCAGATTATGTTGCAGCAGTTGATAAGTGGATGGGAAAGATTCTGCCAATGATTAAACCATTCCTGTATCAGAACGGAGGTCCGATCATCACTGTGCAGGTTAGTTTCTGCAGGTTTGCATCTGCTACTGAGGATTATTGGCATTTTTTTTTGCTTTGTTTACTGTGGCTTTAATGTATGATGTTTTAAGTATTGTCTGTATTTGGACTCTAACCTCTGAAACTTCTGATGATGAATCAGAATTAGAATTATTTATTTGTTACGTGTGGATGAGCGACACTCCTTTAAGACTGTGCAAAGATGCAAAATATAACTATACAAATATACAACTATAAAAATATGGTTAGTTTATTTCAGTTACAAAAATTACAACACCATCATTTCATTCTGTGATTTCAGTTAACAAATGTACACACACACACACACACACATACACACACATATATATATATATATATATATATATATATATATACATACATACATACATACACACAGCACATACACTATACATCTTTATAGAAACAAAAAAACAACAACAAAAATATGTATACATATGCACACATAAACATACATGTATATACATACACATGCTTCTATCATCTTTAAATATATATATTCATACATACATCTCTCATTACAGTAACAACAATTATTATTATTATTATTATTATTATTATTATTATATACAAAAATATCTAAGATAAGAAAGACTAGAATAAAAATAATTAAAATATAAATAAGAATATAGAGAAAAATATGAATAAAAATATAGCCTGGAGGTAATATAAATACATACATGGATAAACATATTACTATATACTGAGTGGTGATGGTTGGGGTAGATGAGTGGGGGGGGGGGGACTGTAATGTGGCAGCAGCTGCACAGGATTTTGGAGGACTGTGCATTGACATTTAATTTGCTGTGACATGCTAAATGACAATAAATGTAATCTAATATAATCCAATCTAATGTTTTATACAGGATGCATGTATTTTATTTATCTGTATCCTATATTTCTCTCTCACATCATGTAATTTTGTATTTTATTTTGAAGTCCATGCCTATCATACAAATGAATAAAGTGACATGACTTAAATATTTAACACTGTCTATGTTTGGCAGGTGGAGAATGAATACGGCAGTTACTTTGCCTGTGACTATAACTACATGCGTCATCTCACCAAGTTGTTCCGGTCACACCTGGGAGACGACGTGGTTCTTTTCACCACGGACGGCGCTGGACTTGGATACTTGAAGTGTGGCTCAATCCAAGGTCTTTATGCTACTGTGGACTTTGGACCTGGTAGGTTTCCACCGGGGGCGTCACAGCCATTTAAAATGTGGGGGGGTTCTAGGTTGTGGCACATGAAGAAAATTTTCTGAATCTATCATCGGGAAAATTAACCAACAATTATCCATTAATGGATACATTTTTATATTAAAAAAGTCATATATGGCCGAAAATAATAACAAAAATGTGTTTTTAATGAAACATTTATTCCAAGAAAAACTAAACTTTTGACAGAATTACAATAAAAATGAAAACCTGCCCCTCCCTACCCCTACTCAAAACATCCAAAAGTGCTCCCCCTACTGTCAGTGAATTATCTTAAGGTATATGTCACAAAGCAACACATAGTTTAGTTAACTTAGTTTAACAACAGCATCATTTCTCATTAATTACTGGTTGATGACTGATGAACTGAGGTGCGCTTCATTTCCTTATGCTGGTGTACCGCTAGGGCAGGTAAACAATTTAAACCATAGATAATGTAATGACCCCGCAATGTTATTTATGTTTGTTTGGCGTGATTGCGACTGACAGTAACTGTTTATCCTGAAATAAAAAGTAGGTGAGACAAACTTTACATCCGTTTCCATGTTCTATAATTCACAGCAAATTGTCATTTTAATCTTGAAATATATAAAATACATTGACTTGAACTGTAAGCTTAACCCATAAAGACCCAGTGTTACGTTTGTGGCAGGTCACACATTAATATTTCTCTCTACTTAACCCTTAATACCTACTGTCACAAATATGCAACATACCAAAAAAATCTATATATTGTTGATAATTAATCAAGTCAAATTAGTCAAATTAATTATCTCCACTTTATTTCGCATTTACTTTTTATATTATTATAAAATTATTATATTATTACATTTAGATCCAGGGGTTAAGGGGTTATTTATGACCATTTATTGCAATATTATCTTTGTATTTTATATTTTTTTCAATGAAAATCGGCTATCTTCCAATAATCAATTCACTGATCATGCTGATGTAAATAAAAGATCAGATTAAAGTTGATTGTCATAATATCAGAAACAGATAAAACTCAAGAAGAAGTGACTTATTCAGAAATCATATTACCAACTGAACATAAACCCAGTATCTAAATCCACTGTCGTTGATTCAACTCCATTGGTTTTACTGACAAATCAATGTTGTAGAAAATAACTGTGTTTCCACGGTAACTACCTGGATGTCCAAATAGGTCATATCTGATGACCACGAAAAGATGAAAAACTATATTTTACAAGAATTACTTACATGTATTGATAGGATTAATGTATCAATAACTATTCAACATTTCAGATCAGATTTGGGTCTATATGGTTAAAGGCTTAAATACAAACTGAATTATTGGTTAGGTGATGTTGATAAGTAAACCTAGTCTCGTGTTTGGTTCATCATAAATCATGTGGAACTTGCACAAATACATGAATTTTTGGTTCTTGTAGGTGGAAATGTGACCGCTGCCTTTAAAACACAGAGACACGCTGAACCTCGAGGACCTTTGGTGAGTAGTTTCCTTAAATTCACACAGTCCTGTGCAAAAGTCTGCACAGAAAAGTTGTTTTAATAAGACGAGAATGTCCACAGAATGTTACTAGGGGGGCTGCTAGAGGAGATTGTACAGTGCCTTATAAGAAAACTAGTTTTGGTTAATTAGTCTTCCACTTCCAAGGCAGCTGGTGAGTGGAATATTATCCCACAAAATACAGATAATTTAAAACGCAACTCAAAAAATGGCTGCGACACAATCAAATCTGTCAGCACGAGTGATGTTCACACGTCAAGTTTTATATAATGACCTTTTTTTATGTTTTATGTCGTCACTATCACGTTTTATATACTGAATTTTATGTTTTACGTTTTTACTGTCATGTTTTATATACTGAATTTTATGTTTTATGTTTTTACTGTCATATTTTATATATTGAATTTTATGTTTTATGTTTTTACTGTCATATTTTATATATTGAATTTTATGTTTTATGTTTTTACTGTCATATTTTATATACTGAATTCTATGTTTTATGTTTTTACTGTCATATTTTATATATTGAATTTTATGTTTTATGTTTTTACTGTCATATTTTATATATTGAATTCTATGTTTTATGTCGTCACTGTCATATTTTATATACTGAATTCTATGTTTTATGTCATTGTTATGTTTTAATTTATTACCAGGATCCTTCTGGTAGGGGGACTATCATTGGAAATTAACCTTTTGGCAAAAAATGGGTCCATTTAAATTTTCCTTTTCTATAAAATATTTATTAATGTACATTGTCCCATTGTTAATAACAATAATAATAAGAATTTAATCACATCCCCCCTTTTGAAAATCAGCAGAAAAAGATTAAATAACTTGTTCCAGTTGAAACATTATTAACCACTGTAATAGTTACCCATGGATCTGAACTACTATATTTTCTAAATTATAAGGCACACTTAACTATGGACATCAATTATATTTTAATTAACAATAATAGTTAACAGTGGAATTTATTATAACTACTTAAATTTGACTTATTTGTGAACAGTAAGAGTTGCTACTTAAAATAATAGAGTAAAATCTATCACATAATATTGTTACACGTTGGAGGAAGAGCTAGGGGAAATTTCCCAGCATGCATTGGGACAAAGGATTCGTGACAGTTTTGATATGTTTAAAAAAAATTGAGTTGATAAGAACTATTGTTCTTTATATATAGCAGAGTTGAACTTATATCCACTTACTTATATCCACAATAGTTTCCCCAAAACCAAAAGGTGATCCAGTGAAAATATTGCATTGTGGGACTTCTTCTTTTTCTTTTTTCTTTTTTTGGTCAGGCAGTGTAGTAATAGAAATGGAAAGTTTTGTTTTTTTTACCATTTGTACAAATAATAAGAGATTGTAATGTAACTCCCCTTCTGTGCAAAAGTAAACGCACAGTAAGACAATGTGAAATATAAATCAGAGATGTTCACAAGTCACTTTTTACAAGTCCATGTCAAGTCTCAAGTCTTTCATCCCAAGTCCAAGTCATGTCACATTAGATGCTATTTGAGATAATACTGCATTGCTGCATTGTTTTGGATTAAGTATGTAGTAATTAAGTGTGGTGAAAGCATGTAGGCTTTACTGTTCTATATACTCTGTTATTTTACACTACACCATGAAAATTAATCAGAACAATGCATGTGTAATGTGAAGAAACATCCCAAAAGCTTTGTTTAAATTTGATCAATGTATCTTGATCAAATTACAAATACACTGTATTTGTAATTTGAACCCTGTGACAGCACGTACGCATTTAGCTGTTTTCTTGAGCGTCTACATCCAACATACTTCCCGAACCACTTTTCCGCTTGTCGTTGTCCATAATTTTTCTCACTAAATCACTCGGTGTTAACATGTAAAGTCGACCAGAGGCTGCCAGACAGGAAGTGAACAGCATAATCAGGAAGTAAAGCAGAAACGGGTCGTAAATTTACTGCGCTTTACACACCTTTGAGCATGATGACGTTCCATATTTGCCAGCCAATAAACAACAGCCAGGCTGCCACGATGGCCTCCTATCAAATACATTATGTCACGTGTAGACTCCTGGTAGAGTGACTCCATGTTAAGTTAACGGAGAGAAGGGACGGCGCCCCGTTCGACGTAACAACTTAACGTAAGCAAAGTGTAACTGGTTTGGTGAATATGAAAGATATCGTTGCAAAGGATTAAATGACAAATATCTGAACTATGTTAAATGAATACTTTAATAAATATATCAAAGATGTTAGCCTGTTAATTTAAATGTTTTGAGATCATATTCTGTTTTTTTTTTTTGTTTTTTTTTTCCATGTCCGCCACTGCAAGGGAGGGAAACTATTATTTCTACCTGTGATTTTCTCATAATGTCAGGCAACACATTGGAAAAACTGAAACACATGAAATAATAAAATAAGTAATTGTCTGATATAAATCAATAAAAATATTCCCATACTAAAACCAGTCTTGTTCCTCAGGTGAACTCTGAGTTCTACACCGGCTGGCTGGACCACTGGGGGTCACGTCACTCCACCGTGTCGTCTGCTGCCGTCACTAAAACCCTCAATGAGATGCTGTACTACGGAGCCAACGTCAACATGTACGTCAACATGTACAGTTAATGTGTCATTGTTATTAAAGCTGTAACAATGCACTGGCACTTTTGTTTGGCAGAGCAGCACAGGGTATGACTGTGGCAGATGAAGGCATGATAAAACCAAACCTTCAGCCCATTTTAGATCCAGATCCTAGGTTTGGAAAAGCTTTAGACTAATGTGAGAGGAAACTGTACAGTCTAAATATTCTCATGAAACTGTCTCCTACAGAACTCTAATATCAGTCAGTTTATGCCTAAATACACTACTCTACAATCTTTTTAAGAACGTATCTGCTTCAAACAAAATATATTTAATTTACTTTTAATCATCTTTAAAAAAAAAAACAAAAACAAACAAGAAACAAATGAGTAGATTTTGGTGATGGTCCAGAAGAGATCCTGGATTCAGGATCACTTGAAAATTTTGTGTGATGGTAAATGGAGAATACATTTCTCTCTCTCTGTCTCTCTCTCGCCCTCTCTGTCTCTCTCTCACTCTCTCTCTCTGTCTGTCTCTGTCTCTGTCTCTCTCTCTCTCTCTGTCGCTCTCTCTCTCTTTGTCTCTCTCTCTGTCTCTCTCTCTCACTGTCTCTCTCTCTGTCTGTCTCTGTCTCTGTCTCTCTCTCACTCTGTCTCTCGCTCTCTCTCTCTTTGTCTCTCTCTCTGTCTCTCTCTCTCACTGTCTCTCTCTCTGTCTGTCTCTGTCTCTGTCTCTCTCTCACTCTGTCTCTCTCTCCCTCTCTCTTGCTCTGTCTCTCGCTCTCTCACTCTTTGTCTCTCGCTCTCTCACTCTCTTTGTCTCTCTGTCTCACTCTCTCTCTCCCTCTCTCTCTCTTTCACTGTCTCTCTCTCTCTCTCTCTCTCTCTCTCTCTTTGTCTCTCGCTCTCTCACTCTCTTTGTCTCTCTGTCTCACTCTCTCTCCCTCTCTCTCTCTTTCACTGTCTCTCTCTCTGTCTCTCTCTCTCACTGTCTCTCTCTCTGTCTGTCTCTGTCTCTGTCTCTCTCTCACTCTGTCTCTCTCTCCCTCTCTCTCTCTTGGCCCGTCTCTCGCTCTCTCACTCTTTGTCTCTCGCTCTCTCACTCTCTTTGTCTCTCTGTCTCACTCTCTCTCTCTCTCTCTCTCTCTCTCTCTCTCTCTCTCTCTCTCTCTCTCTCTCTCTCTCTCTCTCTCTATGTCAACACTTCTTTACAAATGTTTCCAAACTATCTCCTTCAGACATTAACTGTGCTATATCTCACAGTTATGGAGGTCAGGTGGCAGACAGTTCCACAGTTCTCCCAATTTTGACCTGAACCTTGATCCAACCAGTATTTAAGACTTGAGTTTTCTTCATCAGTTACACACATGTGGTAACGTTTCATTAGTTTTATTCTCAAAGCATTTTCCTTGGAGACCAGTGATATTCGCATTAGATGCAAATGAGCACATTTTTATTCAAATGAGTCTAAATATTGGTTTAATTCATCTCTTCACAGGTACATGTTCATAGGAGGAACGAATTTTGGATACTGGAACGGTGAGAATAAATTAGTTAAGTGATTTGACAAGGCTTTGAAAAGGTTCCACTTCTAACTCGTGTTGAAAATCCAGGTGCCAATGAACCGTACAGTCCTCAGCCGACGAGCTACGACTACGACGCCCCGTTGAGCGAAGCAGGAGATCTCACCAAGAAATACTTCGCAATCCGAGAAGTGATCAAAATGGTCTGCAATGCAGGATGCCTTCCTCATTCTGTCTAATTATTTTAATGCCACAGGAAGTAGTGTTTTCACGGTACAATGTCTATTCTGTGTTTTTACAAAAGTATCGCAAAATACCAGAGGGACCCATTCCACCGACCACTCCGAAGTACGGGTACGGAACTGTGGTGATGGAGAAGGTACTCTGAGTTTTTCCGTTTTGTGCCCTTCGACATCATTATAACAGTAACGTCACATGATTGTAAGTTAAGAAGGATGAAAACTAAACTGTCATTTATTGTTTCTGTAGTTGGAGACGGTATCAGACGCCCTAGAAAAGCTGTCCCTGTCTGGACCCGTCAAAAGTCTGTACCCCCAGACCTTCCTAGATCTGAACCAGGTATATTCTACTCTATTCTTGTCTCGTCATCTGAACCCGCTTTATCCTCACTAGGGTCATTGGGGTCACATCCAACTACAACGGGTGAAGGTGGGGTACACCCTGTATGAGTCTCCAGTTCATCTCAGGACTGAACATATATAGACAAGCAATCACTCTCACATTCACACCTATGGAATTGTTTTTAACCCTTGTGCGGTCCTTCGTAAAAGGCACACTGGCTGTGTCCTACAATTGGGTCTTAAAGACCCAGATTCCAAAGTTCAGTTCCATAGACTCATCACCCCACCCCCCAAGGATATATTACTGTTTTCAGTAGTAAGCAATGGCATCCTACAGTACGTATAAAAAGGTACATTTGTGAGCCACCGGGTCTCTTTGACCCGAAGTACTGCACAAGGGTTAATAGGAACTCTTGCAGTGGATAATGTGGGGGGTGGTTTTGTGTCTCGGGAAGATAACTGAACACATTTGACTCTCTGCAGGTCTTCGGTTACATGCTCTACAGAACCAAACTGCCGGTGAACTGCACTAAACCAACTCCGCTGTCGTCTCCACTGAATGGAGTTCATGACAGAGCGTATGTGTCTGTGGACGGGGTGAGTCTGAAACAAACAACCCAACCATCGTGTTAAAAACAGAAAACTCAATTATGTCAGAGTTCTCTACCGTTATTCATTATTACATCAATTCAAATTATTAACAAATCAACAAATGCCTCCGGAATACAGTAGTGAAATAAAGAAAACATTTACTACCTCACTAAAGATACAGAATTCATTCATAATGTAAGTTAAATTAATGAACTGTAATGTAAATTAATGAAAGGATGTGTTTTAAACAAAATAAATGTTTGTATCTGTACAGCAACTTTTATTTCAAAACACTGTACATGTTACAATGCATTAACTTTTGACAGTCAACAGTAATATTTATGAATCATCAGTACTCACATTC
This sequence comes from Siphamia tubifer, assembly GCA_020466265.1. Taxonomy (NCBI): domain Eukaryota; kingdom Metazoa; phylum Chordata; class Actinopteri; order Kurtiformes; family Apogonidae; genus Siphamia; species Siphamia tubifer. Next base: position 7,036,425 of record CM035783.1, read on the forward strand.
TGTACTTAAGTAGAAGTACAGCTACTTATGTCAAAAAATACTCTGGTAAAAGTAGAAGTACTGATTCAACTCCTTTTACTGAAGTAAAACTAAAGAAGTACAACTACAAAAAAAAAGTACAACATCACAATTGTAATAAAGTAAAAAGTAAGACTGCATTTTTTTTTGCTATGGATGAAAAAATACTTATTTAAGCAGGAAATAAGAGAAAATTAAATATATATATATATATATATATATATATATATATATATATATATATATATATATATATATATATAATATATATATATATATATATATATATATATATATATATATATATATATATATATATATATATATATATATATATATATATCCAAAAGTAAAGCCTTTAAATATGTGTTCATGTGTAGATGATGTGTTTTATTGGGTTATGGTACTCAGTTTAGTGACAGGACATTTAGGACCAATTCAAAAGTCATAAATAGGAGATTAAAAAAGAATAATTGTGAGACAATAAATCTAAATTATTAGATTAAAACATCTAAATTATGAGAAAAAATATCAGAAATATGACATAAAAGTCATAATTATGAGATAAAAATTCAAAATGATCATATAGTCAGTCACAATTTCTGATTTACAACTTATTTTTCATATTGTCAGAGTTGTCTAGTTTGAAAAAAATAATGAGTCTGTTCTGAGAATGTAAAGAGTATAAAGTACAGATATTTATACAAACTTATAGGGAGTAAAAGTAAAAAGTTGCCAGAAAAATAAATACTCAAGTAAAGTACAGATACTTAAAAACTGTCCTTAAGTACAGTAAAGAAAGTACTTGTACTTAGTTACTTCCACCTCTGAATAAGGTATATGTCATAACACTTCATTTTATATATATTTTAATTTAATTTTATGACATGATACAATATTGAGCACATTTAAGAAGTAATTATTTTTAAATGGCCAATGTTATAAACATGTTGCTTTAATGACAAACTGAATGAACATCACTACTGAGTTTCATTTAATACACTTCCATTCGTAATGACATTTGAGTTTAAGTACATCACGTGTGTGTGTGTGTGTGCGTGTGTGTGTGTGTGTGTGTGTGTGTGTGTGTGTCCACAGAGACATATCATTTTTATTTTCATTTATTTTTGAAATTATTATTATCGTTGTATTGATTATTGTTCAAAATAAAGCATTCAAATCAAATCAAATTTATTTTGAACAAAAAACAAATACAAAAAAGACAAAATAAAAACAGCAATAAATGATAAACTGATTTAATCCCACCACTTCTCATGTACTAGTTTTTAAACATTCACTTCCCCAAGTTTCTACTCATACTGCTACTACGAAACAGTTTAATAATATTAATAATATTAATAATAATACATATGGATTATTCAAATAATGAAAATGAACAACATGCTAGAGATTAAAGATTTTTTTAATCTCTGGGTTCCTTTTGTTTATCCTCATTTGTCCTTTAAATCCCAGCGCTGGAACTCTTACAAACTCATGTGTGTGTGTTCTGTCTGCAATGTTATCTTGTGTTTATACCACGTGTGTTCATCCTGTGTTATCCAAAAAATTCCAGCTCAATGACCATGAGTAATGTGATCTGTTTTTGTGTAAATTTTACTATATGTCCTTCGTGTGCATTTGCTTATTTTTTCTTTTCCATATATCTTAATGGATTTTTTTTTACCTGGTGCCTGTTGTGGGACAGTCTGTTACTTCAACTGTCCTATACTGTTGTAACAAATGCATTTACTGTCAGGGATCAATACAGTTTCTTCCATTCCATTCCTATAACTCAATGAATACTTGAGATATCGCCATGAAATTACATGGGCATATACATATAAGTAATGTGCATCAGATGCAAGGATCCAATTGAGTAAAGGTCAAAGGTCATGGTCACAATTAACTAAAAGGTCAAAATCAAATTAGCAGTTATAACTTAAGAATGAAGGGTCACAGAACTTTCAGAATGGTACCAAATGATGCGGAATGAATATTTCTACAATTCTCACAATTGGTGTTATCACCTACGACCAACAGTTTTTGAGATGTCTGGAGGTCAAAGGTGACATGTCGCTAAAATTAACTTCTGTAACACTGTTTGTGTGTATCAATACTGGATATATTATAATATTACACGCACTGATGCATATATACAAGTAACGAAATGATCAATATTGCTAAAGGTCAAAAGTCAAGGCCGTATTTAGCAGAAAGGTCAAAATCGCATTATTGGCTCTAATTCAAGAACAGGTTGCCATAGAAACTTGAGATTAACACAAAATAGGGGTGAGATTGTGCCTTTTCTGAATATTTGTTCTTGATTGTTTTCTCAAGGTGGCTGCAGGGATCCTTGAAAGAAACAAAGCCTTAACTATGAATGTGACTGGGAAGGCTGGCAGTCAGCTGGACGTACTGGTGGAAAATATGGGTCGAATCAACTATGGAAAAGGAATCAATGACTTCAAGGTTGTCATCAGTTACTTTGTACAATTAGATGTGTCTGTTTAAATGGTCCTTTTGGTTCTATTTTATGACACTGTTTGTTGTGATGCTCTGTGTTGGTTCAGGGTTTAGTGTCTAACTTGTCTCTGGGGGGCTGATGTGCTCACTGGTTGGACCATGTACAGTCTCAGTATCGATGAAGCTGTCATTCAGGGCATCTTAGGGGGGTTCATGACCCCACATCCACCTCAGCCCACTACACTCACTCCTCCAACCTTCTACCAGGGAAGCTTCATCATTCCTGACGGTATCCCAGACCTTCCACAGGACACGTACATACAGCTGCCGAAATGGAACAAGGCAAGAGTCACAAAAGGAACTCTATCAGCCTCTCCTCTCCTCTCCTCTCCTCTCCTCTCCTCTCCTCTCCTCTCCTCTCCTCTCCTCTCCTCTCCTCTCCTCTCCTCTCCTCTCCTCTCCTCTCCTCTCCTCTCCTCTCCTCTCCTCTCCTCTCCTCTCCTCTCTTCTCCTCTCCTCTCCTCTCCTCTCCTCTCTTCTTCCTCACTTCTCCTCTCCTCTCCTTTTCCTCTTGTTATTTTCTTATTTTATTTGGGGTTTTTTTTCTGTCTTCATCATATTGTTCACAGTTATTTGTATTTCATGAGCTTCTATCTTTTAATCTTCACTTATTACTTCACCAAGGAACAATAGACTTATGTTTGTTTGTCTGTGTGATCGAAAAGTTATTGCCAGATTTGGCTGAAATTTTCAGCAAATGTTGATACTTGTATAAGGAAAAAAATTCTTACATTTTAGTGGTGGTGGTGGTGGGGGGCACACATGTCTTTGATTTGGTAGGTCAGGGTGGACCAGCACTTGTGGAGGTGAAAGTGAAACCTTTTGCTTATTTTGTTCATTTATGGGGAGGGGTGTGCCTTGGTGGAGTCTACGCTCTCTGAGTGCTCATCTAGTTTTATCTTCTCTGTTGTGAATTATTACCTCTGCCAATGAGGTCTTAAATTTGACTCTGTCTGTCTGTCTGTCTGTCTGTCTGTCTGTCTGTCTGTCTCTCTGTCTGTCTGTCTGTCTGTCTGTCAGCAGGATTACACAAAAAGTTCTGAACGGATTTTGATAAAATTTTCGGGATGTGTTGGGAGTGTCACAAGAAACAAATAACTATATTCTGGTGGTGATCTGGAAAAGATCCTGGATTCTGGATCACTTTGAAATTTTACATTGCGGTAAATAGAGAATAAAATACAAAGTGATCCAGAACCCAGGATCTCTTCCGGATCATGACCAAAATGTAGTTATTTGTTCCTTGTGACACTCCCAACACATGTTGAAAATTTTATCAAAATCCATTTGGAACTTTTTTCGTAATCCTGCTGACAGGCAGACAAACAAACAGTTTAATTTAATACCTTCTTGGTGGACCTGCCTTCATTCAAAGGGGGGAGTTCTGCCTTGTCAGAGGTTTGTGCTCTCATAGTGCTTTTCTAGTTTTGGCCTTTTTTTTTCTCTGTTGCTCCCTCTATTTTACTTTTCCACTGAAAAGAAAAAAACATTTGCTTTTTTTAATTTCATTTCAACAATTATAGCTCTAGTAAACTAAATTAAAAGTGCACCTAGACCTTTTAAATTGTGCATTTGTTTGATCTAACTAATCAAACTAATTAATCTAACTTACACATGTTCACCTCAGTGTTTATCTTAGTTGATAAAGTGTAAAGTAATATATTTCCCTCAGTTTTGACTTTTTTCATATCAATGAGATAATCACATTTTTCCTGCTAGAATCATCCTTCTTTAAAAATCCACTGTCAATCGACCTATGATTTCCATCAACAAAGTTGTCAGTTTTCATAAATGTGTTTCTGCAGGGTCAGGTGTGGATTAATGGCTTCAACTTGGGTCGTTATTGGCCGAGCCGAGGCCCTCAGGTCACTCTTTTTGTTCCGGCCAGCATCCTGACCACAGCTGTGCCCAACAACGTCACTGTCCTGGAGCTGGAGGCAGCTCCCTGCAGCTCTGGACCGTGCACTGTGGAGTTCACCAGCACCCCCATACTGAACGCAACTGTCTCCTCTGCCAAACAACCGCGCTGGAGACTCTTCTCCAAAGATTTACCATGAGAAGGAATCTCACTGTTGCACAAAAAAATTTTAATTTGCACTACTGTCAATGATGTGAAAACCTAATCATCTGTTCAAAGTGGAGCTGTAATAAGTGGAAAGTGGGTAACTTGGGGTATAAGTGTTCTTTTAAGAGGTGAATTAATTACGTTTTTAACAAATAGGCCTACTGTTTTAAATTTATCATATCAACTGTAAATATCTCTACCTCACTTACTCTGCAGGATATCTACTAACAGCCTTTTTTTCCTCTTCATAAAGGGATTATTGCTTGTTGGAGTGAACAACACAGCAGGCTGTAATTTATCTTTTTTTGTTTTTAAATGTAAAAGGCATCAGGGAAATGTAGCCTCTATGGCACCACAATGGAATGATGGTTTGTTGTAAACGTTTAACCTTTTTGATTTAACCACATGCCTTTTAATGTATGAAAAAATAAATTAAAGTTTTTAAGTCAAATGGGTGAAATAAAGTGGTCTATTATTGAGGAAGAGGAGATTCATTTAAACTTCACTTGCCACATAATCACATCAACTGGAAAAAAAACTTTATGGTTGGAATATATTACTCTGTGTGTTTAACTGTAAGCAAGGTAACTCAAAAAGTTATGGATGGAGTTTGAAGACATTTTAAGAAATGTTATTGGTCCAAGGAACAAATGACTAAATGTTGGTGTTTTTTTTAATAATCCAGACATGTAGGTTTTTCCATCTATCAGCAGTTTCATTCCAGGTTTGGTGTGTAACTACTTGTGTCAGTTGCAGTACATGCCTGCCCATTTAAACACATATAAATCGGGAATGATTTTGTTATAGTGTTATTTTTATGAAACACTGCTTTGCAAGAGTAGTTAAAAATGGTATCTGTAAGAGAATAAAAATATATTTCTGTATATTTTTAATCTTTTTAGCATGTTACACACAAATTTCTGTCCTATATATATATATATATATATTTTTTTTTTTTTTATTTTTTTATTTTTTTTTTTTTAAATGGCCAAAGGTATGAATAATAATAGCATGAGTGTTTGACTTCCCCCATGTCGTATTTTTAGTGACCAGTTTGATAGAAACACCAGATGTAAATGTTTCACAGAGAAAGTGGACAAACATCATTTACTGTGATATTCTTTTCCCTCCAGTCCAGTAGGTGGCGAAATTGAGTTTATAAGCTAGCATGCTAACCTGCTTTACAACTCAAACATGTATAGACTAACGTAGAAGAAGCAGGGACCTGGTGTAAAATGGACTGACAGGAGAGATGACAGGTAATAGTTTTATCTTCTTTTATCCAGTGATGACCCAAAAGATAATGTGTTAAATGAAGACTTTATCTAAAGTTACTTAAGTGTATTTAAAATGATCTCCGTGTTTACAGATATCGTTAGTTAGCTATGATTAGCATTTAAGCTAGTAAGACATGCTAACTTCATTGTACGTTCAACGAAGCAGTTTTTGATAAAAGTTACGATAAATCTTTCACAAACCGACTCATTAATTACTGTCATAATTATAAAGTGTGCATCGGACAACCGGCTAAGTGACATGCCTTATTCAATTAATAGTAGGTCAAATATGTGAGTAGAAGTGTACTCGTGTTTAGCTAACATCTGTTTGTTTTCTTTGCAGATGGTGAACGCCTCCGTGTTTGTGGATCACCAGTCAACATGAAACAAGTTACCGGAGGGAACTGGTAGGATTCTGAGCTCAGTGATGGTTCCTGACAGTAGTTAACAGACATGCCGTGGTGCCTAAACACAAGGTTAATAACCCGTAAGAGACTACAGTACTCAAGAGGAGCGAGAGCGCAGCTTCATTTGTGTTTTTAATAGTGAGAACAACTTGTTTTCTTCAACACTAGTTCAGGTTGAGCTGTCTTCATTCGGACAATGGTCGATAATCGTTATGCCACAGCGCTTGTCATTGGCTCCGTGTTGAGTCTGCTGGCCACAGTGTACCTGTCCGTGGCCATGGGCACTCAGCACTGGTACCAGTACAACTGTCCACCCGTTAGACACAAAGACAGAAACGTGTCTGAGCTCAGAGAGGAATTCATCAATGGAGAGTTTGATGAGAAGACCTACAGTGACACCATGTTCCGGCTGAACGGCACTCTGGGCCTGTGGTGGAGGTGCATCCTGGTGCCCAGTGAGCCACACTGGTACAAAGAGCCAGGTATGGTTTACTGCTATGTGGAACATTTATGGTTTGGTCTGATCTGATGTCTTCGTACAGGGGTGTCAAAGTCATTTTAGTTCAGGGGCCACATAGAGATGGATATGATCTCAAATGACTCAGACCAATAAAATAATAACACTGACACAAGTAAAATTATTCCATGAAAATATTTATATCTACAGAGTTTACTTATATAACATGAACTATCTGAAATGAATAAGAAAATTAAGTGTTTTTAATAATATACTGCCTTAGTTTATGATGTGTACATGTGTATTATAATTTATAATATGAAATATGCAAAACATTTAGTAACAAGCAGGATATTGTTAAAATGATGTTATTTTTCTTAAGACATTTCAGATTGTTTATATTTATTGTAAAAGGACAGTTTGTAAATGCCAGCATTTTCATGCAATTTAACTTTTTTATAGTAAAACAAAGAGTGCATTTGCAGTTTTCATTATTTATTGGTTATTATGACATTATTTTGCTGGTCTGATCCACTTGAGGTCATATTGGTCTGGATGTATGATTTTGACACTATTTTGCATTTCACAAATTCATCTCATGGACTAGATTGGACCATTTGGCTGGCTGCTGTTGGTCCACAGGCCCCATGTTTGACACCTGTGTGTTAGTAGCTTTTCAGTCTTGTCTTTTGTACTGTGTTATCATTTAGTTGTGACAGATAAGCTATGCTCACACCTACATTTAAATTTTTGCTATAATCTTGTCCTCAGGGACTTCATATTGTAATTAAACTACTGAGCCTGTAGTATTATATCATAGCACAAGTGATAACGCTGTATGATTATAAGTGGCCTATGTTGCCAAAACACTTAATTTGTTCAGTTAAATTGAAGACTGTTGGTTAAGTTTGTGTTCTTTGAATACAGATCCCAAGTTGGAGACTCAGTGTGTGAGCTTCACGCTTCCTCAGCAGTTTTTTCCAAAGTACAAACATCCTGGGAACCACAACGGTGAAGAAGATCTGCTGAGAACATGTGAGTCCCCATGGAGACAAATTCAGGAAAATAAATGCAAACCTCTTCACCAATTCGACAATGCATGCACACAGACAGACAAACTGCAGCAAAAACATAACCTCCTTGGTGGAGGTAATCATTGTTCCTACATTATGTATGTGGCATCTCAGTCACTTCCATAACCTCAATGTGTGGATAAAATTTAGATTAAAGTCACATGTTCTCTGATGAAACTTGCAAACATCCACCAGATGTTATGATGCAAACCCTGACGGAGTATAAACCAAACTCACTTTCCAATAGTTTATTCTATATTTGCGTCTAAATGATCAACATGTTTTGTTTTTTTTTCATAATTAGGAATATGTATTTGTGATTCCTTGAGTTTCCTTAAACTACAATTCCAGTCCTGTAGCTCTAATACTCCAGCTGGGATGTTTTAACAGTTGTAAAAGTCATTATGCTGATACTTTTCACATGTTTTTTTCAGACAGGTGGTTGATGTGTAAGACAGACTTTCAGACTCAGTTTTATTTTCTCATGGACTCTGTGTAGATTTATGGAGGTGCCAGTTCCTCCTGCCCCTGGTGTCTCTGGCCTTGGTGTTCCTCAGTGGTCTGGTTGGTGTCTGTGCCTGCCTGTGCCGCAGTTTCACCCCCACCTTGGCCGTGGGAGTGTTCCACCTTCTCGCAGGTAAATGAAAGTCCTAAGATCCCTCTGTCATCACTGGTGAGACATTTGAACTTTAATGGTTCCCTCTCCTCCTCCTCAATAGGTCTGTGTTCTCTGGGCAGTGTTTGTTGTTTCCTGGCTGGGGTGGACCTGCTCCACCAGTATTCCCCACCCCCAGAGAAGGTGGAGGGCTCGCTGGGCTGGTCCCTGTACCTGGCTCTAATCTCCTTCCCCCTGCAGATGATGGCAGCTGCTCTGTTCCTTTGGGCGGCCAGGAGTCACCGTAAAAACTACACCCGCATGACTGCTTACAGAGTCGCCTGAAAAAGACCCTTCACTCACAGAAACAGACGTGAAACAGTCGACTGATCTGAGGACTAGTCACCAAAACAAGTGACTTGGAACAGGTTGTAACTTCACAATATTTTTAATAATGGACGTATATGTAGCGTACAGGCATAAAGTCACCATTTTGTAGGTAATCATCATAAGTGCTGAATAATAGAGATGAAAACTTTTCAGTTGTAACATCTGGCCTTTGTTTTTCACATCTAACCTGTATCTTTACCAAAGCATGCTCTTACTTTCTTTGACACTGAAATGTTATGTTGTTTGTGTTTCCTGTTGTTACTGTTGTGCAGAGGTGGCAAAAGTAGTTATATTCTGTACTTAAGTAGAAGTACAGCTGCTTGTATGAAAAAGTACTTTTATAAAAGTAGAAGTACTCATTCAACTCTATACTTAAGTAAAAGTAAAAAAAAAAAAAAAGTCAAACTTTTCAATTATAATAAAGTCTATTATAAAATTATAAAGGTGTTGTAGAGCATGTAAAGCTCATGTTACAGTTGTAGAGTTTGTTACGTCCACCACCTGACCTGCTTACTGCTCCCTCGGTCTGGCTGTAGGGCATCAGTATTAAATATGGCGATGTTTATGAAGCCCAGAGAAGATGTTAAAGGCCTGGATAAAAGCATTAAGAATAAATAATAATAATAATAATCTTTATTTGTATAGCACCTTTCATACAAACACTGTCGCCCAAAGTGCTTCACATTGATTAAAAATTAAAATACAATTTAAGACGGGGTGAAATGAAAAAATAAGAAAATACATTATAATTCGATTGCACAAAATTATAAAATTACAAAAGTACAAGATAAACTGATTATAAAATTTCAATAAATAAGAAATAAACTTACATGAGTACAGATAACCTGATTATAAATGGTGCTGGACATGGATAGAAGATGTGGGGTTTGATGGTCAGCCCTTAACGAGCTGCTGTTAAAAGCTTTGACAACCTGGTGCACAAAAGTATTGATTAATTGATCATTCCTGTATTTTAGACAGTGTAGTTACTGTACGATGGAGCAGTACTGCCCCCTACTGACCTGTCTTGGTATGGCTGCTGCATATGCAGCTGTGAATTCATTAGTTAGTAAAACATGCATCATGTTTTCAGAATGACATTGTGGTGTGGAAATGTGCTGTGGTTCAATACCCACCTCAATGTCTAACCATACTGCGACATTAAAAGCCCAGGATGTATTTCTGACTGCATGTGCTTGGATTTGTTTTTACAGCTTGAAATGAATGAGACCAGTTTCTTTCAGTGAGTTCTTAGTCTATTGAGATAAAAATGATCTGTGTTTTTGTGAATAACTTTATAGACATAAGGCAAAAATAAAAACATTCTCTAAAATGTGTCACTTGACAATAACATCCACACACAGACTATTTAATGTTTGAATAAAGTGTCAAAATTAGGCCTACATTATGTCGTATATGTAGTACCCCCACCCCTCTTGGAACAGGAAAAAAAGTTCAGGCTCAGGATTTTTTTTCACTATCACCCCTGAATGTACTCAGGTTTTTGGAAATTTATAAAAGGTGGACTTTTGTAGGACTCTGGTTCTGACCCAAAGCTGTGTCTGTCGTCCACTGATGTTCCCTCTGAAGCCACATCATTTTCGTGCTGTCACATCCATTTAGTTTGAAAAAGTATCGAGTCTATTCTAAGAATGTAAGGAGTGTAAAGTACAGATATTTATGCAAAAATGTAGAAAGTAAAGGTAAAAAGTTGTCAGAATAATCAATACTCAAGTATAGATACCTAAAAAATCTACTTAAGTACAGTAACAAACTACTTATACTTAGTTATTTCCCACCTCTGCTGTTGTGACATGCAGTTTTTCATCGCCTTTGTATCTGTTGCCATTGTTTCTGAAGCTGCTCAACACACTGCCCTTATTCTGACACACACACACACACACACACACACACACTTATTTTTATACAAAAGTTTAGACCTTTTACATAATATTTATAAAAAGCCAAGTTTTTCTGTCCTTCCTGCTTTATGTTTTGCATATTGTTAAATACCCAGCCTTTGCAGTGTATGCCTTTTCAAGCTGACATTTTGTCTTGTTTAATAATTGTTTCATTTCAGCCTGTGACTAAATGTCACTAAATGCCACCACTGAAAATATAACCACTCAGTTTTTATTATTACTCATGTTTGTAAGGATAATATTTATTTACACTTCATCTGTAATGGTGAATACTGAATTGGTTTGATGCCAGTCAAATAAACTTAACATTATTTTTTAATGTTTTGGCCTCAAATTCTAATACAGGCCTTTGTCAAATTCTCTACTGCTTTCAGACAGTTTTGTTCTTGACCAAACACACCAAAAAAAAAAACAGAGACAGACTCATATTTTGGATATAAACAGACATTTACAAAGTATTTGTAAATGTCTTTGAACCTGTGTATTTACATCAAATATGTTAAAAATGGACGAACTATGTTTTTGTGTCAAGTTCTTAAACTACTTGTGTATTTGAGACAGTGTGTGATGTTTTATTAAACATTTGTCATGTTTTGTAAAAGTTTCTGTGTATTCCAAAACACACTTTTTTTCTGAATTAATAAGTATGACAAAGGTTTAGTTCACAATGATTTATGGCTTTATTTATAAAACATGTTAATCACAATTTCAATAGTGGGTAAAAAATATTTCTACAACAATTTTATACTGATAATTCTAAGATCAGCCAACATTTCTTTATAAATTCAGTCTTTTAAAGTCACAGAAGTCAAGCTTTTGTATTAATCTTGTCTGTTTATAAATCACAATATGCTCAGTACTTGCATATTTTACAACTGTGTATAATTTAGCAGGGCTCCATCAACTTGATTATTCTGATTACAAATTTTAACAGAATTAAATTGACTAGTTTTGTTGAAACTGTTGGTGTTGAATATGTTAATTGCATATATTCATATTGCATATATTTTGGATATTTTATCACCTTTTTTGTTTTTTCAGAAGAGTTTCTGAATACCTTTTGGATTTTTCATTGTTTATCATTAATTTTAACTTGTGTTGTGTACATTTTTCCTGCATTTTTTGTGTTTCTTAGTGTATTTTTGTGTATCTTGTGTTGTTGCTAAGCAGTTATGCCACTATCACCATCTCACCCTCTTTTTCCCAACTCTAATTCATATACTCCTGGTTTATTACTGTGTATAAATGACACAAGGTCAGATTAATAACACAATACAGTTGGAATAAATATTAGCATAGTGTATTTATCTGCGCATAAGTTTAATTGTTGAAGCTAATACGATAATAAGCTAGCTGTCATCTGTGCCTTCTATGAGGTGATTTCTGTGTATTCTATGACACATCTGAGTGACTCATACAGTCGTCTACGTGAATCGATGTTTTTTCTCCTACCACTAATGTTTCATATGTATCCATCTTTCAACACACCTGATCCAAATGATAAACCTATCATGAAGTTCTGTAGAAACCTGACAATGACCATCAGGTGTACTGGAAGAGGGAGACATCTAAAATGTGGTTCTCGGACCAGGGTTGGCCACCCCTGGGCTAATGCGTCACCTAGCTTATGACAAATGTGTTAAAGGTGTCATTCCATGGTTATTTAATTAATATGACTGTGTTCTCCATTGTTATTGAATACACTGGTTCTATTTTAAAAAAAAGTCTGGATTCTTTTGTTTCCAGCTGTTTTTTCACGGTAGAAAAATGACTTGAGGTAGAACAACAGAGTTTACCGCTACTTCCTTATACATGTCTATGAGCGTCTCTGATTGGTTCAGAATGCACGAAGGAATACTCCCCCCTCCCCTCTGGCTCTCTGTATGTGTTGACCTTACATAGCATCCAGCTAGGATTCGTGCTGTTACTTGTTCTGAAAACGTGCAGGGAAAAAAAACAAGGCTTTATTTCCACAGAGAGCACATGAACCAGTTTTTTTTTCCAGTTTGTTTAGCAGCTACTGTGGCGCTATCTTATCTAGATGCTAATGCTAATGCTACTTCAGATTCACTGCCGGGGACGGGTTTAACCCCCCATGGGTGACGCTAAAAGTCCATCTGATGTCAGACGGACCGTCTTTTTCTGGGTCCCTCGTTCCTCTTGTTGTTTTCTGTGAATGCGGTATGCAGCCAGTGGAGGTGATGAACTACTGTTAAAGGCAACATGTGTTGGTATGTCGGGATGACCCATCAGATTCCAAAAGGAGCGTAGAAAAGTGGTTTTCAACGGAATGACACCTTTAAGTACAGATATATTCCCTTCTTTCTTGACTCTGTTTATTCATGCAAAATGAAACAACAGATTAAAAATGAATATTCCATCATGATTAATTAAAATGAATCCAAAGCAACCCTGTGATTAATCTGATTAAATCATAATCGTAATCATTTGACAGCCCTAGTTATGATTTTTTTCATTTTGGTTTCAGTCGCTTTTCTTAACACTTATGGATGGAATGGACAAAGTTTTCCTCTCAGCCAAATGGAAAGCTATTTTCCTCTCATAGTAGGCACATTCGTTCACAAAGACAGGACAGAGCGCTTCTCCCTCATACTTGACCGTCTCCTGAGAAAATGACATGAACGCAGGATCCCCTGGCTGCAGAAGCTTGAAGTCATTATCCTGGAGAGTGACAGACATTAACAGGTGAATCTTAAATTAGCTGCTCCTCCTTTACATGCAAATTTGATATTCAAGCTGTCATTATGCTCCTGCCACTGTGTGTAGATGAGGTCAGCTGAAGACTGGGTATATGTGTGTGTGTGTGTGTGTGTGTGTGTGTGTGTGTGTACTCTACCTGCAGCTGAGGGTGTATGACTGCAGTTATTTCACCAGTTGTTGGATCTCTTGGATAGTCAAGGGACTTTTTATGAGTGAAAACTTCCACCTCACCCCCCTCAAATGTACTTCCTGTGGGAAAAGAACAATATGAATGAGGTTTAGAATACTTACTGAACAAATTTAACATTTATTTATCTATTTCAGATCTCCATTAGTTATTGCTTCAGCAGTAACTATTGTTCCTGGGGTCCTACCGTACAAAAGTAATTCAACAACAACAAAACTAATAGTAATAATAAGAACTAGAAAAGCACTCTGAGAGCACAGACCTCCGCCAAGATATAGACCCCCCCCCTCCCCCTCCTCCTCGATCACCACCAAAATCTAATCATTTCCAGATCTCCCCATTACCAACCTACCCTGAAAATTTCATCAAAATCCATCTGTAAGTTTTCGAGTTATCTTGAACATAGACAGACAGACAGATAAACGCCGGCAAAAACATAATAATAATAATAATAATAATAATAATAATAATAATAATAATAATAATAATAATAATAATAATAAAAGTTAATAACAAGATACATCAAAACATTACATTTTAAAAAGAAATAAAAGAAAAAAGCCCCCCCAAAAATGACAACAAAACAATAAGACTAATAATTAACCTAAATAAAAACAAACAAACTAATGAAAATAGAATGAACATGACATCCAGTGGTGGAAAATGTGTTTGGATATTTTACCGTTTAATAGGAGTGTGACGAGATGTAATTTAGTGAGATTTGTCGTCACGTTAAAATTCTGTCTCGCGAGATTTGTTGTCCAGGAAGCAGCCAGAAAATAGTGGTGTTACCTGGGTGCAATTTGCTGGGGAACCCCCCCCCCCCTGCCCCCTGCCCTCCTCTGGTTTTGGACATCAGGTTCGTTATGGTCCACTGATTTTGCTGCCTACGTGAATCCAGGCACCGTGGGGACAGGATCCCACCTTAGCCGGCATGCACCGGCCACCGTGGGGTTTCTGGGAGACCCTCTGACCCGCCTATGTTTTCAAGATCGGTCGAGTGGGTCGCCAACATCGCAGGCACCCCTGGTACCTTCACCGTTTCCCCTACAAATTAAACCTAAAATTAAATGTTCTAAAATATAATAAATATAATTATTTATTTCTCATTTTTTTTAAATGACTGTGACTTGTCTGTGGAAGTTGAGATCCAAATGAGGAAATGTACCCCCACCAGGTGCATTTCCTCCAGGGCGGTGCAAGCTTGAGCAGCTGAGTACAGCAGCCAATGAAATGAGACGAGTCATGAGGGGGGCGTGGGCAATCATCCGAATATGGCATTTATTTAAAAAAAAAAAAAAAAAAAAAGGTACAAAGACAATATATCGTAAAAATAAATATTCTAATTTTGATATGTATATTGTAAATGTATATTTAAATTGTAATAAATACTGGCTAGAGGAAAAAAAAAGTACCTGCCAGTTCTCTAAGTTTGCTTACGTCACGTCAATATTATTGGTGAATGCCAGTGATAGCATTAATAGCAGTCAGACACAGTCGAACCAAAAGGGAGAGAAAAAAGGGCATTCAGCTTTCAGTTCAGAATTAGGCCTAAGACATGTCTCGCCCAGGGTGCAAATCAGGCCGTGTCCGTCCATGGTTAAAGGCTATAACTATGTCCTCTATTGTAAGTCACTTTGGATAAAAGCATCTGCTAAATGTAATGTAATGGTGAAACATTAAAGAAAGTTTGAACATTATTATATATAATAATATTATTATTATTATTATTATTATTATTATTATTATTATTATTATTATTATTATTATTATTATTATTAGAGGTAAAGAACACCACTGCACTAAATATTGATAGAATAGTTAGTAATGAAATATTAACAGTGCTTATTAACATGCTTTTGGTCAAATTGAACATAACAGGATGGTTAAATATTATTTTCTACCTGTGGTAATAGTTATGTAACAGCTGACAGTGTTTTTATCTTTACCTAATCACACTTTCAGATTTTTGCCTCTTATCCAGTATTGTGTTGGGGAGGCACACATTTCAAATTAAAGTTAAACACATTTCCACAATGAGATACTATTGAAATAAAAAGGGCCATGGAAAAAAATATTAGACCACCTCTTATTTTCTTCAATTTCTTAGTCATTTTAATGCCTGGTTTAGATTAAGAATGCTTTTAATGTTTGATTACTTTTTATTCTGTCTGCTTTAATTCTGTGATTGCTCTGTTTGCTATTGTTTCTTTTTTTTTTTATAGTGGTTTGACTCTTGTTTTTCTGTTTTTACTGCATTTAAAGCGTCTTTGAGTGCCAGGAAAAGCGCTATACAAATACAATTTATTATAATTATTATTATTATTATTAGTAGTAGTAGTAGTAGTAGTAGTAGTAGTATGAGTATTATTATTATACATTTGTTTGGATACATATAATGATAACATCAATAAGAGTTTATTTTCAGAGCTAATATCTATCCATTTTCTGTTTTCTTGATAATAACTAAAATCACTTCAGTTCTTATATCAATATCCATGTCATTGTACTGACAAAAAATAGTTGTTTTTAGCACCTCATGTTTTCTTTTCTGTTTGTTTTACTTACATAACCACTGTTTATAATGACTGTTGATGGTCTAATAATTTTTCCCCCCCCGACTCTAAAACACTGTGGGTTGTGTCTTACCTGCATTAAACTTCTCAAGCCATTCTAATATGAGATCTACTGCCTTTTTTGTCATGTTGTAGATATCAGCTCTGACCACACCATGAGGTTGAGGACCGACTTCTAAGACTGTGGAAAAAACATTTATTAATAATAATAATAATAATTAATTTTATAGGATTTAATAAACCAAGACGATTCACAGAAATAACCTCTCAGAGACTGTTTCCAACTTACCGAGTCCATGTTTTCCTACTGTTACTAGAGCAAAACCTTCAGAAGGTAATTTATTCATATGGGTTACTCTGACAGGTGAAGAGATCTTGCTCTGAAAAATCAAAAAAGTCAGAATTCCACATATTTATTTTTACAAATACTTGCTCATTTGGGTTTGTCTGAGCGGCTAAAAAGTTTTACCTGTAAATATTTACAAATGTGTAGTGTGATCCAGTCTGTGGAGTATAAGTAAATACTCAGACCCATGTTTGCAGTGGTGTTATGGATATCACAAAACAGATCCACGGCTTGGTTGCTTCCTTTAGGCCCAAACTGAGCATTCAGCTCATGAGCTCGTCTCAACTCGTAAGGAGAAGAGTCTGTTAACGGAGCACTGGAGAACAGAATAATAATAATAATAATCTTTATTTGTATAGCACTTTTCATACAAACACTGTAGCCCAAAGTGCTTCACATTGATTAAAAATTACAGGGTGAAAAAAAATACATTACATAAAATAAACTGAGTATAAAATTTCAATAAAGTGCTTCACAATGATTAACAAAATAAACTGATTATAAGTAAGAAATAAAATTACAGATAAAATTACAAGAGTAGAAAATAAACTGATCATAAAATTTCAATAAAGTGCTTCACAATGATTAACAAAATAAACTGATTATAAATAAGAAATAAATCAATAAATAAAGAATAAAATTACATATAAAATTTCATTTGATTACACAAAGAGTATAGAGAATGTCAAGAAACAGGTCACAGAATTGTGACTCCATTCTTTATCTCCCTTCAAATTCTGATGAAAATAAAAATGTTTTTAATTTAGTTTTAAATCTACTCAGTGAACTGGCTTCCCTGATGTCTTTTAGAATTGTATTCCATAACTTAGGTGCGTAGTTAACAAAGCAGTATATCGTAGTATATCTGGGAGTCACTAGTAAGCCCACATTGGATGACCTTAGTGTTCTAGTTTGTACATAACTGCTTAGTGAGTTTGAAATGTAACTGGGTCCTGTTCCATTTAAGACTTTATAAGTGAGGAGTAGTATTTTAAAATCTATTCTGTGAGTTACCGGTAACCAGAAGACACATTAAAAATTCACTGAAAGGACTTGGTATATATATATATATATATATATACAGTGTATATATATATATATATATATATATATATATATATATATATATATATATATATATATATATATATATATATATATATATATATATATATATATATATATATATATATATATATATACATATATACATTTTGTATTTACCTCAGTGAAGCATCAGTGAAACAGCGGTTCAGATCTGTATCGATGTATCTCCTACATGCATCAACAGCCGGTGGGTTTGAAAGGACGGCGGTTACACAAACAGAGCCCAACTTGTCCACTGTCTGTCTCTGCATTTGTCTCACCATACACACCCCTGTCCGCTCATTTCCATGGGTGCCACCGCAAACGACAACACGGGAGAGAGGTGGGAAAAAGACGTGCGCCATCTGTTATCAAGAAAGAATCAAAAATGTGTTTTCTCAATGATAAGGGACGGGCAAATCAGGTCAAATGCAGAGGTGTAAAGTAACTAAGTAAAAGTACTTCATTACTGTACTTGAGTAGATTTTTTTAGGTATCTGTACTTTACTTGAGTATTTACTTTTCTGGCAACTTTTTACTTTTACTCTCTACATTTTTGTGTAAATATCTGTACTTTATACTCTTTACATTCTCTGAATAGACTAGTTACTTTTACAAACGAAACAGATGTGACAGTATGAAAAATACGTGTGAGTTTATATACTATAATTATATGACTTTTCATCTCACAATTTAGACTTTTTATACCATAATTTGTACTTTTTATCTCACCATTTTAACATTTTATCACACAATTTGGACTTTTTCTTTTAACATTATGTGAGTTAGGGTGAACACCCCCATCCCCCACCCCTATGCAGATGAATAAAACACAAAATAACTCCAGTGAGTCCCTAGTGAGGATAAAGCGGGTTCATATGACGAGGCAACAACATGTCATGTTAGCATGAGCTGAACATAAATATTCTGTAAGAGCAGGAAAAACACAAGAACTCATGAAATAAACGCAACAGGATGTATTTTCTCAAATATAAATATAAACTGTGTTCTTTAACAAATAAACTATAACACCATAATGATAACTTTTGCAAGTAAATGTCTTACCTCTCAATAGTCAGTGTTCTCTGAATGTAAGAAACCTTTGAACTTTCCAGAGAACTCACAACAGAATAATCATGCAGTTTCTTAACCTAAAAAAAAACAAGTCTAGAAGCCATTAATGATTTACCTGCATATGAATGATAGCAAAGACGACCAGAACAGATTGTTTATACAGACTGGACAGCCAACACTTCTCTTCCTTGTTTTTTTTTTTTTTTTTTTTTAACTTATGACCCTCCTCCCTCTGCTCATGAGCTCAGATTTCATATGGTCAGACATTTGATGATGTAAGAGGAACTCACTCGCTGTTAT
The DNA here is from genome assembly GCA_020466265.1 of Siphamia tubifer. Lineage (NCBI taxonomy): Eukaryota > Metazoa > Chordata > Actinopteri > Kurtiformes > Apogonidae > Siphamia > Siphamia tubifer. The sequence continues at coordinate 7,055,442 of CM035783.1, forward strand.
ATTAAAGAAAACCACCAGGAGCCGCTCTTACTGATGTCTAGGCTGTGGTTCAAATGTGTAAAGCACAGGTGTCAAACTCCAGTCCTCGAGGGCCAGTGTCCTGCATGTTTTAGAGATTTCCCTCTTCTGTGTGATTCAATTTAACCCTTTAACTCCTGAGAACTAACAAAATAATTGGTAACATTGAGCAAAGTAAGACACAAATGGCAGAAAATCAAAGAAAAAATGTAGAAAAATAAACAAAAATGAGCAACAAAAACTAAGAAATATTTATAAAATGACAAATAATGTGGAAAATTTTGGAAAAAAAAATTATGAAAGAAGAAAATTAGCATTGAAATTTGGTCCCAGCAATTTTAATTTTGCCTTTAAAAAATGTTTAAATGAAATAATAAAAAAAAAATCTTCCTTTTTGGCACCTTGTCCCTGCACAAAACTAAAAGGAAAACGGTTGAATTTTTCTGAATATTTAAACTAAATCATCCATTCAGAACGCATTAGTACTGACACTTAAAGAGTTAATAATCAGCTCCTCATCAGACTGATAATGATGTAATGGCCGCAGTTTGACACCCCTGGTCTAGGCTGTGGTTCAAATGTGTAAAGCACAGGTGTCAAACTCCAGTCCTCGAGGGCCGGTGTCCTGCATGTTTTAGAGATTTCCCTCTTCTGTGTGATTCAGTTTAACCCTTTAACTCCTGAGTAAAAAAATAAAATAAAATAAAATAAAATGAGCATCAACACAAACAAAAATGAATAATAAGCTAACAAAATAATTGGTAACATGAGCAAAGTACGACACAAATGGCAGAAAATCAAAGAAAAATGACATTTAAAAAAACCAAAATGTAGAAAAATAAACAAAATCAGCAACAAAATGAACAAAAAACTAATACATGTTTACAAAATGAAAAAATAATGTAGAACATTTGGGAAAAAAAAACTAAAAAAACTATTATTAAAATTTGGTCCCAGCAGTTTTAATTTTGCCTTTAATTTTTTTTAATTTTTGCTATTTGACACCTTTTCCACCCACAAAACTAAAAGGAAAATGGTTGAATTTTTCTGAATATTTAAACTAAATCATCCATTCAGAATGCATCAGCACTGACACTTAAAGAGTTAATAATCAGCTCCTCATCAGACTGATAATGATGCAATGGCCTCCAGGTGTAATGGAAGAGGGAAACATCTAAAACATGCAGGACACCGGCCCTCGAGGACCACAGTTTGACACCCCTGGTTTAAAGCAACTGAAAAACAAATACTCTGTTAATAGAGTTAAAACACAACACACTAACATATGCATGAATAACTTTATGTGTGTAGAAGAACCAGCCAAGGCCAATCTTCAGCCACATAATAACCAGGCAGAGGTGTTAAAAGTACACACATTCTGTATTTAAGTAGAAGTACAGCTACTTATGTGAAAAAATAGTCCGGTAAATCCCACTTTATCCTCACTAGAGTCATGGGGGTCAGCTACAATGTACAATGGGTGAAGACGGGGTACACCTTGTATGAGTCTCCAGTTCATTTCAGGGCTGAACATATATAGACAAACAATCACCGTCACATTCACACCTATGGACAATTTAGATTAACTAATTAACCTATAAGTGCATATTTTGGATGGTGGCAGACATGATTGTTGGGTTTCCTGTGCCAATTAATCGTCAATGAGGAACATAAAATGATCAATAATTGCAAATCCACTTGTCACTGTTCAGCAACCTCCAATAAAGTGTCCTGTAAAGAATGTTTTACTTATTAAATCCATTAGATGGCGGCAAAGTTTAGTTTGTTTGAACTCACAGAAGGACATGGTTTTTGTCATGTGATGTTTTAAGTGTCAGTCAGATGACATGTCAATAATGTCTCACATCTTTAGAACTTAACCCTTTAAACTCCCACTCAATTTCACCTACATTTCTTAACCCTTCTCTTGTGTTATCTTTCAGGTAACACGCCCCATGTTAGCTGGTCGGTGGTGACCTGTGTCTTAAATCAGCTGTAAAATACATTAAAAACAATTATCTATCATCCATTTTTTTTCTCATCTCTTAATTACATTGTTAGGCTTCCTTATCCATGAAAATATTGGTTTTATTATTTTTGGTGTGGGTCTTCTGTCAGTATACCCCTCAATTTAAATAAAAAAAAAAACGGTAAAATTACCCTCAAGAGAATCATATAAATAAATAAACAGTTTTTCTGTTACCTTATTATTACTGAGGGGTATTACAACACATCTATTAAATTATTTAATTATTTTATTGTTTTTATTTTAATATTATTACCTATAGTAACATCTATGGTGTTAGGGTCAGTTTAGACCAATACATATTTACTTCATGAAAAAGGCTAAAAAAAAAAAAAGCCTTTTTTCAGCAATAGAACCTTAATACAAATATAAAATGAAAAGAAGAACAAGCCTCATTAGAAGTTATATTATGTCTTGGATAAAACTGCAAACAATGTCCTACTTATTTTGACCGGGTTCGCACAGTATTCTGGGTAATATGATCTTCTACTCTGTTCATAGTGGGGGTCCCATCCACACTCAGTATGAAGGGAAAGTTTGGCTGAATGTTATTTCACCCCTTACTCTCCATTTTACACATCCACGCGTAGGGGTAGGGGTGTCTGAATTCACATTAAGGGAAAGGGGAAGGGCTTTATACCCCTTCAAATAAGAGGGGTACAAGAAATTTCCCAGAATACAATGTCTCATTCCATCTACGAAGGAAGTACATAAATGTGGTATTTTTGCTGTAATTAACAGTTTTTAAGTAATGATAACTGTTGTATTGTATAAAGTTTGACATTGTCACAGTGTGTAATGGTCATTTTCTCCATAAAACACACATGTAAAAAACGCTATTTACGTAAATGTGGAGTAATCGGTCGATAAATAGCACTTTTCCAATTCGATGCAGTTATTAGTAAAAATATCTGCATATACCAGGAGAACGCGACGACTACAGCAGCAGACATGTTTGTTTACTTCTGGTTACAGCTGTCATTTTGGTGGAGCGAACTGATGATGTATTGAAGGGGTGTCCCAATTCATAGGGGTTGATTTTCAAGCCCTATGCCTTATAGCTCCATTTGAAGGGGTAGGGGTGAAACGAGATTTAACCTTAGAAGTGATTTTTAGCACTTTGAACGTAATGGGACACCCTACGCTTTTATGTGAACGTGCAAAAGTGAGTGTTCGGGGTAAAAACGAGTGGGAGTGGTAGTAATGGTAACCTATCTTATCTACTTTGAACCCACAACCACTGACTTCCTAACCCTAACCCTAACCTACTGAGGTACACCTTAACTGCCATACGTCAGTTAAGTTCACACTGTGGATATCACTCTGTGACCTCTGACCTCCTGAGCTGTACTCGAGCTACTACAGAACCACTTATTACCATTGCCTCCTTCTTGTCCATGTCAGACTTTTCTGTGGGTTTTAAGCTGCATTTTACTGAGTTTCTGACACAAATTACCACATGTTAGTCTCCTGTTTGGAGTGTACTGTATGTCTGTGGACATTGGACTTAATCCACCTTTCTGAAGATGGTCCAGTGGTCTAAGATGTGGGCTTTCCACCAGGAAATGAGAGTTTTATTCCCAGAGAAGATGTCCCCAGGCCACTGTGTACAGAGCCAATTTAAGGCTGCAAGTTTTGTATATGAAAGAATACAATTTGAAGCTGATATTTTATTTCTAACAATTTTCTGCTTCTATTCCCAAGTTTTTAGTGTCTTTGTAGACCTGATCCGCAATGCACATGTAGAATAAGGTGAGGCATAATATTGTTAAAATTGCACTTAATTTTGTTTAATGTTTCTTTTTTCCCATATTATTCATGACTTTTTTTAGTTTGGATATATATATATATATATATATATATATATATATATATATATATATATATATATATATATATATATATATAAGTTTTTAGTGACTGTGACCTTTGACCTACATTCACCATGGTTTAATGGGATCTATTATGTACCAAGTTGAACCTATTCTGAAAATGTAATGAAAATCAGTATACTAGTTTTTGGGTAAAGCTGCTTACAAACAAACCAACTGACACACAAACCGTCTCAAAAACAACAACCCTCTCCCATTTCTAATGAAAACGATAATCATTGATTAAACATTGGGGGAAAAAACAACTAGTTTTGGTGGAACAAAATGCGCCATTTAAGGCATTACGACAGGGGTCTCAAACATCCGGCCTGGGGGCCAAATGCGGCCCGCCAAATATTCCAATGCGGCCCCTGGGATGTATTTGCTAAGTGCAAAAATACCACAGTCAAGGCTTTGGAACTGATTTTAGTTCAGGTTCCACATACAAACCTCCAAAAAAAGAGAGAATGACTCCATATTTTCTTCTCATTTTGATGTTAAAATAATTTAAATTATACCCATAAATAATGATAACTTCAAATCTCTGTACTTGTTATAGTGCAAAAAATAACATTAAATTCGGAAAATATTTACACTTGATAAATATTTATATGTGAAAAACCTGAATAAATATGAACAACCTGAAATTTATAAAGAAAATTAAGCACAATTTTAACAATTTAGTGTCTTTGTAGCAGATCTGATCCATAATTCACATATGTGATTGATAAATTGAGGCATATTATTGTTAGAATTCCATGTGACATTTCAGTTTTTTTCAGGTTATTCACATCTGTCTTGTTGGATAGTTTATCTTAAAAAGTATAAAAAGGTAATGGGGTTTGTTTGCACTAAAACAAACACAAAAATGTGTTATTGTCATTTTTTTCAAGGTTATTATTATCCAATTATTTTACTGGTCCGGCCCACTGGAGATCAAATTGGGCTGAATGTGGCCCCTGAGAGTAATGAGTTTGAGACCCCTGACTTACCAGGAAGGTGGATGCTAGATTGGAATGGAGAGGGGTGGGACGGGGCGATGCTCAGGATGTTCGACATGATTTCAACACTCTGAGGATCGTAAATTGTAAAGTAAATTGTTACATTTCACACTTTTGAAAGATGACAACACTGTTGAAAGAAGAAGATCTTGCAAAATATATACAGACCACCGAGGACCACTCTAGGTCTAAGTTTATTATTTTTCAGTGGACAGTATGACAAAGGTAAAGATAAATGTAATGTGCAAAAACGGTGTGTGCAATGCTCATGGAATCAAAAGGGTTTACCATGAATATAAATGACTGTATAATATAATTCAACAGAGGTTGAACAGTGTCAAACATATATGATTTGCTAAAAATAAACCTGCTGCAAGTCATTGAAGCCTTATTTCATTTGCATTTTATTAATTTAATGTAATTTTGCATCACCATAGATTTCCTCTCTGTGTAGTTTTGGTGGTGGTCAGGAAACTTTGAGTAAAAAAAAAAGACTTGAATGAGTCAGTACTCTAATCATGTTCAGATAAGTATAATAAATAAATAAAAACAACTATATTCCATCCTCGCGGTGCTTAGATTTTCCAAAACACTCCACATTAAAGAAAAAAAATAAAACCAGTAAGAAATATGTCCTATGAAATGCACCCAATCCAGCTTTTTGACTGCTGCATCTGAGTGTCATACTTCTTCAGACCATAGCAACGCAATCTGCAGCTGCGCCGAAAGACCGGACCTTAGTCCCGCCCCCGTCAGTCCGGCCGTTCCAATCTACCTATCAGAAAGTGCCCTGGTTCTGCGCGCGCGATATAACGCTTTAGCAGGAAGTACCCTGGTTCGCCCTCGACAGAAAATAGGCCTACAGGAGTGTTGGCATCTCGGTGAGTGTTTGTAGCACCCTCGAACGTGCTACAGAACTGGGGAAAGCACAGTTTATGTCGTGGAAGGGAACAAAACACGAAACTCAGTAACACGGCTCTGAGCATTACACATGCTGCCTCCTCACACTGCAACTTTTTAGAAGCTTTATTCTCACCCTCTAGAACGTTGCGAGCTCCAGTTCACTTTGAATGGGCTTTCACAGCCTTCAGCGGGTGGATTTTTTTTTTCGATAACCACCCGCTGAGCCATTAACGCCTGCTGCCAATGGCAACGAGTTCTGTCACTTCAGATTCACGTTACCATATCACTCCGCAGGTAGTTCGGCCACTTTGAAAGTAACTATTCGCTACGTTGTAACGGTTATTTTTATCCAAACTGTTAGAGTAGTAATAATAAGAGCTGTAATAACTCGTAGAATAAGCGCGTGACTATCGAAAAATATTTCCCTTCTGTGCGGAACAACACTCCTTCGGCGCAGGGGTGTTGTTCGGCCCAGTCGTAATTATAGGGAGCCTAAGGGACGCGATTCTATTTCCGGTCGAGTAAATGGAGGGATGAAAGTCCCGTTTGAAAAGTGCTACGGTTTTCACATATGTCTGTGAATTTTAAAGATACATTTTCACATTGAGAAAGCACTCACTTTGGACAGGCATCAAAAGTTACGTTAGGTTTTATGTGAGAGTAAGTAATGGACTACAACGTTCGTCTCACAAATATTACGTCACCACCAAGCTTCACCATCACAAGTTCGTCTCTCAAATATGACGACACCACCAAGCTTCACCATCAAACTCTTTGAAAATGACCGTGACTTTGGCGTGCTTCACCTCCTTCTTTCAGGACGAAGGCAAGAGCATCAAACGTGGAGAAAACCACTTTAAATCGGGGCATGTGGAAAGTGGCAGCTACTCCGGGGGAGAGATAGTTGGTCGAGTGAGAGCCAGCATGCGGGACAAGCTCTCGTCAGCCGGGAGGCGGTAGAGGGAACATGTGGAAATGGTGTTGTGATTACACCAGGACACAAAGCACACAGGTATTTTCAAATGAAAAATAGAAAAGGCGGTATACGGTTTTGAAAAGTTTGCAGGGAAATATTCTGCTGTGACGTCAGCTATGCGACGTCTGATATGTAGTCCAAACAGAGTCCAAATAATTACATATTTTTACACGCTAATAAATCACAAAACACGTATCAAAGAAACTCCAAACGCACATCATTGGTTATGATTTTAATTGAAGTACAGCAAATGTGTGATTCAGGGCATAAAGTAAAGTGGACCAGGAAATAATTATTTTCTCCTCATCCACTCTCATGTTAAATTTTTCCGAACTTAGGCCCACTGGACCAACCGCAAAGGGCGGAGACTTAGGCTCCCTACATTCAAATAATAAACCTTAACAAAAAATAAAGCTATTTTAAAAATGTACAAATAAAAAATCAAATAAAGAAATTCCATCACACCTGGAAGATGTATAAATAAATAGCTTTATTGTCTGTTCTGCATAAAAACAGAAATTCTTCTTTGTCACAGCTTCTTACAACAAAAACCCTCCCCACTAAAAACACATTGCCACAATTAATAGACATGAATAAAAATGAAATAAATACACATAAGATAATCAAAAACACAGCCCCAATTTAATATACATTAATAAAAATAAAATAAAATCACACAAAATGTGTGTAAATGTGTAAAGCCATTACATCATTATCAGGCTTCTAAAGAGCTGATCAATAATTGAAGTAGGTGTGATAGGAAAACCGGTAAAACATGCAGGACACTGGGTCACCAGGACCGGATTTGAGAACCACTGATATAACTCTTAAGTTCACCTACTCTTTCATAACAACCATGCACAATATTCCTCCTGTTACATCATACTGACACACTACATTTTTGGTGTAATAAGTAACATTTGATTCATTTCCAAAATCCATAGTAAACCAACCCCTTCCTTGTTCCCTTCATGGGATGTTGTCAATCTGACACCACTTCTACAGTTCCTCCCATTTACAGGGCTGTTCATCCAGCAGTTTTTCCAGAACAGCTCATACTGCACAGAGGGAAGGAAGGAAATGTGAGGAGGTCAGTAGGTGCAAATAAATATTGTGAAAGAGGAATTAACTATAGAAACGCACTGTCTCCAGGAAACGCCAAAGAAAACAGTCATAAGGTCAGTATTTGTGACGTTAATGTTTTTTCTTAAGTTGTAGTTTGTGATCGTGAAATAGACTATGGATATTTTAAATATCTTTGAAATTAAAAACACTATTAAAAGGCTGCACAGATGAGATGGACATTGCCAAAGTATATATTTGTCCCAATAGTTAAATCGTACATCCTAAACAAAAATAATTTAACATTTGTAAATGTAAACCATTCTGTAGGGATTTTTTTTTTAATACGTGTAATACTCTGCGGGTTTACCATTTCCCTTTACTCTGACAGTGTTATTTATCTTTTCCAACAGGAAAGGAGTTGCTCGATGAGATAAGTTTCCTCACTTCCCTTAAGCAGTGCAGACAATCACCACAGCCTCATTTGGACTCCACTGACTTGAATTCACAAATACCTTTTGGAAATCAAAACCACTTTCTTAAGGTAGGGTTCTCTTAAGTATTTTAACATTAAAGAAAAATTCTGCCTGTTCATTTTTCAGTTATAGAACTAGATAAAAATTATTATTATTGGATATGTGTAGAGTGTTTGTGTGTGTGTGTGTATATATATATATATATATATATATATATATATATATATATATATATATATGGATAGACAGATAATTTAGTTCCTGTAAGAATATATGATTTGCATATATGTATATTTAACTGAATGCACAGAATGAAATTTTGGTGCTGTAATTTTGTAACTGAAAACAAACTAAAAAAAAAATAATAATTCAGGTTTTCTGGAATGGAATGGTGCTTTCTTCTTGACTATATGCCAGAAAAGACAACTATTAACAGTAAACGGAGGACCTTGTTTGGACAAAGTATTTGAGCAATGATCCAAAACTAAGCAGATCATCCCATTCCTGAACTATGAATAACATCAAGTACGTATTTGACAAGTTTGATCCTGCAATGTGGTGTTTTCATTGTGCTTTAGGAGTGTGCAGAGAGACAAAGGCAGCAGTTTAAAATGTGGGACGGAAGGACACTAGTTCCCATTGCAATGGTTTTCATCGCTCTTTGCCACAAAGTGAGTACTATTTCTTGCGTATAAGTAGCCATCAATGCTAATCTGAGTTATATTTAAGCTTTCCTATATTTCACACATAATTAAAGGTGACTGCAGAGACCAGAGAAGAACTGGACATGGCCCAAAACGCTGTAGACGACCTGTATGATGGATGTAACAAAGACGCTCTGGACACGTTCATCCACTCGGGTGTATTAAAAAAAGAACTAAACAGCAGTGAAAGTTTCCAAAAAGTGTGGAATACTGAACGGTGCTCGAAGGCGATTCCCGGTGGGTTAAAGGAACATACTGCTGCACTCAGAATATACGCATCTGAGGACACGGTTTTCACTAAAGTCTTTGACGATGCAGTGCAGACAAACGGTTTCAACGACAGCACCTACCAAGACAACTTCCACTTCAAGTCTCTTCATTTCCTGTTGACAGATTCAATGAGGCTGCTGAGTTCAAAGACCTGCAAGACCGTGTATGAGTTTGCAGACCGTATAAAAATGGCCAACAAGGGCTCAACTGTGAGATTTGGCAGATTCAACTTGGCTCATTCAAACTTCCAGACGCTAACAGATATCGATATGGAAGGAGAAGTGGTTCTGAACATCACTACTTGCTTTTTTGTCGATCTCGGGGAGAACGTTTGCCGTACGGACAGCGACCTGGTACTTTTATCTCCAGTGGAAGAGTTCACAGTGGAAGATGTGAGGGAACAAACTGGGCCCGACGCCACTTTCAAAATGATTGTTTTGAAACATGTCAATGTGCTCAGCAAGCACAACTGTTACATGTTTTCCAGGTAAGTTCAAACCATTCGGAACTTAAACAGAATTTTTCAACTTTTACCCCAATGTGTTTTTTTTTTCCAATGATAAGAGATGAAACATTTGTAAAAGGGTGGAGTTTGTTAATGCCTGGCACCACTTGATGCAACTTTTTATCTTTTTTTTCTCCCCCCAACAATCAGTCTGTCGCTTCCCTTTGGGTTTAAAAAGCTAAATCATCAGAACAGTTGGAAAGAATGTCATTGGCATCTTTGACACAAACATCCACTTGGCCACAAAGATGAACAATGGACTGAACTTAGTGCTGGAGGTCGCAGGCACTTAAACAATAAAACACACCTACACAACCTGAGAAAAATGACCTGAAAGTTCTGTTGTTGTTCAGCCCCAGTAGTTGTAGGTAGATTATTGGACACGAGGCAGTTATTGTTACTGTATATTAACTAGTTCTACAAAAAACACAGTGTGACTTATGTATGGATTAATTCTGGTTGTGCTTAGTGACTCGGAATTTAGATTTTTTATCTCATGATTTTGACTTATCTTATGATTTTGTTTTTTTATCTCATGATTTTGAGTTTTTATCTCATGATTTTGAGTTTTTATCTCATGATTTTGAGTTTTTATCTCATGATTTAGACTTTTTATCTCATGATTTTTAGACTTTTTATCTCATGATTTAGACTTTTTATCTCATGATTTTGACTTTTTATCTCATGATTTTGAGTTTTTATCTCATGATTTAGACTTTTTATCTCATGATTTCAACTTTTCATCGCATGATTTTGACTTATCTCATGATTTTGAGTTTTTATCTCATGATTTAAACTTTTCATTGCATGATTTTGACTTATCTCATGATTTTGAGTTTTTATCTCATGATTTAAACTTTGTATTTCATGATTTTGACTTATCTCATGATTTCGGCTTTTTATCTCATGATTTCAACTTTTCATCTCATGATTTAGTCTTTTTATCTCATGATTTTGAGTTTTTATCTCATTATTTTGAGTTTTATCTCATGATTTCAACTTTGCATTTCATGATTTTGATTTATTTCATGATTTAGGCTTTTTATCTCATGATTTCAACTTTTCATCTCATGATTTAGTCTTTTTATCTCATGATTTTGAGTTTTTATCTCATTATTTTGAGTTTTATCTCATGATTTCAACTTTGCATTTCATGATTTTGATTTCATGATTTAGGCTTTTTATCTCATGATTTCAACTTTTCATCTCATGATTTAGTCTTTATCTCATGATTTAGACTTTTTATCCCATGATTTTGAGTTTTTATCTCATTATTTAAACTTTGTATGTCATGATTTTGATTTATTTCATGATTTAGGCTTTTTATCTCATGATTTTGACTTTTTATCTCATGATTTTGACTTTTTATCTCATGATTTTGACTTTTTATCTCATTATTTTAACTTTTTATTTGATGATTTAGGCTTTTTATCTCATAAATTTGACTTCACTTAATGCACCTTAAATATGAAAAACCTTCATAAAATCCATTCATTGACAGTGTGTTTTATAGTGCAGGAAACACAGTAATTACATAATCTGTTTCAGTCTAATACGTAAACTATTGGGGCAGGGTCCTAAATGGACATTGGTAAGAACAGAGTAATGGTCTTTATTGACTTTTTATTTTGTTTTACTAGTACTTTTTCCAGTTATTGCACAAACATTCACCAATTTTCTCCAAAAACAACAGACATTTGAGATGAGATATTTTATTACATGACACAGAATGATTTGAATGTTGTAAAAAAAAACACAATAACTCATTTTCACCAAAAATGCAGTTACTGTAGAACAGTGTAGTTAGTTTTAGAAATGATCTTTTTCAGACATTAAATGTGCTAAATCTTAAATACTTTTCTAAGATGAATTGGGGGGAAAACAAAGACAAAAGTGTTGGTGAGCTGATGTTTTTAATGAGGTGGGAAATATAAGTACTTCATTACTGTCATTAACTTATTACTTTAATTTTGACGTATCTGTACTTGAGTATTTATTTTTCTGGCAACTTTTTACTTCCTATATTTGTTCATAAATATCTATACTTTATATAATACTTTTTCACACAAGTATTTGTACTTTTACTTAAGTAAAGAATGTGAGAATGTGTTTTACCACCTCTGCTGATAATTTAATTTCAGGTTTCATATACAGATCAAAATAGCTCAGATCAGTAAAATACTATCATAATAATAACCTATAAATACTCACAACTCCACATTTTGCTCTTTGTTAATTTAAACATTTCCATGTCATTTTACTGTATTTACAATAAAACACAAAAACCAAGAATAACCTGAACAAATTGAACATTTTGAAATGTCTGAAGTGTAAGTTTAACAATGTTCTACCTGTTATTAAATGTTTTGTGTATTTGTAGATCCACTCATAAATAATCTGTACATTGTAACTGACGTGTAAATGATAAACTGAGACATAATCTTGTTAAAATTGCATTTAGTTTTCCGAAGAAGTGTCAGTTTATTCATGTTATTCACATTGTTTTAAAGGACAGTTGGTAGATGTGAACATTTTCATCACATAATTTAACTTTTTTTTTTTTTTTTTGCGCTCTAAAACATAATAGGAAAATTTGGAGTTGACATTATTTATATATTACGTTATTATTTTAATTCTGATCAAATTTGGTTTAATGTGGCCCCTGAACTAAAGAGTTTGACACCCCTGTTTTATAAACCTCCTCACTATATATAAATCGCACAATTATTTTAATTTATATTTTAACATAATCTTTTATCTCTGTCACCATATGTGTTTTTTTAATAAGATGTTCAGTGTGAAATTCTTGTATACTATATGTGTCCTAAATGTATAATATGCAGATTTAAGTTGACTGTAAACCAAATCTACCTCAGGGTACTAATAAACGTATCTAATCTAATATCTAAAATATTAATATCTTGTTTTTGTTTCCATCTCTGTAGGTCTCCAGCCGACACATCTTCCCTGTGGCTCATGATGGCACTTTTGGTTTTATCTTCTTTCTTCTTAGTTGAAAATTAACACAAAAAAATGAACTGCACTGGAAATGATTTTTAGACACAGAAAAGGTCGGTTGTATAAACAATTAGCTGCACCTATTGTAATCTTTTATGTACATAAAACCATTTTGAGGACAAAAGAGGTGAAGACCATAACCTTATCTGACTCCATACACTGATTTAAATCTAAAATATTTTTATACATGTAAAGATCACAGTAATAAATATATTCACTTATTCCAAAATCCTTTTTCCCTACATTTTTAAGTGAAAGTGAAATGCTCTCATTTTGTACCAACATTTTATTCCATTTTCATATCAACCAGAACCATCTGGTTATAATATGGGTGAAGCATCACATCATTGTTAATGAATTTTCGACTAAAATACTGATGTAGACTAGAAATGTTATTGTCATAAGATGAATATTAAAGCAATTATTAATCTTTAACTATTCATGATTTTCAATAATCGATCATTTAATAATTAATACTTGTGCTCATGTACTTTTTGCCTCAATAACTCTATTGGATTTTGATGAATAAACCTTTTAGCAGCTGAGTTCATCAAGTACCTTCATGTGATGTATATTTTAGATTCATGTAGAATGCAGAGGTGGAAAGTAATGAAGTAAAAGTACTTCATTACTGTACTTAAGTAGATTTTTTTAGGTATCTGTACTTTACTTGAGTATTTATATTTCTGTCAACTTTTTACTTTTACTCACTATATTTTTATATAAATATCTACTTTATACTCATTACATTTATATAAATATCTGTACTTTATACTCATTAAATGTATATAAATATCTGTACTTTATAAAGTACTTTATACTTTTTCAAACTAAGCAGATGTGACAGTACGAAAAATAACTCACCACAGGAAAAATCAGTGGAGAGAAACTGTGTTTTTATATATGATAGTTATATGACTATTTGACAATTTTGACTTTTTAATGTGATAATTTTGACTTTTATTTCACAATTTTAACATTTCCTCTCACAATTTTGACTTTTTCTCTTAAAATTCTGCATGTTTTAAATCTCCTTTATAATTTATTTTTTCAAATCTCATGACTTTTTATCTCAACTGTGACTAGTTTTCCCCGTTTTTCCTAAATTTCCAGCTCATACCCACAAAACTGTAACTGTGACTCGATCAAACACATTATCTACACAGTACTTTTTAAACTTTTCTGATATTTCCTGGTTAAATAAGTATTATTGCGTTCATGGCAAAAAAAGAAAAGTGCAGTTTTACTTTATTACAGGTGAGAAGTTGTACTTTTTTTACTTTTACTTCAGTAAAGGAGTTGAATCAGTACTTGTACTTTTTTCACACCAGTAGCTGTACTTCTACTTAAGTACAGAATGTGAGTACTTTGACCACCTCTGGTAGAATGTAACTTATGTCCCTATGATTCTCACTGTGACTGTATGTGCAGTACTTCCTGTATGTGCAGTACTTTCTGTATGTGCAGTACTTTGTGTATGTGCAGTACTTTCTGTATGTGCAGTACTTTCTGTATGTGCAGTACTTTCTGTATGTGCAGTACTTTCTGTATGTGCAGTACTTCCTGTATATGCAGTACTTTCTGTATATGCAGTACTTCCTGCATGTGCAGTACTTTCTGTATGTGCAGTACTTCCTGTATGTGCAGTACTTTCTGTATGTGCAGTACTTCCTGTATGTGCAGTACTTTCTGTATGTGCAGTACTTCCTGCATGTGCAGTACTTCCTGCATGTGCAGTACTTCCTGCATGTGCAGTACTTTCTGTATGTGCAGTACCTTCTGTATGTGTATTACTTTCTGTATGTGCAGTACTTTCTGTATGTGCAGTACTTTCTGTATGTGTATTACTTTCTGTATGTGTATTACTTTCTGTATGTGTATTACTTTCTGTATGTGCAGTACTTTCTGTATGTGTATTACTTTCTGTATGTGCAGTACTTTCTGTATGTGCAGTACTTTCTGTATGTGTATTACTTTCTGTATGTGCAGTACTTTCTGTATGTGTATTACTTTCTGTATGTGTATTACTTCCTGTATGTGCAGTACCTTCTGCATTAATTGATGTGAAAACATGATATTGCACAGTATGGGGAAAAGCTCCAGTATTAATTCAATTTTAATGCAACGTTCATCATAAAATACTTTAATCAGCTAATTTTTTAGAGGTTGTTTTGTGCTGCTGTGAATGTGTATAAAATATAACAGGCTGGTTTATGACATAGACAATATCAACTTTTATTTTTTACTTTTTCTTACAATATGTACTGCATGAGCATTTTATAATAAAACCCATACTTACATACAGTCCCACAGAAGCTTGTTTATATATATATATATATATATATATATATATATATATATATATATATATAGTGTATATAAGGGCACATGGTTTAATAAATCAACATAAATGACAGCAGTAAGCACTTGTGAATTTACATTCAATGATAAAATATTCTAAACATTCACTTGTGTATTCAACAACAGTGTTGCCATCAAAGATTTTTGGTTATTAAAGCCAGTGATGCAATAAAAAAAAACTGTCACAATTGCTAATAATGAAACCCACAGATTATGTTATCGTGTCTACTAGTACCGTAGTCTAATGTTTTATATACATTTTTAAATGTAGTAGAAAATGTGGCCAAAACATAAGTTTAATGCTTTAATATCCTCATCATTAATTTAAATGATTGCATGTGGCACATAAAAACCCAAGTATTTGTTGTTGATACACACCATATTTTCTGGACTATAAGCCACTACTTTTTTCATATGTTTTGAACCATGAACCTTATACAAAGATGCGGTTATTCTGTGGATTTTTCTTCCACCACTAGGGGCGCTCTAACCAGAATTAGAATTAAAACTACTAAGAACAATCAATGCAAAGAATAATACCTACTTTTTCTTTAGCAGATAGAACACGGGTGACAAGTTAGCAACTGTTAATTATTTTTCAAGTCCCCACCCTTCATCATGGAAACAGATGTGACGAAGGCGACTTCATGGGTTTCAGTGAAGATAATTAAAGTGATTTGTGGTTTAAAACACGGTTAGAAATGAAGATAAATACGGTAAATACTGGTTATTTTTCTCTTGGTTCTGTTCCGTTTTAATCAGCAAAGTTGCTGCTGTGTTAAAAGGCACTGTTAGGAAAAAATCTGTTCAGGTACAAACATGTAAATACATTTACAGTTGAAAATCCTTCTTTTTCAACATAGATATCTGCACCTTATAACCCGGTGCGCCTTGTATATTCTTTTTTTTAATAACAGCAGATGCGGCTTATATACAGGTGCGGCTTATAGTCCAGAAAATACGGTATATAAAATAGACAGCCTCACAAATACAATCAATTTTATCATATAAATATTTTTGCTAAAACGTTGACCATTTTATAATAGTGAAACAGATTATTCATTCATTTTCCTCTTACATCAAACCACACATCTTATGTTGCAACATAACATAAGATCAAACACTGTTATAATAAATACTAATGAATAGAAGCATTTATCATTAAAAACAAATAATTAACATCAAATACATTATCAGATGTTTTGCTATATCAATTGGGCTGATACACAAGCATTTATTTTGAGGTCAATATATATATATATATATATATATATATATATATATATTTTAGTTTTGTTTTTTTTTTTTTTTTGTTAATTTAGTTGTAAAACAAGACAAAAAAAGTCACATTTGATATACAGTGTAATCACTAATGGGAGAAAAAGCATAATGTCCAAAATAGCTCTTACTAGTATTGTTAGGATATTGATATTTTAATAAATAATTTTTTTTTTTTGTGCTAAAGCAATGACAAAAAATTTAGAGTTGTCATTAAGGAACTATTAAATTCAAGTCTGTCTGTCTGTCTGTCTGTCTGTCTGTCTGTCTGTCAGCAGGATTACGCAGAAAAGTTCTGAAGGGATTTGGATAAAATTTTCAGGATATGTTGGGAATGTCACAAGGAACAAATGATTACATTTTGATGGTGATCTGGAAATGAGATCTTGAATTCTGGATCACTTTGAAATGTATTCTCCATTTACCGTAATGTAACATTTCAAAGTGATCCAGAATCCAGGATCTCTTTTAGGTCATCGTTCCTTGTGACACTCCAAAATACATCCTGAAAATGTATCAAAGTCCGTTAATTTTAATGAAACAACACAGCACTTAATGTTCATTTGTAAATATAACAGTGATTTATCTGTTAATAACAATATCCTTCTTTAATTTAATACCTCAGTTACCCCATCACCCCTTGATAATGAACATATGTAGTCGTTTTGTGTTGTGCACTTGCAAACTATAGAGTAAAATCTTACATCTCAATCAATTAGGATAAATCTTAATCCTGCTGACTGACTGACAGACAGACAGACAGGCTTGAATTTAATACCTCCTTGGTGGACCTCTCTTCATTCCAAGGGGGGAGGGTCTGCCTTGGTGGAGGTCTGCGCTCTCATAGTGTTTTTCGTGTTTATTTCTTCCTCCAAGGAGGTTATGTTTTCACCGGCGTTGGTTGATTTGGATGTTTCTTTGTGTTTGTTTGTGTACAAGATAATTCAAAAACGTATGGATGGATTTCAATGACATTTTGAGGGTAGGTTGATCATGAGGAGGTCTGGAAGTGATTAGATTTTGGTGGTGATCCGGGGTGGGGGGTGGGGGTCTACCTTACTTTTCATCGAGACCCTTGTTCTAACCGTTCTGATTGGCCTCTGTGTTAAACCTCGACCTGTTTCCGTGGCAACACACGCTCTTGTTTTTGCTGAGGATGCTGGTGTTGACCCGGGACAGGGTGCACATGCTGCTCTGGTTCCCCGGCCGAAGTCTCCTGTTCTGAAGCTCCAGCTCATCATAAGTCAAAGGTCGAACACACGGACAGCAGCGGAAAAACCGTTTGAATCCGGCCCTGAACCTGTAAGTACATCAACTGTCAGACATGTGATCCGGTTGTTGGTGTCAACGCTGGGACGTTTACCCACCTGCTGTTGAGGCAACAGTAGATGATGGGGTTGTACATGGTGGAGCTCATGGCCAACCACATCACACACAGATACACCTGCTGGATGGATTTCCATTTGTTCAAACTCTTACTGAGACCCGTCGCAAGGAAGTAGACGTGATAGGGTAGCCAGCAGAGGGCAAAGGTCACCACCACGATGACCATCATCTTTACCACCTGTGAAATGACAAAAGAAAAAACAAGAAAATCACCGGATGAGTTTCGTCATTTAGATGATATGTTAAAATATATAACGCACATGTAGTTTCCAAACTGACAACAATATAAACAACGACACGTTTATACGTTTCTGGAAAGAAATGTAACCGTCAAACATGTGGTCTGGGATCGTTACAGTTTACCCCTAATCCTCTTTACTCCTACTTATTCCTTACTCCTCCTTACGTCTTACTCCTTTTCATTACTCCTTATGCCTTCTTACTCCTCCTCACTCCTGACTCCTTCAAACTTCTTACTCCTCCTCAGGCTTTACTCCTTACTCCATTTTATTCCTTACTCTTTGTTACTTCTTATTCCTCCTTAGTCTTTTCTACTCCTTATTCTTTACTCCTTCATCCTTAATCATTCTTCCTCCTTACTCCTCACACATCATTACTCATTCTTCTTTACTTCTTAACATATTCCTTACACCTCCTTACTCTTTCGTTATCCTCCATACGTTTTCTTACTCCATTTTTAATTCTTCCTGCTCCTTACTCCTTATGCCTTCTTACTCCTCCTCATTTCTTACTCCTTACTCCCCCTTAGTTCTTATTCCTCCTTACGCCATACTCCTCCTTACTCCTTCAAACTACTTCTTAGTCTTCCTTAGTCCTTAGTCCTTACACCTCCTTACTCTTTCTTACTCCAGTCCTTCTTAGTCTTTACTCCTCCTCACACTTTACTCCTTACTCCCCCTTATTCCTTACTCCTTAGTCCTCCTTCTTTTCTACTCCTTTCATGGTGTCATAGTAACATGACACAGTGACATCTGCTGGTTTGATGAAATTACCATGAAATTAAGGAAAAAGAAATTACGCAACACTTTCCTGATAAATGCTATCTATCTATCTGTCTGTCTGTCTGTCTGTCTGTCTGTCTATCATGTGACATGAAAATAAATACTTTCTGTTGATGCAGATCACAGCTTTGACCTGTCGTACTCTCCACATTACCACTTAAAGCTTCTAATAGTATTATTTAGGTTTCAATACTTTCTAGTATTATTATTATTATTATTTATTGCATAATAAAACTAAAAATCAGATTGAGTTTGTTCATATTTTAAAAATGACTTAAATCATTCAAACAGCGATTTGGTCATTTGATGCAAAAGTAGGCTTACAGTAAACTGAGACCTTAAACAATATATATAATATAATACATGTCTTTTAGAGGTAGATTTGACGTTTTTTATGATGTAAAATAAATTATTTTTCACACACAGATCCATGTATACCTTTAGTTTCATGCTACACACTTTAAATGTTCAATTTACATCAAA
This sequence comes from Siphamia tubifer, assembly GCA_020466265.1. Lineage (NCBI taxonomy): Eukaryota > Metazoa > Chordata > Actinopteri > Kurtiformes > Apogonidae > Siphamia > Siphamia tubifer. Next base: position 7,074,802 of record CM035783.1, read on the forward strand.
TTCAGGGGAAATAATAGAATAGGATTTCACCCTTTTTTATATATTTTGGGTTGTTTTGTATATTTTTTATATTTATTTTCAATAGTCCTGTTTGCTTTTTTAATTTTATTTTTACATATGAAGAAGTCATGGAAATGATACAAATGCAAAGATAATTTTAACAGAAAAAATTTTACAGTTTAAGTTTACAAAATAAGAATATTTTTTACGAATGCTCATCTTCTGGTTTCTTCATCCTTCTGTGTCTTTAAATGAACTGTACTGTGTCCATTAAACCCCATGGAGTAACCAGGTCCTTTCATGTCTGCTTATGGGACAGAATCAAATCAATGGAATCTATGACATGACTTCAGTCACATATGGAGCTTCAGATGTCATCAGTCTTATTCAGACATTTGAAGCTTCAACTTTGTTTCAAACCTTTTGACAAAGCATCAAACATCTTAATTTGCTTTATTGACATTTAATAAAAGCATCAACACTTCCCTTCATCAAACAAAAATGTTAATTTGTTAGCTCCGACAGTGTCACTCCATAAATAAAATAAATAAAAACACACATCCCAAATATAAAGAGATTGCCTGAACTATTATTATTAAATATATTTATGTAAATATAAAAATTCTCACCTCTATCTTCAGTTGAACTAAGTCATGTTGTGCTTTTATTAATGGCATGTCTGGTCTGGTGGATGTTTAATTAGATTAGATTTGATTGTCATATACAAATATAGAGCAATAAAATGTAGTTAGTATCCAACCAGAAGTACACAGCAGTATGTGAATGCTATGTTATTTAAAAAAAACTAAACTTTATTTTTTTGTTATTTTTAAGCCAATTGCTGTGATTCCCATTTTTTCAACCTGTGGAATGACCAGATATAAAATTATTTTAATGTTGGTGTTTTGATTTTGATGTTATACCTTTCATGTTCAACCTAATAAACCACATTTTGTGCAGAAAATGTTCTGTGTCATGTTGCAGTGCTATTGTTGTAAATAGATTTTATTTCAAAGTTCAATTTGTCATTATATTTATTTGATTCAGTTCATGTATGAGGTACAATGATCCGATGCCTGATCTGATACCCAGAAAAAAATCACCTATAATTTAGAACATTTTTGCTTTAAAAACAACCCTGCTTGTCTAAATTAATAATGTATTGGGTAACACCCTACTGGAAATTTTGTCATATTTCATGTGATGCCTCCCAAAATTCCCGGTGGCTAATGCTAGTGAAGTTATGAGGCAAAATGTCATGTGTTTTTGACAAAAATAAACATTGAAACTTCATGGCTCATGGGGCAAAATCTAAATCATTTGATATCTGGTCTTTCCACAGTTTGAGGAATGGGAACATAGCAATTGGCTTTAAAATAGCAGGGCTAGTATACACACACACACACACGTGTATATATATACATATATATATATATATATATAGCAACAGATATTCCAATGTTTTTTCTAGAATGATAACAGGTAAAAGGTGGATTCATTTTAGTTTAATTTCTCTTTTTCCAATGATACTTTCACACACTGTTGGCCGTGCAGCAGCGGAAAAACAAGCTTCCACTATAACATGAGATATTTTTTTTAACATCAGCTATTCCAGAGGGACTCTGACTCTGGCTCTACAGCTGTTAAATTCTTCACATGGTTTAGTATCTAGTCACAGACATTATCTCTCTGCTGTGTGGGGGAGTTCATGTGCATAAGGAATTTCATGGTATCAGCAGAAATGGAAAGAAAAAATATAATGATGATGCTGAAGTACTATGTGATACTGAACGGCGAATCTTTGACAGTACCAGTAAAAAATGTGAATATATCGTTTCATTTAGTGTTTGATCGGTAACACTTTACATAATAGATCACTAATAAGGTGGTACTTCTTCAGTAAAGCTCCAGAATGGTAAAAAGGAAAAGTTTCTACAAAGTACAAACGCTATTTTTAATTGGGCTGAATAATTGTGTTTGTATTGAAGCATCTAAAACCCATGAAAACTTGTCTGTAAAACATACAGTTTATGCATAAACAAGAGGAAAGACACACACTAATGACACTAATGACACTAATAACACTGGCAGTGTTGGGAAAGTTCACCTTGATTAGGAACTAGTTCAAAGTTCAGTTCAAGTTACTCAATATGAATTAGTTCAGTTCATCGTTCATTCTTCCAAATTATGAACTAGAAGTTCATGGATCCCAAAATGACCTTTTTCGTTCTTTTTTGTGTTATTATTGTAAACTTATTATTAACCGTTCCTGACGTTATCCTGTAGTCAGAAATCTGGGAAAAATGCCCCCGCCCCGAGCTGAAGTAAGTACCTTACCCCAGGGTTAACTTCCCTCTGCAGGTTCTTAGAACACAATGAGCGGGTTCAGTGAGCTTCGTTTTCAATGTTTATTTCCAAGAACTTTTTCTCTGGTCCCAAAACTCTCTGCACCCCCCCCCCACACACACACACACACTCTCTCTCTTTCTCTCCTCCGCCCAAAACGTTGCCGACATTAGTTCAGAATAATACAAAAATGACATCTATGATAATGCTGTGTTTTGATCCCATTTTATTCCTTATAGGACTCAATAATTACAACGTAATAAGAACGAAATGTGAACTACATAAGAGCGCAGTTCAATAAATGCCAGAATAACCGCGTTCACAACTTCCCGTTCATTTGGCAAAAGTGAACGAGTCGTTCACATTCGTTAAAAATATGATATAGTTCGTGAACAACACTGAACATTGGTCTACATGTAAAATGCTTCTCAAATAAATTAAATTTGAAATGAGTATCGTGTTTTTGATACACTTCGGACTGATGAATCTCAACCCAGCAGCAGCTGCAGTGTCCAAGCTATGACCTTCTCTTAATTAGAATTGATAAAGAATTGAATCTTTAAGCAGGATTGACAATGGAATCGTAAAAATCGTATCAATTCTCATCTTTATCCACCAGTGTCAGTGGTGAGACTAAAAATATAACATCCCCAAAACTCCATTTGGGAATATAATTAGATAATGTTTACAAAGTTCAGACCATATGCTTGACCACAGCAATAAAAAACAAAACTAGAAAAGCACTCTGAGAGCACAGACCCCACCCCCCCATTACCAACCTACCCTGAAAGATAGGTTTGTGTGGAGATGTCATTTGTCTAACACTGCCATCGATGTGGTTTAACCGCTCTTGAAAGCGTATTTATGCAGATCAATATGAATGTAAATTTAAAAAAATAAACCTTGCTGTGTGCACAAAGTTTTCTATTTTAAATAGAGCTTAAAAAATATGTATTTTAATGATACCTAAATATGTGTAAATTCGTTCATCATAAAAAAAAATAATAATAAATACATTAAAAAAAGAAATAAAAGATAAGATAAGACTTTATTGATCTCACACAGAAGAAATTGACTGTTACAGGAGCTCACAGAAAAAGTGCAAAAAGGAAGTAAAGCAGTGCAAATAATCAGAGAGGTAAATAATAAAATTAAGCTAGAAATAAAAAAAATAAAAAAATATGTACTAGAAATAAAAAAAAAAAAATAAAAAATACTGTGTCTTATGTACAAAAAAAGAAATAGCTTTAGAGAAAAAAAAAACAGAACAGAGACCAAAGGACAAAATAAGGAGTCACCACTCAAAAGGAGTAGGTTTAAGACCCTACCCCTCATGTCCTTAATAAAGGAAGTAAGGCTCTTTTAAATATATTTCACTCTGAACTACGATGTTTAGGTTTATATGAACATTTTTTGTGACAGATAAACGGTTTGATCAGTTTGTGTTTATTCTCAGCGCAGTAGCGTTTGTCTTCAGATATCATCAGAATCCTGACTATGACCACAGAGAAAGGTCAGTGATGACGCATTGAAAACAGCAGGTTCCTTTTGGGATGGACGACAGAGCAGCGAAGTATTCACCAGAGTACTGATGCACAATGCAGAGCTGTGGGGGGTTAATGGGAGTGGGCTGCTTTTATAACCATCATCATAAGAACAGAAGAAGCTACTCTTATCTCCAGTCGACATGGAGTCTTGTTTTCATGGACGTTTAGATCAAACATTTACTCATCATTTTTATCTCAACTCAACTTTGCTGCTAATCTGACTGGTAACATTAGTCTCCTTTTTTTTTTTTATATAGAAAATATCTTCTTCAGTCTTTAAATGTGTTAAATCTAACATCCTTTAAAGGTTCTGACCATAGTTTCATGTTTAAGTGAAGAACAGCGACATCTTTAATGGGTATCAGTGGTGTTTTCTGACACAACGCTTCTGTAAGTATTAGGGATGTGACGTTTGGTCCAAAACATTTGAAATTCACTGGAAACTATTTATGTGCCCCTTTAGAAACTAAAGGAGTAATTTTATACCTAAAAAAAAGTTTGCTTAAGGAGCGCTACCTGGACTCAAAATAAGTAATAATAATTAGAGGTGCTCTATTGGATAGGAAAAAACAGCAAAAAGAAAGAAAAATTCCAAGGCACTCTCTTAAAAGTGAAGAATAAAAAGCCTTTATTAAACTGGCTTGGTTACAAAAACCTATAAAATCATATAAAATCATATAAAAACATATAAAAACCCCAACGTGTTCCATTTATGCCGAAACGCGTTAGGGTTTTTATATGTTTTTATATGATTTTATAGGTTTTTGTAACCAAGCCAGTTTAATAAAGGCTTTTTATTCTTCACTTTTAAGAGAGTGCCTTGGAGTAATTTTATACGTTTATTTTCCCCCATTAATTTAAGGTTTTTTTTGTAGTAGTTTAGATAATTTTTGGATTATTGGGGTTTTTTTTTTCAGTAAACTTTTATTAGTTTCCTGTTTTATTGTTTAGTGTTTAAGTGTTTGGAAGCACTTCCTGTGGTGTTAGTTTTAGTTTTGGCTTTTTCTTTTTCTAAATCAGTTGCTTTTTTGCCACCTGTTTATCTCTATATGTCAGTTCTTAGAAAAGTAAAGACAGTAAAAAAAAAATTAAAAAATGATAGAATGTTTCTGATTATTTAAACTAAAGCATCCATTCAGAACATGTCAGTACTGATGTATCAGGGGTTAAAGGGTTAATTTTGTTTTTAAAAAATGGAAAAAAAAAAAAAAAAGACCATTTATATTTTTACGACAACACTTCCATATCATCACTTTATAAACTCAGAAATATTAACATGCAGTCATTGTGATATTTATCAATGAATTGTATTCTATGGCAGGAAATCCCACAGCTGCCTTGATAAATCCTGGTTATGACAGCTGTGATGACCTTAATCCCCGTTTCACCCAACCCTTATGCAAAGTACATAATGTGTTTTAACAGATGACGTCAGATTGTAGTGTGTCAGAAGTCTTAAGGAGAAACTCTACCCTCGACTGCAGCTGGATTTGAACAGGTCCTGTTTATAGACGTGTTTAAGGATGTGAAATGATTAAAAGCTGCTCTATAAGTTGTTACTACTTTAACAATGTGTGTATTTATCAGAGGTGGAAGTAACTGAGTAGAAGTACTTCCTTTACTGTACTTAAGTAGATTTTTTTTTAGGTATTTGTACTTTACTTGAGTATTTATTCTTCTGGAAATGTTTTACTTTTACTCCTTACATTATTGTATAAATATCTGTACTTTATACTTTTTACATTTATATAAATATATGTACTTTATACTCTTTACATTTATATAAATATCTGTACTTTATACTTTTTACATTTATATAAATATATGTACTTTATACTCTTTACATTTATATAAATATCTGTACTTTATACTTTTTACATTTATATAAATATCTGTACTTTATACTCTTTACATTTATATAAATATCTGTGCTTTATACTCTTTACATTTATATAAATATCTGTACTTTATACTCTTTACATTCTCAGAGTAGACTAACATTTTTCTAGTTTGAAAAAGTAATGAGTATGAAAAATAAGTCGTAAATCAGAAATTGTGACTGACTATATCATAATTTTGACTCCTCACGATTTGGATTTTTTAATGTTATAATTATGGGGTTTTTTTCTCTCCTATTTGTGACTTTTGAATTTTTCCGAAATGTCTTGTCCATATTCACTAAACTGAGTACCATGACCCAATAAAACACATCATCTACACAGTAACTCACTCTTAAAGGCTTTATTTTTGGATATTTTTGACATTTTTCTGGTATTTATTGCTTAAATATCTATTATTTCATCCATGGCAAAAAAAAAAAATGCATTTTTACTTTTTACTTTATTACACTTGAGAAGTTGTACTTTTTTTTTTTTACTTCAGTAAAAGAGTTGAATCAGTACTTCTACTTTTACCAGAGTATTTTTTCATATCAGTAGATGTACTTCTACTTAAGTACAGAATGTGAGTACTTTGACCACCTCTGGTATTCATAAAGCACAAAACTAAGTGCAGATTGTTGTCACATTCCAGTAAAATGCCCACAGCTGCTCCGTGTTATGCTTGGCTTGCAATCACCAGAAGACACTGACTGCTGCTGCCGACTGATGGGAGAGGATGAGGTCAAAAAATGTTATAAGGAGTTAGCTGTGGTTTGGGGATTCCAGACGTAGCTCTGACTATGAACTCACTGACGTCTGTAAATGTCGATTCAAATACGAAAGTTTGCTACCATAGACGTCAGTCATGTTTTTTAATGGGAGGGACTGAGGGGTGATCTGGCAGAACTGGTCAGTCAGTACATTTATATGTACTTTGATATTGTAATTATTACCTTACTCCAATTAAGGACTTATCGGATCGCCACCAAATTCTAATAATTTGTTAATCGCCCCATTACCTAACATGACTCACGTCATCTAGGTGCGTTTCGCTACGCTCACACACCCATCTGAATACCATGAAGTTCAGGTTTACTTCAAAATGAAGGACCCAATCAGTGTCGCAGGGTGGGACTACCCTGACTACCCTTGTTCCAGGTGGATCCTGATGCATTTCCAGGCCAGCTGAGAGATATATAGTCTCTCCAGCATCTTCTAGGTCACAGGTGTCAAACTCCAGTCCTCGAGGGCCGGTGTCCTGCATGTTTTAGATATTTCCCTCTTCCATATGATTCAGTTTAACCCTTTAACTCCTGAGAACTAACAAAATAATTGGTAACATGAGCATAGTTAGACACAAATGGCAGAAAATCAATGAAAAATACTACAATAAAAAAAAGTGTAGAAAAATAAACAAAATGAGATAAAACACAACCAAACAGTAATAATGATAATAATAATGGATTAGATTTCTATAGTGCTTTTCAAGGCACCCAAAGTGCTTTACATTATTGATCCATTATTCATTCACTCTCACATGCTCCCCCTGGTGGTGGTAAACTACATATATAGTCACAGTTGCCCTGGGGCAGACTGACAGCCCTCTGACCTCCACCAAACATTCATATGCATTCATACACCAGTGTGAGTGACACTGGAGGCAAGGCAAGTGTCTTGCCCAAGGACACAATGGACTGACTAAGACAGAGTGGGGATCGAACCCCCAACCCTTCGGTCAATGGACGACCCGCTCAACCATCTGAGCCATGGCCGTGAGTACAGAGCCAATGGAAATATTTTTGGAGGACAGCAGTCGTGGTGTGATCAGCTGTTGGAAAGGACGTCTCCTGTAATAGACGGTGTTTCACATGGAAGTGAAGGTAGACTGGAGGCTGCTGGGAACACAACCTGCTAATGCTACAGACCTACCCACCCCCCTCCCCCATGACTGATGAGACTCATGTCAGTAGGAACGTAGATCAACCAGTAAATTGACAGCTTCGTCTTTTGGCTCAGCTCGTTTTTTACTACGACGTAACGATAAACTACCTGCATCACTGCCGACACTGCACTGATCTGCCTGTCAATCAACCACTGAAGAACAAGACCATGACAAGAAACTCCTCCCCTAGGAGTAAGGACTCCCCACCAAGGACAAACCATCTTCTTTTCCGGTCGAGAACCAACACAGTGAGAAACACCTACTGTACTCACAAGAGTAGAACATAATAATAATGTGTTAATGAGGCTTACCTTCCTTTTTGCCCGCAGTTGTCCATGATAGTTATCAGATGAGTCTCCTGGAATGGTGCCCCCCCACAGAGTCACACCCACAATGGTGTAAGTGATGCCCATCACCACTAATGGCAGAATGTAGACCAGGACTGTGACTATGATGTGATACCTGCACATGAGATGAGGCACAATATCATCATTAACTTTTATTGCAGACTCAAGGTTCAGAGACAAAAAATATATGTACCCACATAAAAAAGAGAGAGGATAGGGATAAATAATAATAAAAAAAACCCATTAAAAACACACTCATAAAAGACACTTGTACCAGTGTCGCCACATAAACGACTGGTATCGCACAGCACTAAGAACAGAGTTAATCAGCAGCAAAATAATTTGATTATAAGAGCGATCCAATCTGCAGATACATTTATACATTAAATGTCACAACAGGACATGGAACGTGTTAACCCTAACACCACAGAACAACTTACGCGTACTGCTCCACCTGTGCTTCCCATCATTATAAGCAGAGGTGGTCAAAGTACTCACAGTCTGTACTTAAGTAGAAGTACAGGTACTTGTGTGGAAAAATACTCTGGTAAAAGTAAAAGTACTGATTCAACTCCTTTACTTAAGTAAAATTAAAAACAGTACAATTTCTCAATTGTAATAAAGTATAAAAATAAAAAGTAAAAGTGCATTTTTTTTTCCATGAATGCAATAATAGTTAACTAGGAAAAATCTGAAAAGTTACAGAAGTATTTAAAATAAAGCCTTTAAAAGTGAGTTACTGTGTAGACAATGTTTTGATCAAGTCACAGTTACTCCGTTTTATGGGTATGGGTAGGAAATTTAGAAAAAAAAAGAAGTCACAATTGAGATAAAATGTCATAATGAGTTATAAATATGAGATTAAAAAAAATACATAATTTTAAGAGAAAAAGTCAAAATTGTGCAAAAAAAAATGTTCAAATGGTGAGATAAAAAGTAAAAATTATGGTATAAAAAGTCAAAATTGTGAGATGAAAAGTCATATAAACAGTATATAAAATCACAGTGATTTTCCCTCTGAAGTGACATATTTTTCATACTGTCACATCTGTTTATTTTGTACTAGACTAATACTAGACTATTTTGAATAGACTAGTAACTTTTTCAAAGTACAGATATTTACACAAAAATGTAGGGAGTAAAAGTAAAAAGTTGCCAGAAAAGTAAATACTCAAGTAAAGTACAGATACCTAAAAAAATCTACTTAAGTACAGTAATGAAGTACTTTTACTTAGTTACTTTACACCTCTGATCGGAGTGTCTGTAGGCTACCCTTTTTATACTTTGCCCACAAAGGGGCAGTACAGAGAGGGGTGCAATATGCCTTGAAGAGGCTAATTTTAACACTATCAGTGCACCAGTGAAACTTTCTTACCAGCATATTAGCTTGTTCATATAACATGCGGCGCTGTCTATACAAGTCATCATCATCATCACACAAATGATCATTAATTATTATTATTAATTATATGTTCCAGATATTTAGCTTTGTTGCTTACAGGTAAAGCTTCCTCTGCCAAATGTGAGGTTTGACCACAGTCATTATAAAGAAATCAGGTTAAGCATCAGAAAAAAAAGTGCATGTGGTAGCTTTCAGACTACTAGTTAATTATTTTTTTTCCATGTCACTGATATGTCTTTTTTTCATGAAGGTGTGAGGAGCATAAATAACATTTCGACTCTAAAAAATGCTCTAGTGAGTGTCACACAGAGTCAGTCTTTATCCTCCACTTTTGGATTCATTTTCTGGCTTCTAGGTTTGCTTCAGTACAACAGTGTGCCATCATTTCTAATGTCTGATTTATTGTAGTTGTGCACATGTTTGTCAATTCAGGACAGTGACCACATCACACTGGAATCTGATAATGCAGAGTTTATAAAATAATGTTTAAAGCCAAATAAAATATATCAAATCTAGATAATAAATGTGACTGGTGCACTTAGGCTTGTATTATGAACATCACCCATGTGTCTCTAATACACAGTTTTTGAAAGAATAGTTGGACCATTGTTACCGAGTAGTAAAACACTAACATTTGTCATTAATACTGTGTGTAAATATGAGGCAAAGTCTGGCAAATGGCACACAAAATGTTCTGTTTACAAAGTGAATAAAGAAATAAACTGTATTCACACCCTTGGCTGCAAAAAGTAAAATGTCTCAATAATCAGTAACATATGATTTAAGAATATCTGCTGTCGAAAATCAATATATAGACAATTATTATTCCAAGAAAAGAAGAGAAAAAAGTAATGAAAAGGTTTTGAATTTCTCCAGACATTTAGAGGTGTCAAAACTGTATATGTGGTGTGTGTTTGTATTCCTATCTTTCTGGGGACATTGATATAATAGGGACCTTTGACATTATGGGGACTAAAGATGCAGTAGCACCACTGGATTGATAGTGAGGCATACTGGGCAGTGTCACAAAAGCTATATTTAGCTATTTAAATTACTGCAAATCTAGCCTTGTTTTACTTATTCAGTGCAAAATCTGAACCTGTTTAGTTAAAAATAAAGATGACACTCTTGCAGAAATTGAAGAAAGACAACCACAGCTCTGAGTGGATCAGTAGTGTGTGCTGTTGTATGGATCTATGTATAATCCCGCTGCTCACTTACAGTACTAATAAGGTCAAATTATATCGTTTTTCACGACACAACTTATGATTTCTCACGACACACTGGTTGAGAAACACTGCATTAGACGACCCGCTCTACCAACTGAGCCACAGACGCCCATTTAAGTAACCAGGTGAATGAAATGACCCCCCAATAAATAAATAAATTAAATTAAATTAAATAAAAACAGGTGTTGGCCTGGTCTAAGTAACAAATGCTTGGCCTGAAAAATTGGCCCAGTCCAGCCCTGCCCACTAGTAAAATAGAAATGACGTGGCCCTATAAATAAATTAATTTGTTTTTTTCCAGAAGTCCTCATAAAACATGAGTGGAACAGTTGTAAAAAGAAACATGTGATTTTCAATGTTTTGAAGATTGTTGACTTATGTAAAGATAAAGGATTCATTTTTATGTATTTTTTAAATTATTTATGTATTTATTCATGATACATTTTTAATTATTGTTATTTATTTATTATATTTTTTTAAATTGTTCTTTTTTTTCATTTATTCATTGCTCTTTCATTTTTTTAATTTAATTTAATTTCCGAATTTTTATTATTATCTCTTTATTTATTTTAAAAAAATAAAGATGTGTTTACACTCACTACACAATAGCTTGTGGATTACGAACCTGGTCCTCCTGAGACATGGTAACCAGTATTTGTGTGTATACGTGTATTCCTATCTTTATGGGGACATTGATGTGTTTACATAGTCAAACCACGGGGACTTCTGACACTATGGGAACCAAAATTCAGGTCCCCACGAGGGATAAAATAAATAAAGGTCCCCACTACTAAAATAGAAATAATGTGGCCCTATATACTGTATACTGTATATATTAATTAGTTTTGTTTTCCCCAGAAGTCCTCATAAAGCATGAGGGAAACAGGTTTAAAGCAAAAAATCAATGGCTTCAAAGGCTTGAAGATGAGTTTACTTTAATATATATATATTTATTTATTTATGTTTTAAAAAATCTTTACAATTATTTCTGTATTTAATTTAATTTTTGCATTTTGTATTTATTTGTTATTTTTAAAAAATATTATTATTTATTTTCTTGTCATCTTCCCCTTTTTTAATTTATTAAGTTTTTTTTTACATGAGTGTTATTTTGTATATATTAATTTTTTTTGTAATTCATTTTCAAACTTTCATGATTATTTTATTATATATTTGTTTATTATTATTATTATTATTATTATTATTATTATTATTATTATTATTATTATTATTATTATTATTATTATTATTATTATTATTATTATTATTATTATTATTATTTTAAAAATATGTTTACACTCACTGCCCAATGGTTACTTGATTACAAACTTGGTCCTCATGAGACATGGAAACGTGTGTGTGTGTGTGTGTGTGTGTGTGTGTGTGTGTGTGTGTGTGCGTGCGCGCACATACATGAAGTGATCGTCTGCTTTGCGAGGCCAGGCAACGTAGCAGATAGTTCTTTTTGCCAGATCCCGGGTGGTGGAGAAGTAGCAGAGGGGGAAGGCCAGGATGACGGCCAGACTCCAGATACAGATGATGATGAATGTGGTGGCCTTCGCTGACAGACGGGGCTTCAGAGGATGAATGATGGCCATGTACCTACAGGGCAAAGGTCACACAGCACTCAGCTCATGCTTGGAAATGTAAAAAATGCAAAGTTCAATAGTTCCACCCTGCTGGATTTCATGGAATCCTTTTGTTTTTTTTTTTTGTTTTTTTTTTTACCTTATTTCATACATTTAGAATAAAATTAAATAAAATAAACAATACACCAGAAAATTATTTGTAAAGTGTGTCAAAACAAACCATAATAGTCATTAAACAGAAATATTTAACAAAACAAGTATAGTTATCACTAGGGCTGAGACGATATGTTTTTATGCCAATTCGATTCTTTTATGATTTTTTGGGTGCCGATTCGATTTAAATTGCGATTCTTCGATATTCCTAATATTCCTAATATTCCCTTTTTTTTCACTTGCCTTTTTAACACCAGACCAGGTGAAAAAGCTGAAGGATGATGTCTACAGATCATATCAGGAGCCATATTTCCCCAAAAATGCACATCATATGTGAGTCAGTTCAGATTTATTCAGCAGTAATATATTTGAACCAGACTTTGGGAAGTAAACTGCTCCATTTATCTGCACACAACACAAAAAGGAGCCTTTAAATGAACATACTTCATATTAAAGTGTACTTTAAAGTGTACATGTCCAGCTCTGCTCTTCCCTTCTGTTAGAAAGACCACACACTTTAATTATTGTTGATTGTTTAACTGTACTTATTCAGGAACAACTCATTTCCCCCACAAGTTTTCAGATACCCCGCAGTGTTGAACGCACCAAAGATGTTACGACGGTCCTGAACGCATCACCTCCGTGTTTAGAATTAGCTGCTGTGTTGTTGCTAAGCACCCTCTTTTTCCCAACTCTAATTTACATACTCCTGGTTTATTACTGTGTGTAAATGACACAAGGTGAGATTAATAACACAATACAGTTGGGATAGATATTATCATAGTGTATTATTTATCTGCACATAAGTTAATGCTGTTTAACATGGGTGTGTTGCTGAAGCTAATACGATAAGCTAGCTGTCATCTGTGTGTCTTCTGTAAGGTGATTTCTGTATATTCCGTGACACATATTATACATTTGAATGACTCATATTGTCATCTACGGTCTTTACATGAGGTACATTTTTCACACCCAGCTTAAAATGAATCATTTATATATGGGAAAAATAAATTTTTTAACAAAAAAAATTGGATTTAAAAATCGTAAAACAAAACATCTGAAACATATGTGAATCGATTTTAGTTATCTAGTTATCACTGTTTTGAAATAAACAGTGACTTAATTCCACTCAGTTGTACCTCATCTATGTTTTTAAATTATGTTCACTTATATCCACAATAGTCCCCTTTAATAATAAAAAAAAAATACTAGTTGGAAGTACTTAAGAAGAAGCACATGTTACAGCAATTTAATACATTTGAGTTAGTAGTACTATTTCTGAAACTTTGAGTACTCACAACTTAATATATTGAATTATTCTGAACATTCAGGTTTACAGTGTAGTTGCTAAATATAAACTACGGAAAACAATTACATTTTAATTAACAATAATAGTTACCAGTGGAATTCATTATAACTACTTAAATTCAACCTATTTGTGAACAGTATCAGTTGCTCCGTAAAATAATAGAGTAAAATCTATTGCATAATATTGTTACATGTTGAACGAACAGCTATGGGAAATTTCCCAGCATGCATTGCAACAAACTATTTTTGACAGTTTTGATATGTTTTACAGTTTTCTAAGTTGATAAGAACTATTGTTCTTATACAACAAAGTTATGGTATGTTTCATCCTTTTTATTAATGTATTTATTTATATTCTCTATTTAATTATTCTGAACATTCAGGTTTACAGTGTAGTTGTTAAATATAAACTACGCAAATCAATTAAATTTTAATTAACAATAATAGTTACCAGTGGAATTTGTTATAACTACTTAAATTCGACCTATTTGTGAACAGTAACAGTTGCTACGTAAAATAATAGAGTAAAATCTATTGCATAATATTGTTACATGTTGAAATTTCCCAGCATGCATTGCAACAAACTATTTGTGACAGTTTTGATATGTTTTACAGTTTTCTAAGTTGATAAGAACTATTGTTCTTATACAACAAAGTTATGGTATGTTTCATCCTTTTTATTAATGTATTTATTTATATTGTCTATTTAATAATTCTAAACATTCGTCTTTACAGTGTGTGCTGTTTGTTTTGTACCTGTCAATAGCTATCGCTGTCATAGAGTAGATGCTGGCGAACACAGCAGTGACAGGGAAGAAGTTGTGGAACCTGCAGTAAATCTCTCCAAAGTACCAGTCACCGTGCGCCGCGTAGATGAAGTTGATAAGAGTGTTGAAAGCAGCCATGGACACATCAGCGAAAGCCAAGTTAAGAAGGAAATAGTTTGTGACTGTCCTCATCCTCTTATGTGCTAAAATAATCCAAATGACACCCAGGTTCCCCAGCACAGCCACTGCCAGCACCGTGCTGTAGGCCAGCGACCACAGAGCGATGCGCCACGGAGGCTGCACGAACTGGTTGGTCTGGTTGGTACTGGTGCTGGTGCTGGTGTTGGAGCCGAGCCGTTCAAAGGCCATTCCTCAAGTGTCATCAAAGCATTCAGTCCCAATCTGCTGCTGCTGACGGAGACTTCAATCACTTGGGTTCCTCTGATGATACGAATGAGTGTGTCAACATGTGACTGTGTGAGCAGAACAGAGCACACAGCCAATCCCTGCCATCACACACACACACACATACACACACACACACACACACACACACACACACACACACACACACACACACACACACACACACACACACACACACACACACACACACACAGAGGAGGCAGAGGAGAGGAAGTCACTCCATCACAGTCTGTCTGATCTGGCAGCATCTGTTCAACAAAACATTTATAGCTTAAGTCACACTGTGAATAAAATAAAAAACAAATTAAATACTGTAGACTTAACATCAAAACACTTGTAAAATTGTCAATAATAATAATCATCATTATCATCATTATCATCATCATCATCATCATCATCATCATCATCATCATCATCATCATCATCATCATCATAATACAGAGCCAAAAGATACAAATGCAATCCTCCACGAAACAACATATAAGTTAGTCTACAGTGGAAGCCCTTTATGTTAATTTATTATTATTATTTATTATTATTATTATTATTATTATTATTATTATTATTATTATTATTATTATTATTATTATTATTATTATTATTATTATTATTATTATTATTATTATTATTATTATTATTATTATATCCTGTATGGAGCATTTGTCTGCATGTCAGTTGTTTGTCCATTGTTTGTGTTTTGACCTGTGTTACTATTAAGTATTTTGTTGTTTAATGTTTGCTTTTATGTCACTTTTACCTGCAACCAAATCTACCTTTGGGTACAAGTAAAGTTACCTTACCTTATAATAATAATAATAATAATAATAATAATAATAATAATAATAATAATAATAATAATAATAATAATAATAATCATAATCATAATCATAATCATAATCATAATAGTAATTTTTGTTTTAATTGTATAATTTTTTATTTCCGCTGAAAACCACTTTCCCATCTGTTTTTTTTTTTCACGGTAGAAAAATTACTTGAGGTCGAACAACAGAGTTTACCGGTACTTCCTCATACATGTCCATGGCGCTGTGATGAGGCGTCTCTGATTGGCTCAGAATGCGTGAAGGTACACTCCCCCATCCCCTCTTGCTCTCTATATTTACCTTTACCAGAGTATCATTCGGCTGGGTTTCGTGCTGGGTTTTTCCAGTTTGTGCAGCAGCTACTGTGGCATCGTCTTCTCTTGTAGATGCTAATGCTAATGCTACTTCAGATTCGCTGCAATGGGGACGGGTTTAACCCCACGTGGCTGACGCTAAAGTCCATCTGTTGTCAGACGGACCGACTTTTTCTGGGTCCCTCGTTCCTCTTGTTGTTTCAGATTCCAAAAGGAGCGAGGAAAAGTGGTTTTCAGCGGAATGACACCTTTAAAGGATGTGACATCATGTCATTTTAATTAGGTAAGTTTGCAGAAAGTTTCACAGTGACAAGCAAAAGATGAAAACACACATGTGTAGTTTAAGATGTGATACGAAGCCTGATCAGATGAGGCCGGTATGTATACTGTATGTGAACTCTTGGAAGTTTAAAGGGTAAATGAGTTCAACATGAAAACATCACTAAATGTTCAGGCTGGTTTTAAATACTGAATAGATGAGATCGTGTGTCCGTCTGCAGATGTGTCTGGGCTGAGTGTGATACAGTTAATCCTCAATAGCTTTTCCATCAAAAGAAAAGATTATTCAGTGGCTCCAGGGTTTTATGGAGGTTGTAGTTACGTTACATAAGTGTGAGCACTCAGAACAGATCGAATGGAGCCATTAAGAACCAGAGAACTTTTATCCTGGGGTGTCATAGTGTGTGTGTGTGTGTGTGTGTGGGGGGGGGGTGGTACCTGACTATCCAAAGCCCAAGTAGGGAGAGGGGTCCATAAAAACCCTGATTTTTATTTATTTTTTATTTTTGTTTTTATATGTTTATTTCAAATAAATTGGCCCCTCCAATTAATTATTGTCATTACATATATTGATAACATCAACAGGAAGATAATTAATTTCCTGTCAATAATATGGGACATCCTGGGACCTTCTCTTGGAGGCGAAAAATGGTTTAGTCTTAGATATATGAGTACAAGTACAGTAGGCTAAAGGCATTAATTCAGGTGGTAAATTAACAAACCATTCATCAATATAATTTGATTGTATCTTAAAACCCTATTTATGTAGCCTAGCCGTGCTATTCATTACATGTATGGGTCTAGTGGTGCTTCATAGTCAGGGGAGGCGGGGCTAAAAGGTTGTTTTTCAAATTCTCTGTATGCAATAGGACGGTACTACAACCAATCAGCTTTAGGATGACGTGGTTAGATGCTGGAAAGTTCTTGGAGAAGACTGGAGAAAGTTATGAATGACTAAAGAAAATGCTGGATTATGGATCTTAACGACTGTAAAAAGAATTTAAAAATGACTGATGATGTTTATTTGGCCCAGTAAGACTGACAGAACCTTACAATACTAAGTTAATAAGTAATGTTTTACTTTAATAAGCAACTACATTTTAAGTTCTGGATACTTTACTTGTATTTTTTTTTAAGTTTCATCAACTTCAAATAATTGAGGCAATTGATTGCCTTAAATTTTTTAAGATCTGCTAATTTATTTGGGCTTCTAGTGCAAAAATAATGAATCTTTTTTTTTAGTAGTAGCTTTTATTTGTCCCAGTATGGGCAATTGGTTTGTAGTAGTGGTACACCTGTATAATGGAGAAGGGTAACACCTCTTCAGTCTCTGAAAGTAGGGAGCAGACAAAAGGTTCTCAACAAAAAGGTGTGGGTTTTATTTAACAATTTGATTTCGTCCCACAAGATGTTTACAAAATAACTAAACAAGATGAATGAGATTGGACAAAAAGGTGGTACCATAACAACCCAACAAACTTAGACTTTTATTTTGTCCCTCTATTTCTTTTGTTAGGATAGGGTCACCAGTCAGTCGGTTTGGTTTTGCTGACTCCTCACTAGTCCCAACCAAAAATACAGTGATGGCACCAACCTACTAACCTAATGTGTATAACAACAAATGTGCTAAGTGCAATGTAGAGGGTACCTCATTTAATCTAGCCCAACTCAACTCACCCAACAGAGTTTAACAAAAAGTGGCAACAAAAAAAGACCAGACCCAATTGGCCGGAGCAGGAGACAAAAATCCACACAGCTGGAGAGGTGGCGTTATATATGGTGTGTGGCAGGCCAGGATTGGACTGCTCATTGTCCACTCACACCTTCAAGATCAGCCCTGGAGGAGGTCCTGGGGAAGCCACACCCATAAGCCAGATTCCTAAAACAGGAGGAGAGGAAAACACACAATAATACATGCCCCATGCATGTAACACTCACACAGAATAGACACAGAATAATAAAACAAACAAACAAAAAAAAACACATAACATATAAATTGTTTTTAAAAACACCTAAGGGGGCATTAATAAATCGAGTAAGATGTAATGATCTGCACACAGTAAGATAACTAAGACAGAAACAATACATGGCTATCTGTGTTTTCTGGTGGATAGCAGAGGCTATAAATGAGTGTTTGTATCTGTTCATCTGGGTTAGTGGATGTAAAACAGGAACCAGAGGCTGCCAGTTTCGTGTTGATGTGATCGGTCGATGTAGTGTATTGAAACTGGATTGAGGCCCTGAGGTGTGTGTGTGTGTGAGAGAGAGGCTGGTTACCTTTGTTGTGATGGGACTGAGAGGCTGTTGTCTGCCTCACACACACACACACACACACACACACACACACACACAGATGCTGAGAAGGTAAATAGGATCTCATGAAGGGAGGACTGGTATGTTGGAAACTCCATTCGTCTGCTACTGGAGAAAGGTGTGTCTGGTTTCACACACAGGTGTATGTATACACTGTTATATATATGTGTCTATGATACTGGAAGAAAAACACAGAGAACTGGCAGAAATGTAATGCTCTTTATAAAGTTATTGGCACTCTAAACCCAAATAAGTTAACAGAACTTTAAGGCAAACGATTGCCTCAATTATTTTAAGTTGATGCAAGTTTCCAGAACTTAAAATGTAGATGGTTATTAAAGTATACTTAAATTAAAACATTATTTATTAACTTAGTATTATAAGGTTCTGTCAGTCCTACTGGGAGACTAAGTCAGGGTTCGGTGTCTTTGTGAAAAGAACATTTGTGTTTTGTGATTGTATTTTTTTGGTGTAATAGATATTGGTGGTTATTTGGAGTGATCTGAAATACTATTTCAGCATCTACTACATCAGTTAAGTTTATTTTTTTCAATCATCCTTATTTGAAACAATAGAAATATCATTCTCAGCATTTAATGAGTTAATTCCACTCAGTTGGACCTCATCTGTTTTTAAATTATGTTCACTTATATTCACAATAGTTCCCCTTAATAAAAAAAAAATATTAGTTGAAAGTACTTAAAAAGAAGAACGTGTTACGGCAACTGAATACAATTGTGTCAGTAGTACTATTTCTGAAACTTTGAGTATTTACAACTGAATTTATTTCATTATTCTGAACATTTGGGTTTACAGTGTGTGGCTGCAGAGCTGCTGCTAATCTGAAGACTAAGACAAGGCAATACAAGCTTTTTCTACCATTGTTTCCCTTAGGAAATGTCAAGATGGAGGCACTTCTGACAAACCAGAGGGTCCGTCGTGTATCCAGCGTCATGTGTTCGACTGAAAGCTACTGGAATAACAACACTGCAGACTCCCCTGTGGCTTTGGAAAGCTTCAGCACGGTTCACACACACAGAAATATGAGCAAAGGAAAAAGACTTTCAACACAGAGCAGCGGCTTTTGTAGAATGTGATGTTATTCAAAAGACTATTTCCAAAATAGATAATAATAATAATAATAATAATAATAATAATAATAATAATAATAATAATAATAATAATAATAATAATAATAATAATATCTTGATGCATTTATTGCAGTATGTGACCATTTCATTCATGTCACCTGATCTGATTCATAGTTTGATGACCCTCTATCTGTTGGACGTCATTTATATTTAATACTATACTCCACCACCAACACCAGGAAAATCAGACCACAACCTGCTGCTTATACATGTTATGTTACAAAACGTGTGTGCAAAGACAACCTGGGGGGATATTCCAGAAAAGTCAGTATGTTTACCATTACATGAGGAAGGTCAAACCCTGTGTCTGTCACCATGGTAACTGACTCCATGAACACAACTTGCTCACGAGCAGGTTTTCTATAAGAAACCCTGAGCCCACTCCCACATAAAACATAGTGATAGACGTGGTGTGTCCTTATGAATGCAATCATTCAAAGTGCAATTAATATGCAATGTTTTGTTGGGAAAATCAAAATGCTTTTGGAATAAAACCAATGAGTTTTCTTCATCAGTAATTCACATGTGATAAAATTTCAAGTCTTAAATGGGATACCCTCCCCCCAGAGTAGAATAAGTGAGTAGAAGAGTTTTCCTGGTGAATGTATGTGCAGTTGTAGGTGTCACACCTGTGGGGGATGGGGGAGTTGCGACACCCCCACTTTTACAACCAGATGATTTCATACCCCCCGTTTTTTCTTGAGGTTATATATTGTAGCATCACTGGATAATCTACGTTTTATTGCAGGATAAAGGGTTACTGTCAGTCGCAATCACGGCAAAAAACCAAAGGATAATGTGAAAAATATTTTCCTTCAGGGTGCTGAAGCCACGTCTGGAAATATTTTTCTGATAGTAGCGCATGGGCAATACATTATCCCGCTTATTCTACAGGTTATTTACAGTTTATTACTGCTACTACTCTAACAGATTGGATAAAATAGCTGTTACAACATAGTGAATATTTACTTTCAAAGTGGCCGAACTACCTGCGGAGTGATATGGTAACATGAATCTGTAGTGACAAAACCTGTTGCCAACTGGCAGCGGCGTGAATGGGCGCAGTGGGCGGTTATCGAAAAAAAAATCATCTCGCAGAAGGCTGAGAATGTCCATTCAAAACTGTAGAGCAATGTGATCAAACACTTTTCATTGGTTCTATTTAATAAAAACATCCAGACTGCTTTGTTTCAAACTGTTTTTAGGGGTAGAAAAATTACCTGAGGTCTGACCACAATTAAATTAAATTAAATTAAATTAAATTAAATTAGATAGATAGATAGATAGATAGATAGATAGATAGATAGATAGATAGATAGATAGATAGATAGATAGATAGATAGATAGATAGATAGATAGATAGATAGATAGATAGATAGATAGATAGATAGATAGATAGATAGATAGATAGATACCTAAACTTTGTAGAACCTGTGTAATCAAGACAAAGAACATGACAAAGACCACAACTGAACGTGTCATTATTTTAAATGCAGAAAATAGAAAACACCCAATTAGTGCTGTTTTCTCCTGCTGGGTTAACGACTGACAATTAGTGTCAAATGCACCTGCTGAGCTCCATCCTATTATCACCATTGTATGACATATGGTGTTCAATGGATCTTTAGCTTAGAATAAACTTTTTTTTTTTTTCTATCATTTTATTGGTGACTCAATGGATCATTGATTTCATTTTTTTTTTACTTTATCTATTCTTACACAGTGGAAAAAAAGACCAGAAGGTCACAAACTCTAGTTCTTCTCAACAGGACCTCATTACCCAGAGGACACCTGTTTTGAACCACGCCTTGTCTCAAATGTCACTGTTGAAACTACTTTGAAAACACACCCCCAGTCCTCCATATTAAAAAGGTCAGGTGCTATTTAGTGGCGACTCATGATATAATTAGCTGCATTCAAAATTATTTTCCCTCAAATCTATCTGAATAATTCAGGCATCTTTTAATCACAACAGGGGGCATCAGCAGGGAAGATGAGTTAAGGCTTTGTCTGTGTGTTTCTGGGATGTACTGAAGTTTATGTAAAGCAAGTAAATATGCACCATTTAGATCAGGGGTCTCAAACATGTGGCCCGCCAATGGTTCCAATGTGGATGAAGAGCATAATAAACTATTAAATGACTCCATAGTTTTTTTTCTTTGTCTATAAATGATGATAACTTCCAATTTGTTGCCATTGTTTTAATGCAAAAAAATTTTAATTATGAAAATATTTTAATTTTTTATTGTTACTATCAATAAAATGTGACAACAAATGTAAAAATGAGTCACAATTTTAACCATTTTCTGCTTCTGTTACTAAGTGTTTCGTGTCTTTGTAGAACTGATCTGTAATAAAAACACATGATAAATTGAGGCAGAATATTGTCAAAATTGTCCTTTTTTTCTTTGCATTTGGATAATTTATATAATAATAATTTTTAAAGTATTTTCATAATTTAATGGGGTTTTTTGCACGGAAACAATGATTAAAATTTAGAGTTGTCATAATTTATAGGTTATTATGTTTTCATTTTACTGGTCCGGTCCCTTGGAGATGAAATCAAGCTGAATGTGGCCCCTGAAGAAAATCAGTTTGAGACCCCTGATTTAGATGATTGGCATTTCTACAGAGTACTCACAATCTGTACTTAAGTAGAAATATAGCTACTTGTGTGAAAAAATACTGTGGTAAAAGTAGAAGTACTGATTCAACTACTTTACTGAAGTAAAAGTAAAAAAGTACAACTTCACAATTGTAATAAAGTAATAATAATAATGATAAATAATAATAAACTTTATTTATATAACACCTTTTATTAAAAAACTGTACCCCAAAGTGCATTGCATTGATTAAAAATTAAAATGTAATTTTAAGACAAGGGTGAAATAAGAAATACATTAAAATTTGATTGCACAAAATGATAAAATTACAAAAGTACAACATAAACTGATAATACATTATACAATTTTATCTCATAATTTTTATTTAAAACCAAATGAAAAACATTTTTATTATCAACAGCGTTTGAAGGGAGATAAAAATGGGGTCACAATTCTGTGACTCCATTCTTTATTCTTTATATTTTGTGTGTAATCAAATCTTAATGTATTTCATATTTATTTTATTGAAATTTTATAATGTATGAATAATCAGTTCATCTTGTATATAGTAATTTTATAATTTTGTGTAATCAAATCTTAATGTATTTCATATTTTGCCCTTGTCTTAAAATTATATTTTAATTTTTTTCACTTATTTCACTTTAAAAGACTGAATGCATAAAGAAATGTTGGCTGATCTTGGAATTATCAGTATAAAATTGTTCAAAGAATTTTTTCCCACTATTGAAATTGTGATTAACATGTTTTATAAATAAAGCCATAAAACATTGTGAACTAAACCTTTGTCAAATTTATTAATTCAGAAACAAACGGTGTGTTTTGGAATACACACAAACTTTTACAAAACATGACAAATGTTTAATAAAACATCACACACTGTCTCAAATACACAAGTAGTTTAAGAACTTGACACAAAAACATAGAAGTTCATCAATTTTTTCACATATTTGATGTAAATACACAGGTTCAAAGACATTTACATTTACAAATACTTTGTAAATGTATGTTTATATCCAAAATATGAGTCTGTCTCTGTTTTTTTTGGTGTGTTTGGTCAAGAACAAAACTGTCTGAAAGCAGTAGAGAATTTGACAAAGGCCCGTATTAGAATTTGAGGCCAAAACATTAAAAAATAATGTTAAGTTTATTTGAGTGGCATCAAACCAATTCAGTATTCACCATTACAGATGAAGTGTAAATAAATAGTATCCTTACAAACATGAGTAATAATAAAAACTGAGTGGTTATATTTTCAGTGGTGGCATTTAGTGACATTTAGTCACAGGCTGAAATGAAACAATTATTAAACAAGACAAAATGTCAGCTTGAAAAGGCATACACTGCAAAGGCTGGGTATTTAACAATATGCAAAACATAAAGCAGGAAGGACAGAAAAACTTGGCTTTTTATAAATATTATGTAAAAGGTCTAAACTTTTGTACAAAAATAAGTGTGTGTGTGTGTGTGTGTGTGTGTGTGTGTGTCAGAATAAGGGCAGTGTGTTGAGCAGCTTCAGAAACAATGGCAACAGATACAAAGGCGATGAAAAACTGCATGTCACAACAGCAGAGGTGGGAAATAACTAAGTATAAGTAGTTTGTTACTGTACTTAAGTAGATTTTTTAGGTATCTGTACTTGAGTATTGATTATTCTGACAACTGTTTACCTTTACTCTCTACATTTTTGCATAAATATCTGTACTTTACACTCCTTACATTCTCAGAATAGACTCGATACTTTTTCAAACTAAATGGATGTGACAGCATCAGTGGACGACAGACGCAGCATTGGGTCAGAACCAGAGTCCTACACAGGTCCACCTTTTATAAATTTCCAAAAACCTGAGTACATTCAGGGGTGATAGTGAAAAAAAATCCTGAGCCTGAACTTTTTTTCCTGTTCCAAGAGGGGTGGGGGTACTACATATACGACATAATGTAGGCCTAATTTTGACACTTTATTCAAACATTAAAAAGTCTGTGTGTGGATGTTATTGTCAAGTGACACATTTTAGAGAATGTTTTTATTTTTGCCTTATGTCTATAAAGTTATTCACAAAAACACAGATCATTTTTATCTCAATAGACTAAGAACTCACTGAAAGAAACTGGTCTCATTCATTTCAAGCTGTAAAAACAAATCCAAGCACATGCAGTCAGAAATACATCCTGGGCTTTTAATGTCGCAGTATGGTTAGACATTGAGGTGGGTATTGAACCACAGCACATTTCCACACCACAATGTCATTCTGAAAACATGATGCATGTTTTACTAACTAATGAATTCACAGCTGCATATGCAGCAGCCATACCAAGACAGGTCAGTAGGGGGCAGTACTGCTCCATAGTACAGTAACTACACTGTCTAAAATACAGGAATGATCAATTAATCAATACTTTTGTGCACCAGGTTGTCAAAGCTTTTAACAGCAGCTCGTTAAGGGCTGACCATCAAACCCCACATCTTCTATCCATGTCCAGCACCATTTATAATCAGGTTATCTGTACTCATGTAAGTTTATTTCTTATTTATTGAAATTTTATAATCAGTTTATCTTGTACTTTTGTAATTTTATGCAATCAAATTATAATGTATTTTCTTATTTTTTTCATTTCACCCCGTCTTAAATTGTATTTTAATTTTTAATCAATGTGAAGCACTTTGGGCGACAGTGTTTGTATGAAAGGCGCTATACAAATAAAGATTATTATTATTATTTATTCTTAATGCTTTCATCCAGGCCTTTAACATCTTCTCTGGGCTTCATAAACATCGCCATATTTAATACTGATGCCCTACAGCCAGACCGAGGGAGCAGTGAGCAGGTCAGGTGGTGGACGTAACAAACTCTACAACTGTAACATGAGCTTTACATGCTCTACAACACCTTTATCATTTTATAATAGACTTTATTATAATTGAAAAGTTTGACTTTTTTTTTACTTTAACTTAAGTATAGAGTTGAATGAGTACTTCTACTTTTATAAAAGTACTTTTTCATACAAGCAGCTGTACTTCTACTTAAGTACAGAATATAACTACTTTTGCCACCTCTGCACAACAGTAACAACAGGAAACACAAACAACATAACATTTCAGTGTCAAAGAAAGTAAGAGCATGCTTTGGTAAAGATACAGGTTAGATGTGAAAAACAAAGGCCAGATGTTACAACTGAAAAGTTTTCATCTCTATTATTCAGCACTTATGATGATTACCTACAAAATGG
The DNA here is from genome assembly GCA_020466265.1 of Siphamia tubifer. NCBI lineage: Eukaryota > Metazoa > Chordata > Actinopteri > Kurtiformes > Apogonidae > Siphamia > Siphamia tubifer. The sequence goes on from CM035783.1 coordinate 7,100,468, forward strand.
TGACTTTATGTCTGTACGCTACATATACGTCCATTATTAAAAATATTGTGAAGTTACAACCTGTTCCAAGTCACTTGTTTTGGTGACTAGTCCTCAGATCAGTCGACTGTTTCACGTCTGTTTCTGTAAGTGAAGGCTCTTTTTCAGGCGACTCTGTAAGCAGTCATGCGGGTGTAGTTTTTACGGTGACTCCTGGCCGCCCAAAGGAACAGAGCAGCTGCCATCATCTGCAGGGGGAAGGAGATTAGAGCCAGGTACAGGGACCAGCCCAGCGAGCCCTCCACCTTTTCTGGGGGTGGGGAATACTGGTGGAGCAGGTCCACCCCAGCCAGGAAACAACAAACACTGCCCAGAGAACACAGACCTATTGAGAAGGAGGAGAGGGAACCATTAAAGTTCAAATGTCTCACCAGTGATGACAGAGGGATCTTAGGACTTTCATTTACCTGCAAGAAGGTGGAACACTCCCACGGCCAAGGTGGGGGTGAAACTGCGGCACAGGCAGGCACAGACACCAACCAGACCACTGAGGAACACCAAGGCCAGAGACACCAGGGGCAGGAGGAACTGGCACCTCCACAAATCTACACAGAGTCCATGACAAAATAAAACTGAGTTTGAAAGTCTGTCTTACACATCAACCACCTGTCTGAAAAAAACATGTGAAAAGTATCAGCATAATGACTTTTACAACTGTGAAAATATCCCAGCTGGAGTATTAGAGCTACAGGACTGTTTAAGGAATCACAAATACATATTCCTAATTATGAAAAAACAAACAAACATGTAGATCATTTAGACGCAAATATAGAATAAACTATTGGAAAGTGAGTTTGGTTTATACTCCGTCAGGGTTTGCATCATAACATCTGGTGGATGTTTGCAGGTTTCATCAGAGAACATGTGACTTTAATCTAAATTTTAGCCACACATTGAGGTGATGGAAGTGACTGAGATGCCACATACATAATGTAGGAACAATGATTACCTCCACCAAGGAGGTTATGTTTTTGCTGCAGTTTGTCTGTCTGTGTGCATGCATTGTCGAATTGGTGAAGAGGTTTGCATTTATTTTCCTGAATTTGTCTCCATGGGGACTCACATGTTCTCAGCAGATCTTCTTCACCGTTGTGGTTCCCAGGATGTTTGTACTTTGGAAAAAACTGCTGAGGAAGCGTGAAGCTCACACACTGAGTCTCCAACTTGGGATCTGTAGTCAAAGAACACAAACTTAACCAACAGTCTTCAATTTAACTGAACAAATTAAGTGTTTTGGCAACATAAGCCACTTATAATCATACAGCGTTATCACTTGTGCTATGATATAATACTACAGGCTCAGTAGTTTAATTACAATATGAAGTCCCTGAGGACAAGATTATAGCAAAAATTTAAATGTAGGTGTGAGCATAGCTTATCTGTCACAACTAAATGACAACACAGTACAAGAGACAAGACTGAAAAGCTACTAACACACAGGTGTCAAACATGGGGCCTGTGGACCAACAGCAGCCAGCCAAATGGTCCAATCTAGTCCATGAGATGAATTTGTGAAATGCAAAATAGTGTCAAAATTATTTCTGTTCAAGTTGTACATCCAGACCAATATGACCTCAAGTGGATCAGACCAGCAAAATAATGTCATAATAACCAATAAATAATGAAAACTGCAAATGTGCTCTTTGTTTTACTATAAAAAAGTTAAATTACATGAAAATGCTGACATTTACAAACTGTCCTTTTACAATAAATATAAACAATCTGAAATGTCTTAAGAGAAATATCATTTTAACAATATCCTGCTTGTTACTAAATGTTTTGCATATTTCATATTTTAAAATATAATACACGTGTACACATCATAAACTAAGGCAGTATATTATTAAAAACACTTAATTTTCTTATTCATTTCAGATAGTTCATGTTATATAAGTAAACTCTGTAGATATAAATATTTTCATGGAATAATTTGACTTTTGTCAGTGTTATTATTTTATTGGTCTGAGTCATTTGAGATCATATCCATCTCTATGTGGCCCCTGAACTAAAATGACTTTGACACCCCTGTACTAAGACATCAGATCAGACCAAACCATAAATGTTCCACATAGCAGTAAACCATACCTGGCTCTTTGTACCAGTGTGGCTCACTGGGCACCAGGATGCACCTCCACCACAGGCCCAGAGTGCCGTTCAGCCGGAACATGGTGTCACTGTAGGTCTTCTCATCAAACTCTCCATTGATGAATTCCTCTCTGAGCTCAGACACGTTTCTGTCTTTGTGTCTAACGGGTGGACAGTTGTACTGGTACCAGTGCTGAGTGCCCATGGCCACGGACAGGTACACTGTGGCCAGCAGACTCAACACGGAGCCAATGACGAGCGCTGTGGCATAACGATTATCGACCATTGTCCGAATGAAGACAGCTCAACCTGAACTAGTGTTGAAGAAAACAAGTTGTTCTCACTATTAAAAACACAAATGAAGCTGCGCTCTCGCTCCTCTTGAGTACTGTAGTCTCTTACGGGTTATTAACCTTGTGTTTAGGCACCACGGCATGTCTGTTAACTACTGTCAGGAACCATCACTGAGCTCAGAATCCTACCAGTTCCCTCCGGTAACTTGTTTCATGTTGACTGGTGATCCACAAACACGGAGGCGTTCACCATCTGCAAAGAAAACAAACAGATGTTAGCTAAACACGAGTAAACTTCTACTCACATATTTGACCTACTATTAATTGAATAAGGCATGTCACTTAGCCGGTTGTCCGATGCACACTTTATAATTATGACAGTAATTAATGAGTCGGTTTGGGAGAGATTTATCGTAACACTTTTGTCAAAAACTGCTTCGTTGAACGTGCAATGAAGTTAGCATGTCTTACTAGCTTAAATGCTAATCATAGCTAACTAACGATATCTGTAAACACGGAGATCATTTTAAATACACGTAAGTAACTTTAGATAAAGGCTTTATTTAACACATTATCTTTTGGGTCATCACTGGATAAAAGAAGATAAAACTATTACCTGTCATCTCTCCTGTCAGTCCATTTTACACCAGAGCTCCGCTTCTTCTACGTTAGTCTATACATGTTTGAGTTGTAAAGCAGGTTAGCATGCTAGCTTATAAACTCAATGTCACCACCTACTGGACTGGAGGGAAAAGAATATCACAGTAAATGATGTTTGTCCACTTTCTTTGTGAAACATTTACATCTGGTGTTTCCATCAAACTGGTCACTAAAAATACGACATGGGGAAAAAAATCAAACCACATGTAGATTAATGTCATGCTTATTCATACTCTGGGTGTATTAAAAAAATAAAGAAATTTACACACACACACACACACATACACACACACACACACACACACACACACACACACACACACACACACACACACACACACACATCTATTCATATTTTTGCATGTTTTGAATTTTTATGGTGTTTTTCTGTATTTTAGTTTTTGAATGATTTGAATTTTTAATCACTTTTGTGTTTATTTTTTGTAAATTGTAGTGGATTTTTATGTTTTGTATATTTTTCCTCCACATTTTTGGTGTTTCTTAGTGTATTTTTGTGTATTTTGTGAGAAATTTGAGTACACCCCCGCCCCTACAGTGACAGAACAGTTGACCAACATAAAGTATTTTGACAGAGTGTTCTTTACACTGAAGGACGTCATCTTAAAATACCACATTAATATGAAATATATTATATATATATATATGACCTTATTTACCCTATCTCTTATTGCAAAAACACATTTTTGGTGACCTACATTGACTACATTTAATGAAGTCTATTCTGGACCACCGAACACTTTTCCTGAAAAATTCATAGAAGTCGGTCCAGTAATACTTCTCTTCCCCCTTTGGAGGAGTGGGGTAATAATTTTTCCTCTTCTCAAATGATTGTGACAGGATTTATTTTTGATGACTGATGAGTACAAATAAGTCTAAACAAAAAAATTAGAAATAAATAAGTAGACGTGTATGGAGATCCAGTCCATTTAAATATCTTTATGTTTATTATTTACAGTGAGGGTTTATGTTGTGAAAGCTGTGGCTGAAAATTAGAGTCATTCCATTCAAAACTGGCTCATTAAACTTAATCATTTTTTATTTTATATATACATTTATTTTTAGTTTTTTTTCCACCAGACTTTGTTAGCTTTAAACATTGTGCTGCTCAAATGTGAACTTTAGAAGCTGTGATTTTCCACAAATAAATGCACTAAATCCAGCTTCCAAATGTTGAGTCGTGACCCAAAAATGGATCCTAGACTCATTCTGAATGGGTCATGAAACATCTGTTCAGTAAATTTATTTCAAAGGCTTAATATATCTGTGGTAGAGCTGTGAGTCATGATTGACAGGCTAAGATTATGTTCTCATTTGTAGGTGAAATGAAGCACGAATTTGACCCTGAAAATAAAAAAAATTCTTCTTTTTTTTTAATGGATTTACCAACACTGATAATAACAAGAGAGCAAAACCCCAGAGTGATGTACTGAAAGTCAAATGTCATTTAGAATGAAAGTGTAACTCAATAGATGGGACATAAAAGGAGGGTATCCTGAGGCTTTAGAAGTTCCACAAAAAAGGAATAAAATAAGCAACAAAATGAACAAAAACAGTCAAAGTGATCAATAACAATTAAAACTGCAAGTGACCGCCTCCCCGTGCGATCGCCGATGACAGCCAACCGCGAGATGACATCATACCGTGATATTCTGCCAGAAATGCTTTTCTATAAATATGTAGCTTACCGCTTATTTGGTGCATATGAAACAAAGACAAACTCGCATCTGACAAACAGTCACACAACACTTAAATAGGGGAAGAAACAGGTGGATTCACTCATACAGATTAGAGGGGCGGGGAGGAAAACACCTGGTGACAGGAAGTAAAACAGGACAAAGTGAGCATGAACCAACATGACAAAATAAAAGCCCAGACACTAACCATAACAGAAAGAACAGGAAGACTCACAAAAACTAACAAAACAAGACACTCAGGGTCTAAATTCTAACAAAAATGTGTTGTTCCTCAAGAGAAAGTTCAAATATTTAGCGTACCATACGTCTCTTACAGTAATATATGAGAGATTATTACATCCAAAAATGAAACCAATACTTTTATTTTCATTTTAAAAGACATTACTTCATGGTAATACAATGAGAATCCCCAAAAAAATAATGGAGTGAGATGTTTCTTCAGTTTGACACCATAATAATAACAACAACAACAAGGCAGTCAGAGACAGTAGACCTCCACCAAGGCTTTATATGGCGTCAAAACATGATGTGATTGAACCATAGATGTTGACAGAAGGTGAAAAAAAAAAAGCGAGATTCTATCTTATCTGAATGCTGAGATATTATCACTGATGTGTTTTAGCTGTTGACCTTTAGTGCAACCTTGAAGTAGTACAAATAACATGACAAGTCGTGGCAATGACATGAAAGATAAATATCTTTGGGGTTTTTTTATTAATTGAAAGGACTTGGTGTAAAATATGTCCCTGGTATTAGAACCATTATACCCAAGCATACACTAAACTGCATTAAAAACAATACAATGCACTAAAAATACAATACAATCCACTAAAAATACAATAAAATGTACAAAAATAAACCAAAATACACATAAAAATACAAATAACATGCACTAAGAATAAAAAAAACACTAAGATGCACTAAAATAAACCAACTTGCATTAGAAATATACTAAAACTGCACTAAAAACAATAAAATGCTCTAAAAATAAACCAAAATACACATAAAAATACACTAAAACTACACTACAAAACAATAAAATGCACTAAAAACCCCCAAAACAAAACAAAACAATAAAATGCACTAAAACTCAAAATGAACATAGAAATACACTGCACTAATAAGACAATAAAACACACTACAAATAAACCAAGATGCACTAATAATACACTAACCTGGACTAAAGAAAACAACAAAATGCGCTAAAAGATTAAATATTCATTGACAGGACTTGTTGTAGTGTGATGAGTATATCCTCCTGACACCCAAGAAAGTGAACTGTTTAGCTTTTTTACATTAAATAATTATCTTAATTCTAAACAGTTTTTTTAATTTATTTATAATATATTTTTTTAATGTAATGCAATTTACAATCTAGACACAATTTTTAAGTAAATGTGTGAAACGTGTGTCCCCTACAGAGGACAAAAATACTTCACTGGGTCTCAGGAGGACATATTGGTTCACCATGGAAACCACTGACATTTACACCAGTCGACTTCACAAAGAAGGAACATCAGCACTGACCCACACACCCTGGACACGCCCTGTTCTCCCCCCCTCCCCTCACATCCAGAACCACAAGACTGGCTAACACTGTCAAAACCATCACCCCACCCAACCTACTGACTTTAACTCTCTGACATCACACACACACACACACACACACACACACACACACACACACACACACACACACACACACACACACACACACACACACACACACACACACCACTATACTATGGGCAGTAAACCCCCCCCCCATTGCACAATGAACCTGACAGGACTTACCGGTTTACATAATATATATCCTCAGCTACCTCAATATATATATATAAGTGCTGCTTTTATTTTTATTTATTTTTTATTTTTTTAACTGTGACTTATACTGTTTATTTATACTGTTTTTATGCTTGTGTGTTTTACTGCCATGTGGAGCTGATAAATACATTTTTGCAGTATATTTTATTTTATTTTTTCTATTCTATTCTATTCTATTTCATTCTATTCTATTGAATTGAATTGAATTGAATTTTATTTTATTTTATTTTATTTTATTTTATTTTATTTTATTTTATTTTATTTTATTTTATTTTATTTTATTTTATTTTATTTTATTTTATTTTATTTTATTTTATTCTATTATATTCTATTCTATTCTAGACCCACATGGGACCCTTATATGTAGCCCAATTGTAACCCTTCTGGGGCTGACATTATGTAAAATAAAATCTACACAAAATGAGTTTGTATTTAACTGTAACTTCTCCATGACATAATGGTTATTGGATAAGATATATTTGAATATTTTTAGAATAAAAAAAATGCACATATGACAGAAACAAGCCAAAAAAAATGTGTATCCTCCCAAAAGGAAACAGAATTTGTATTGGTTTTTTTGTTTTTTTACATTAAACAATTGTCTTAATTGGGAAATGCATAATGCAACAAATCTTTCAGATACACTTTCAAAATTATTCATACGTTTTAATTTATTTTGTTAATGAAATGTCCTTTGCAATGTAAGGACAGTCAAACATTTGTCCCCTACAGAGGACAAAAATGCACTGGTGGCTCTTGGGAGGTTATTCCATGACTGGTGCAGTCACATGATTCAGACTCTTATTATTATTTCTTTATAGGACAAACGTGGGATGAAATAATGCTCTGTCAGGCTAAAACATTTGTAGACCTCATTCTTAAGTCTACAGATCTAAATTAGGAGAAGTGAGCAGATGGGCCTTCTCTACTTTTCCCTGTACACACCACTTACCTTAATTATTTATTTGAAGTAGTTAAAAGACATGAGCTGTAAAATGTCGACAGCACCTGCAGAATTATTAAAACACAAAAGGAGCTCCTCCCTAAAGGGGGGCTATTGAAATAAGATGGGAAAACACACATAAATAGAAAATACAGGATGATTAACAGATACACAAGGGAATAGAAACTGTAAAATTAAACTATATTAACGTACAGGTCACTTTAGATCACAGGTGTCAAACTCTGATCCTTGAAGGACGGTGTTTTAGATATTTAACTCTTCCACAGCAAAGAAAGAAAGGAAAAAATAATAATAATACAAAAAGTGACATAATGAATAAAAATGACCAAAGGAAAGGAAAGTAATTTAGAAAAAGGCAAAATTAAAACTATTGGGACCAAGTTTCAATACTAGTTGTCTCTCAGGTTTTTTTTTTTTATTATTATTTTAGTAATTTTTGGCACATTTTTCCATGTTATTTATAATTTTGTAAATATTTGTTTATTTTTCTACATTTAATTTTTTAATTTTATTATATTTTCTTTAATTTGTGTCTTACTTTGTTCATTTTGTTGCCTATTTTATTATATAATAGGCCCATCTATCTATCTATCTATCTATCTATCTATCTATCTATCTATCTATCTATCTATCTATCTATCTATCTATCTATCTATCTATCTATCTATCTATCTATCTATCTATCTATCTATCTATCTATCTATCTATCTATCTATCTATCTATCTATCTATCTATCTATCTATCTATCTATCTATCTATCTATCTATCTATCTATCTATCTATCTATCTATCTATCTATCTATCTATCTAATGTATTTATTTATTACTGTGGACTTACTAAACTGAATCACGTGGCAGAGGGACATATCTAAAACATGCAGGACACTTGTCCTCCAGGTCTGTAGTTTGAAACCCCTGCCTTAGACTGAAAAGCAGTGATTTTTTTTCCTCTAGTTTCCAAACTTCTCCATTCACGCCTCTGGATGTCAGCTCTGAGTATCAGCTGGTGGTGCATGTGGTCTCATGTAATCTGCTGTGCGTCCTGTACAGCAGCGCACATCAGTTTGGGCTGAAGGAGGACGCACTTGCTTTTCTCACACTGACTTCGTTCCGTGTTCTGATCCAGATGTGTGGCCTCGTTACTTCAGTTACATGCACGTGCGTAATATCGGGCGATGAATAACACAACCGGCTTGGAAGTGACAGGAGCTGGCAACCGGGACGAGTTACCGGCGCACCGAGCATTAACGGGCTGCCTCCTGGCTCTGCTCATCATCTGGACCCTCCTCGGTAACTCCACGGTGTGCGTGGCCGTGTACCACTACAGGCACCTGCGCGCAAAAGTCACCAACATCTTCATCGTGTCCCTGGCTCTGTCGGACCTACTCGTGGCCGTACTGGTGATGCCATGGAAAGCTGTGGCAGAGGTGGCAGGATTCTGGCCCTTTGGGGGTTTTTGTAAGACCTGGTTGGCCTGTGACATCATGTGTTCCACAGCCTCCATCCTTAACCTGTGCGTCATCAGTGTGGACAGATACTGGGCCATCTCCAGCCCGTTCCGTTATGAGAGGACCATGAACAGGAAAGTGGCTTTTGTTATGCTTGGTGTGACTTGGACAGTGTCTGTTGTCATCTCTTTTGTCCCCGTCCAGCTGAACTGGCACCGGGCGGAGATCGGTGACCCGGTCGGGGAGGATTTGGCAAAACTGGGTAAAAATCCAGATGGAAGCTGTGACTCCAGCCTGAGCAGAACATACGCCATCTCGTCCTCTCTTATCAGCTTCTACATCCCTGTTGCTATTATGATCGTCACATATACTCGGATTTACCGGATAGCCCAGATGCAGATCCGGATGATATCTTCACTGGAGCGCGCAGCCGAGCACGCGCAAAGTTGTCGCTCTGATGTACCTGAGTTGTTTCCTCACATGCGCTCAGACATCAGCCCCAATTCCTACCAGGCTCGGTTCAGTCTTCACTCTGTTTTTCAAGACACTGAACGTTCTCACAGAGAGCTCAAAGTGTCCATCAGAAAAGAGACAAAAGTTCTCAAAACTCTGAGCATCATCATGGGAGTCTTCGTTTGTTGCTGGCTGCCTTTCTTTATATTGAACTGCGCCCTGCCCTTCTGTCCTGGTCCTGGGGCCCCCCGGGGTCCTCATTGTGTCAGCGAAAAAACTTTTGACATCTTTGTGTGGATCGGCTGGAGTAATTCATCCCTGAACCCTATCATTTATGCGTTTAACGCGGACTTCAGAGATGCGTTCTTGCGCCTTTTGCGGTGCCCTGGACATGGGTGCTGGACCGCAGTGGGTGCAGCAGTGGAGACGGTGATGGTGAGCAACAAGCCCGGACACCTGAGGCACGAGAGCCCGCTCCACTCCAAGATGGGCGTTTCTTCTGTCATGCGCACCAGGGGGAGTGAAGATAGTGGGAACACCACCATGACAGTGTTATATCACAAAGGGACAACCTCTGAGCAGGGGACAGACACCCAGGACACTACGGACAAAGACAGAATGACACAGATACCGATGTGATCCACAGGGTGTGAGGCCTCAGGGTGAGAGCCTCCTTAATCCAATCCAACAAACCTGCGACAAAAACACTAATGAGAAATGGTGTGCACACTAAAACATCACAAAGTCCTAAAACCGTGGCATGAAAACCCATCAAACTGGAGGTCACGTGGTGCCACGTTAACACCATTATCCCTAAAACAATTTGCTAAAAATAATGTCCCGAAGAAGGACATTGTGTGCTTTCCATGTGCATAGTTAAAAACAGGGATAATGGGTTTTATGTGATGTTCTAATGGCTGGTGTCAGATATAGAGCTGCTGTGTGTTTACATGAATGTTTCAGAGATAAACAGTCATTATGTTTGTGGCAGCTCGTGTTTACGATTTTATTTTTGTATTTAATTTTTTTTATATTTATTGTGATGGTCTGTACAAAGAGGACAGGAGGCAGTGGACATTGTCCTTCAGTATTTGGTTATACTTCCAGAAAACTTCCATTAAGCCTTATCTCCTTGTCCTTCTATACAACAACACTCACAACAATTATTTATTTAAAACAGTTCAATGATAAACACAGTGTGAGATGTCTATGGCACCTACAGGACTATTAAAGATCAAAACAACTTATGGTAAATGACCTCCTCCTGTTGTAGCCCTTTTTGTCTTTTCTGTTTTTTACATTAAAGATGTTATTTGATAAAACAATGTAGAGCACTGTTAAATAAATACAATCTGGTTGAATTCATTTCAATGGATTTGTCAGGTTAAATTTAACTCCAATTTCTTTCTTTCTTTCCTTCCTTCCTTCCTCCCTTCCTTCCTTCCTTCTTTCCTTTCTTCCTTCATTCCTTCCTCCCTTCCTTCTTCCTTCCTTCCTTCCTTCTTTCCTTTCTTCCTTCCTTCCTTTCTTCCTTCATTCCTTCCTTCTTTCCTTTCTTCCTTCCTTCCTTTCTTCCTTCCTCCCTTCCTTCCTTCTTTCTTTCTTCTTTCCTTTCTTCTTTCCTTTCGTTCTTCCTTCCTTCCTTTCTTCCTTCCTTCCTTCCTTCTTTCCTTTCTTCCTTCCTTCCTTTCTTCCTTCCTCCCTTCCTTCCTTCTTTCTTTCTTCTTTCCTTTCTTCTTCCCTTCCTTCCTTCCTTCTTTCTTTCTTCTTTCCTTTCTTCTTTCCTTTCGTTCTTCCTTTCTTCCCATCCTTCCTTCCTTCCTCTTTTTTTTGCTCTCCTGTCAATCCCAAATGACTCACTCAGCTTCCTCACCCATCAGGGTGGGAGTTGTCAGAGGGCAGTATTTTTCTGAATCTCTTGAAATGGGATTATATAACTCTCTCACATTAGTCCCCATCCATTCTGTCTCTTGGTGAATGCACAGTGTACCACGCATTTCTCCCTCTTTCTTTAAAAAAAACACACATGAATTATTTGTAAAGGTTGTTCCTGTGAAAGACGTGCTGACTGGCAAAAACACAAGCTTTTATAGTGACTAAAACTTCAAAAATACCAAATTAGGATCTAATTTTAGGAATGCCAATGTAAAATAGAACACTAAAAAAGTGTAGCTGATGCTTCGTTGTCTCATATTCCATCCCCCAATGACCTTTACCCAGATGAACATCTGTTCATCATTGTTTAATGAGACTTTTTTTACTCGTGTTTTATATAAAAGCTTGTATCATATAAACCTCAAGAAGCTACAGGCCTTAATAAACACAACAATGCAGTCAGTTGTGCATATACTACTAATGCAAAGATGACATTATCACAAAATATAAAAACGTTCCATGATAAAAAAAAAAAAAAGCTTTATTTCCTGTTTTCCTGCAGCTAACATGTGCACTTTTTTTTTTCTGTAAACACCAGTGAGGACATGTTCGTGCCAGTGTTTATTGTGGTGATGCAGGAGTGAAGGATGGTGTAGAATATAAGATAATTGTTTCCAGAGGGGACGTATGTGAGCCTCACGGCACTGACATGTAATGGGCGTGTAACCTACATAAAGCATCCATTAACTATACGCATGTCTGACAGTATGAAAGAACAGTCACCGTAGAAAAGAGGATTAATAAAACACAAATAAAATCAATTTTTTAGAATGACTGCCATTCACAGATGGGATATGTAGGTTACTTAGTGTGAAATGTCATTACAGGTCCAGCAGTGTGTGGTTGACACAGAAGAGTAGGGGGTCATTTCTCTGAGGAAGGATGAAGTGATTACATCTATTAATATTGACTGGCTGTCCTTGTTTCATCGTCTCTTTGTCTCATTTTCACTACATTAATGTGTGTCCCTGGGTAATACTGTTCTCCTGGAGAGTCTTTTACTGGGCCACACTAGAACATTTGAGAGTTAAATGAGCCCACGAGGCTGAAGGTAGGACAGACAGACTTACAGACGGCACTGGATATTTTTTCTGGTGCATATGTTTAATCAGCTTAAAAAAAAAAAAAAAAGGTAGATGATCTATTTTCAGTACAAATATCACAGGTAGATTCATAAACACATTATGGTATTAGACATAATGCTAGAACATAATATGTATGTAACACTGTGTCCTATAAAATAAAAAGGCACCAAAGTGAGGGAAATGACTTTAAAGTTCTGTTGTTTTTCAGCCTCAGTAGTTGAGGCAGTTATTGTTACTGCAAATTAACTAGTTCTGCAAAATAAAAAAAAACAGTGCGCCTTATATATGGATTAATTCTGGTAGTGCTTAGTGACTGGGAATTTAGACTTTTTATCTTATAATTTAGAATTTTTATCTCATAATTTAGAATTTTTATGTCATGATTTTGACTTTTTGTCTCATAATTGTGACATTTTTGTCATAATTTTGACTTTTTATGTCATGATTTTTTTTTTACTTTTTGTCTTAAAATTTTGACGTTTTTGTCATAATTTTGACTTTTGTTATCTCATTATTTTGACTTTTTATTTATGTCATGATTTTTGACTTTTTGTCTTATAATTTTGACTTTTTATCTAATAATTTAGACTTTTTTCTCTCATAATTTAGATTTCACTTAATGTGCCTTGTTATGAAAAAACCTTCATTGACAGTGCACCTTATAGTTTGGAAAATACACTAATTACATAATGTGTTTCAGTCTAATACAGTGATTAACTGTAAACTATTGGGGCAGGGTCCTAAATGGACATTGGTAAGAACACAGTAGTGGTCTTTACTGTCTTTGTGTTTTCTTTTATTAGTACCTTTTGCAGTTACTGTACAAACACCAATTTTCTCCAAAACGACAGACATTTGAGATGAGATATTTTATTACATGACACAGAATGATTTGACTGTTGCAAAAAACACAATAACTCATTTTGCCCAAAAAACCCAGTTACTGCCTTTTTGCTTTGTAAGGCAGAACTGTTTAGAACCATTATTGTCACATTAAAAGGCCGGAACATCTGCTGTTAGGGTTAGTGAAGTGTGGACACTGCAGTCAAGGACATCTACACTGTAAAAAAAAAAAGAAAAAATCCTGTTGTTTTTATGGAAACAACTGGAAGCTGTGGTTACCAGAACAATCCTGTAAAAAAACACACATAATAAACTATAAACACATTCACAGGGTATCATTTAAATATAACATTTTAAACATGCCTAAACTGGGTACAACTTAAACTTCAATGTCTTCAGAGTTTTGAAAGGACAATTCAACATGTGAACAATCAGAGCTAGGATTCAAACTACCAACCCTTTGGTCACTAGATGACATGCTCTACCAACTGAACCTATAGCCATAATAAAAATCTGAAAATGTTAAATGTTTACTTCTTTATTATTGATTTATTAAAAGAAGAAGAAGCAAATAGGCTGCTGTTTCAACATTGTAGTTTTGCAATTTAAGCAATATCACATTATTTTTCCATTTATAGTTTTATTTTCTAAAACCAACAGAAATGCATAAGACAAGACAAATTTATTTTTATAGCACATTCCGTGTACATGACAATTCAAGGTGCTTTACATAAAACATATAAGAAAATTAGGTAACACATTATAATACCTACAAACAATTGATTATGTATTAACCATTTATTACTCATTTATAAATGGTTGTTCATTATGTATTAACCATTTGTTACCTATTTGTTAATGTCTTGTAAAGGTTCATACTAGCGAAAATGTAAAATTAGATTATTTTTAATCAACAGGTGCAGTGTTTATAACTGTTTCTTTGTTTACCTGTAAAGCAAATATACAAACACTGCACCTGTTGGTTAAAAATAATACAATTTTACATTTATCTTTGGAAGACACTAGTATGAACCTTTACAAGACATTAACAAATAGGTAATAAATGGTTAATACATAATGAACAACCATTTATAAATGGGTAATAAATGGTTAATACATAGGTAGGTATTATAAAGTGTTACAGAAAATTTAAATGATTAAACTGCATTAAAAGACAATTAAAATAAGAGACATAAAGCATTTAAAAACAATTATGAATTTCACAAAAAGTTCCAGTAAATAGTAATGTTTTCAAGCCTGATTTAAATGAACTGACAGTTTTTCTCAGACCTCAGGTATTCAGGTAGTTAGAATCAGAACTTAACGATGCTTCACTTTGTTTGGTTCGGATTTTAGGAACATAAACCTGTCCCTGATGACCTATGACCTCAGGGCTCTGGATGCTTCATTAAAATAATCTAATTTACTGAAATAACTTCTACATGTAAATCTGGTTTTCTTCACACACTCTTTTTGTAAAAACTACAGCTACATTTAATTTAATTTAATCGTTAACACAAAAATCTTCTCAATTAAATGACTTTGTATTGTATTTTGACTTGCAGTTTTTAGTTGTTAATTTTTTTTTGTTGTTGTTAATTCTACAATCATTTTTTTTTTTACAGTCTATATGAATTTAAGAGGCCAGAAAACTTCTAATCTACTTTTAGAATTTCATAAGGAATATGTAGGAATATTTTAAAAACAGAGGGTTACATGTTTCCATTGTAATGACTGTGAATATTTAATGATTATTAAATGAATAAAATCAATATGTCCTAAATTAAATTGCCACAATTCATATATATTTTGTTTGGGGAAAAAAACAACAACAACCTAATGATGTATAATAAATAAAAAGTATGTGTGTTAATGCACTATATTTGAATTTTAGTTTGTAAAAGGGAGTGGGAGTATATACGTTTCACTTCTTCTCACTTTTTGAGTACAAGAAAAAAGTAATTGTTGACCATTTTCATTGATGTTTTGATGATTATTGTGTGCTTGAAATAAAACTGAACTGAACTAAACAGTCCAAATTTTGCATTTACTGTATATTTTCAATCAGAAGCCCTTGTTTTAATGACACTTTAGTAACTAAAGTACGGTTTAACACAACAAAACAATAAATTTAACACACAGTGAATGTCTTTTAACTGCAAACTTGATATATATTGAACATATTTTTTTACAGTATATGTGTCTTTCTACAGCGTGTGGGTGTAAACATTCTATATATAAATTACAAATACTGTGTGCATGTTACAAATAGATTTTTAATGCATGTAATGTGCTTTCATAGTACATGTTATGGATTTGTATTGACCTCCCACACATGGCCATGTTTCTACTGATCCAGTTGTACCTGTCAAAGGCTTTATAATCCTCTTTTTTACATCTTTATGGTAATCGGATCATATTATTGCATTGTTTTGGGAAATAATCCTTATATTCCAAAGGGAGAACCCTCTGGTCTGAGTGCAAAAAAAAAAAAAAATATGAAGAACATATTACACAGAACATTTCCATTCTTTTCATTTCTTGTCAGATTAACCTTGTTATGACAATGAGTATGTGTGGCCATGCATTTTTATTTAATTATTCTTTTTTCCATCATGAGTATAAATCTTGTTTAGAAAGAGTCTTAGTGGAATAACTTCTTTATAGGGACTTAATATGATCTTTCATGGATCAAAAATAATTAAATGTGATGGTTTAGAGTTTTCCTATGGGTAGTTTTAAGGGTTTTCATTTGAGTTAATCATGAATCTAAGTCAATGTAATGTTGCCTAAATGCATGCAGTTTTCTTGTGTGTGTGTGTGTGTGTGTGTGTGTGTGTGTGTATTCCTCTCTTTATGGGGATATAGATCTGTTTACACTATCATGCCATGGGGTCCAAAATTCAGGTCCCCATGAAGGTTAAATAAAAATGTAGGTCCTCACTAGTAAAATATAGATCTGTGTGAAGTATGCAAATTTATGCAAATGACGTGGCTATATTAACATACTTCTTCTTGAAGTCCCCATAAAACTTCAGGGAAACAGGTGCAAAACAAAACATGTATTTTTGAAGATGTGTTTACTTTACTTTTATATTATTATTACTATTATTATTATTATTATTACTATTACTATTATTATTATTATTACCTCCGCCAAGGAGGTTATGTTTTTGCTGGTGTTTATCTGTTTGTTTATCTGTGTTCAAGATAACTCAAACACTTATGGATGGATTTTGATGAAATTTTAAGGATATGTTGGAAATGTGAACGGGAAGAAGTGATTTCATTTTAGTGGTGATCCGGGAGGGGGGTGTATGTATTTTTTTTTTTTTTAAGATGACTAGTGTGTGTGTGTGTGTGTGTGTGTGTGTGTGTGTGTGTGTGTGTGTGTGTAGGGGTTGGATGCACGACGTGTATTATTCAAGAGTGTGTGAAAGTTAATGTTTCAAAGGTTCAAATATTAATTTTTCACACACACTTATTATGCACAGTAACATGCAACATTCTGGTCTCTGAATACTGGTGTAAAAAAAAAAAAAAAAGGATTAAAAATATACAACTCCAGTTCAAATAGAGTTCATAATAAATAAAACAAATGTGGAAAAAGTTAAATTTGTCGTATGGCGGAAAGGACTAGCTGCTGAAAAGGGATATGCAGAGGTCAGAAAAAGTCTCCCGGCATAAAAATGAATTAGGTCAGATAAGAGCAAACTGACAAGACTGAGACAGAAAGTAGGAGAGGCAGGAGAGAGTAAAAGAGAGTGCACTATAATCTATGAATAGATGAGGAGAGAAGAGCAGGAGATACAGGAGATCAGGGTCAGAAAAGTCGAGCTAGAGAGAAAACCTACAACACCAAAAACAAGGCAAAATCCACCACAGTGGTTAAATAAAGGAAGCTAAGGGAGAGATCAGATTGCATAAAAGAGGGCAAGAAGAAACGTGTAATTAAACTGGATGCTTTTTTACATAATAAGGCGTAAATAATTCTGGAGGAGCTGAGCGGGCGATCACAAACAGTCCATGCAGCTGGGAGTGCACAGCTGGCTGCTGGGTCGTGTTGCTGCTGTTGTGCAAAGCAGTTGAATTATTAGTGCAAGGCATCAGAAAGCCTGCCAACACACTCTCACTGTGTTCGTCTGACCACTAAAAATAGACCACAGACAGACAGTGAGACACAGGCCGGCTGCAGTTTGTGTTTAGAGGACAGTGAAAGCTGTTGGCAGACGTCACATCTGCTCTGACCTTACCCATACGGTCACCGTGGTCACCACCTTGAATGACATCGTCCCTATACCTGTTCCCAAGACCTTGTCAGTAAGGTCATGTGACTGACCTTAACAGCCGCCTGGTGAAGATGTATGTACATGGGATGGATGGGTGGATGGATGGATGGATGGTTGGGTGGATGGATGGATGTGTGGGTGGGTGGATGGATGGATGGGCGGGTGGGTGGGTGGGTGGATGGATGGATGTGTGGGTGGGTGGGTGGAAGGATGGGTGCATGGGTGGGTGGATGGATGATGGATGGATGGGTGGGTGGGTAGATGGATAGGTGTGTGGGTAGATGGATGGATGGATGGATGGATGGGTGGGTGGATGGGTGGGTGGATGGGTGGGTGGGTGGATAGGTGTGTGGGTAGATGGATGGATGGATGGGTGGGTGGACAGGTGGGTGGGTGGATTGATGGATGGATGGACAGGCGTAGGTTTCTATATAAATGTTTGTCACAACCAATGTTTGTGGATTGCAAAATTATTTGTCATTTTAATTTAATATAGTAAAAATCAACATTCATCGAAAAGTTTGAAATACTATTTCAATATATTACACATATGGTAGCATTAATAAAAACTATTTTACATTTGTTCACGTTTTGTTTTTGCCATGTTCCGATATTGATTCGATATTATGACGACCCATATCCACTGTTTCTATTGGCTGCGACAGAGTGATGGTTAGTGGGGTACTGCTGATCTGGTGTCAGTCAGGAAACCACGCATATGCGAGTCAGAAGAACAACATACGTATGTAATTACCAATTACCATTGATTTAAAGGCTTTCTTAAATGACGGAATAGAGGTGCTCTGTTTCGTTTAGTGTCCAGTTGGGTCCATACATTTACCCCAGTGGCAGTGGAGTGGTACATTTGTTGACTGACATTGTTGACTGACATTGACAGTCCACGTGGGGCTCTAGGGAATGCTAGTGCACAAACAAGAGCCTACACCTGATCATTAGAGGCAGGACTCAAGGGAAGCAAATGTGAAGGACAAGCCGTCCTCTACAAGGGAAGACCAGGAGAAACAGGAAAATAGTCACATAGAGACGGTGACGATTTATACCAGATACTCTGGTACTCAGCCAAGGCCAGGGGCAATTTTTGTTGGCCTTTACGGGTGTAAGGTACGTAATTCAGCACCAGCACCAGTGTGGTACTATAGACAAAGCATCTCTCCAAGGGATCAAGACCTCATTGGAAGAATATATATCTGCACTTCCAAGAATAAGTGGCCTATAGCCTTAGACCAGAGGTGTCCAACATGTGGCCCGGGAGCCAAAATCGGCCCCCAATGGGTCTAATCTGGCCCCTGGGATGAATTTGTGAAATGCAAAAATTACACAAAAGACATTAATAAGTAAGGAAGTTAAAATTATTTGACATCAATTCAATCTGAAATAGATCAGACCACAATTATAATCACCAATTACGAAAAAAACCCCGCACATTTTCTTCTTTGTTTTAGTGTTAAGAAAAAGGAAATAAACAAACAAATAAATAAATAAATAAAAAAGACTAGCCTGATACAAAAAAATGTGGAATTTTACCAATATTGTGAATATTACAAAATGTGTATATTTGTAAATCCACTGTTATCTTGAAGTCGTGATGCGCATGTATATAAATGATAAACTAAAGTGTAATATTGTTAATATCGCATTTATTTTTCTTAACAATATTCAGGTTAATATTTGTTCGTATTATGTTCAAGTACAGTTCGTAGATGTAAACATTTTCATGATGGAATTTGACTATTTCTGCTCAAAAACAGACAAAAGTTTGGAGTTGACATTATTTATATGTTTTTATCCTATTATTTCTATTATTTTACTGGTCCGACCCACTTTATACCATTTTAGGCTGAATGTGGCCCCTGAATTATAATGAGTTTGACACCCCTGCCTTAGACCTAAAGTAGTTGAATAACTTTGTGAAGGTGCTTCCACTCAGGATACTGGGTCAGGTCCAAGTCCTCCCATTAGGCCCCATTAGGACAAACAAAGGGTGTTCACTAGCATTGTAGCAGCCCCTCGATCCCCCCTTTAAGCAACCGGTGTTTGGCCCCTTCCTTATTTGGACTCTCATTGTGGGCACTTTCCCATCTGGATCCTCTCAGGGTAATAAAAGTCCCAGGTGGACAAACTCTGAACCAAAACTGAGCATTTCATATCAGTGGTAATGACTCATTGCAGGAGCCTGTTTTCACTGAGGGACTGAAGGCTTTCCTGGGCATTGTTTGTGTTTCAATGAAGGCTGACAGACATAGACTATACTTTTCTACTACTGCCTCTGATTCCACATGTACTGTACAGAATTACAACAGACCACTGCGGTGTCTCCTAACAGTTCCCAGGTGACGACGAAGATGAGATAAAATGTCAAATATATGTGATAAAATGTAAAAATAACAAAGTCAAAAGTCAAAACAGTGAGATAATAGTCATATAATTACAATATATAAAGTCACAGTTTCTCTCCTCCACTGATTTTCTCTCTAAAGCCACTTATTTTTCATACTGTCACATGTCTTTAGTTTGAAAAAGTAATGAGTCTATTCAGAGAATGTAAGGAGATATTTATATGAATGTAAAAAGAGTATAAAGTACAGGTATTTATATAAATATAAAGAGTATAAAGTACAGATATTTATATAAATGTAAAGTGTATAAAGTACAGATATTTATATAAATGTAAGGAGTAAAAAGTACATATATTTATATAAATGTAAAGAGTATAAAGTACAGATATTTATATAAAAGTAAAGAGTATAAAGTACAGATATTTATATAAATGTAAAGAGTATAAAGTACAGATATTTATATAAATGTAAAGAGTATAAAGTACAGATATTTATATAAATGTAAAGAGTATAAAGTACAGATATTTATATAAATGTAGGGAGTAAAAGTAAAAAAAAAAAAAAAATCCTAAAACAGACATACCCAAGTAAAGTACAGATACCTAAAAAAATCCATTTAACTACAGTAAAAAAAATACTGTCTTCATCATTTAATTAGTTACTTCCCACCTCTGCTGTTTACTTCACTGAAGAACCAGTGTCTCAATTTGTTAAAGGTACTTAAAGGTGCCACTTTCGCACGCTCCTTTTGGAATCTGATGGATCACCCTGACTTACCAACACATGCTGCTTTTGACAGTGGTTCATCACCTCCACTGGCTGCATACCACATTCACAGAAAACAACAAGAGGAACGAGGGACCCAGAAAAAGCAGGTCCATCTGATGTCAGATGGACTTTAGCGTCACCCATGTGGGGTTAAGCCCGTCTCTGGCAGAAAATCTGAAGTAGCATTAGCATTAGCAGCGCCACAGTAGCTGCTGCACAAACTGGAAAAAAATGGCGGATGAAACTGGAACTGTGCTCAGTTTTTTTCCCTGCATGTTTTCAGAACAAGCAACGGCATGAAACCTAGCTGGATGCTACTTGGGTAAAGGTAAATACATACACAGTGAGAGGGGAGGGGGGAGTATTCCTTCACGCATTCTGAGCCAATCAGAGACGTCTCATCAATGCGTCATGGACATGTATGAGGAAGTAGCGGTAAACTCTGTTGTTTGACCTGAAGTCATTTTTCTACTGTGAAAAAAACAACTGGAAACAAAACATTTTTTTAAATAGAACCAACACACATTGTATTCAATAACAATGGAGAACACAGTAACATTAATAAAATAACCATGGAATGACAGCTTTAATGTCCGAGGCCAGCCAGGAAATGAAAAGCCCTACCATTGGGATTGCTTCTGAAAGTTCAGCTCCTTTATAGGCTAAAACTAAAACTTCAGAAAGAGGTCAATATAATTTGTCCCTGAAGAGAAGAAAGTTGCTCTCTGAAAAGTTCAGCCCGAGGCCAACCTGCAAGAGTCCAGGTTCTGTGTGGTCCAGCAGTACCTCAGAGACAGAAGGTGGAAAGTTAGAAGTAGAAATGACAATATAGAGAACACGTGTAACTTCAATCAACAATGCAGTATTTATTTTATATATATTTCTTGTACCTCTTCCAATGGCGCGATGTGTTTAGTGGCACGAACAACGCAGTAGGTGGGTGGATCTACGATGGTCCATGAAACAGCATGGAAGGTTCAGAGGGTAAAACAATGCTAGCCTGTCAGCTGGAGATGGGAACTGCTCCAACAGGAACTCTTTAGAGCACATGTGTCAAACATAAGGCCCGGGGGCCAAATGTGGCCCACCGAAGGGTTCAATCTGACCCCCTGGGATGAATGCGTAAAATGCAAAAATTACACTTAAAATAATTAATAATCAAGAAAGTTCAATTTATTTCAGGTCAATTCGATGTAAAGCGGATGAGAAAAGTAAAATAATGTCATAATAACCTATATAAAAACCTTAAACTCATTTTCCTTTTTCATTTTGGTCTAAAATAAAGTACAAAAAAAATTTGACTTTTTTATGAAAAACATGTGAATAACCTGAAATATTTGTGGAATTTTACCAATATTCAACCTGTTACTAAATGCTGTGTAAATTTGTAGCTCTACTGTGATCTGCAAGTTGCAATGCACATGTATAAATTATAAACTAAAGCATAATATCGTCAACATTTCACTTATTTTTCGTAAGAATTTACAGGTTCATATTTGTTCGTGTTATTTTCACGTACAGTTTGTAGATATAAACATTTTTATTGGAGAATTTAACTTATTTTTCACCCAAAAACACCAATTATTTTATATGTTTGTACCCTTTTATTTATATTATTTTACTGGTGTGGCCCATTTTCTACCATATTAGTTTGACACCCCTGCTTTAGAGCTTCAAAGGGTGTCACTTGGGAATAATTTAATGTACACTTTTGTACATGTAAAAATATTCTCTGATGTTAGATTTGCACAGTGAGATATATGATCAGATACCAGGATGAATAAAAGAATCCAAACTATTGCTTGTCTTGACCTCTTCTCCACACTGTGCTGGCTCAACAAATGAACATTAAAAGTGCTTGGACGACAGCTACCTTCTTAAATGGCCACAAAGGGAATTTGGTGATGATAAGTGGACTCATACTTTCACAGAATCCAGGTCAGTATGATAGAGTAGAAGAAGACATATCTGCATCACATGTTCCCAACAACTTCCCCCCAGAATGGGAACAACTGCCCCAGCTCTTTAAAGTCTAGTTTTTAGAATTAGGTTACAAACAGTCATGGGGATAACAGTAATCATTAATGTTAAATGAAAATGCACAGTATACATTAGGGGTGTGACGAGACACTCAGCCCACGAGACGAGACACGAGATTGGGTTCACGAGATCGAGACGAGATTTTAATTAAACTAAATTACAAATTATATGAATGGATAACAGTGTTGCACATGGATTTTAATGAACTTCCTTTTAATTAACTTCTTAATGTACGTCTTCCTCTATAAATTGAAACTAAAATAAAATTATATAAAAGTTAAAATAAAATGAATATATTTCTCCTTTTTTCAAAAACCAATCTGGCACTTGACTGTGGAAGTTGTAGGTCATTCGATTTTCAAATAATATTCGAATAGTTTCCACTTTCGAATAGTGTTTTTGATCAAAAGTCACATCTCTACTTATGTCATACAAACACGATTGTCTTGTGTATCTGAAAGAAAATGATAAGGGATGTTTGATAACCCTACACAGAGAACACTGTAGACGATCAACCAAACATACACATAAAAGCAATGGTGTAACGTTAGCTCTACTGTCTATGAACATTAGCTTATATGGTGAACATTGTTTATCTCCAATCAGCTGTTTTAGCAAAACACCAGTAGCAATGTTAGTGAATGATAACTTCTTCACAGTTAACATTATTGTCAGTTTCTTAGCTAAAGCTTTAATTTCATAGATAAATTGCTTAACTTACCATCAGATTGAAGTTTATGTTTCTTTGGGGACACATTGTTTCGCTCAATGTTTTGTCGCCTCTTTAGCTGTGGGTAAAACCAGTGTATCCCAGATCCCAGATACATGCAGGGCATGAACATTGCCTCTTTGTGGAAGGTTTGTGGTCAAAACACAGTCGTTCAGGTGATTTCTTCCGTTTTTACAACCATCAACACTGAGTCTTTGTGTTAGCATCAGAGCTAGCTAGCAAAACAAACCGGAAGTTGTGAGAATGGAAGTGAAAAGACTTGGTGGGAGGAGTTCAGGAAGCAGACGGGAAACGGGTCAAAAACTTGTCTGTAGTAAAACATGTGTTTTCCGACGTGTTTACAACGGCTTGCTGGGTAACAAATCTTGCAAGACAGAATTTTAACGCGACGAGAAATCTCGCCAGATTACATATCGCGAGATCTCGTCACAGCCGTAGTATAAATATACATGTGTCTGTGACTAAATGGCCAAGTTTTCTGGAATATATAAAACATCCTGCAGCAGTAGGAGGCCAGACATCCCCATAGAGTTCAGTGGATGAGAATGACAGTATGTTTTGTTGCAGTGTGTGTGTGTATATAGAAAATAAACCACTATCTGTGATCACAATACAAGCAGATGGTGATAATGTACTTCACTGATAAATAAAGCATGACTATTTTTTTGCCTTTTTCATGTGTTATGATCTGTTATTATCACCTATAATTTAACCTAAGAAATTTGTTAATTATATTTTAGGGCTTTTATTATATATAATACAATATAATACACATTTAGACTGAAAGAAAATCTAAAACTTACTAAGTGTATTTTTCTCATAATTATGGGATGCCGTTTATAAAGTGTCTCGTGCTGAAAAAAAGCGCCACATTTTCATAACATTTAGCTTAAAATTGTGTTTAAAAATGGGTGTGAATTTTTGAGACTCACTTTTTTGCATATATATATATATATATATATATATATATATATATATATATATATATATATATATATATATATATATATAAAATTATATTAAATAGTTCAATACAATCACCTAAAGACTAACTTTTCAGTGAGATATAAGAACTTATCTTTAGACAATAGATTATTTCAAGAAAGACCATTTTCACTTGTTCCATTGGTAGATTTTTTTGTGCTTAATTTAAGGTTGTTTTTCTTGATTCAAGAAAAAATCTGCCAATAGAACAAATGAAAAATATCTTATGTCTTATTTTAAGTGTAACGAGAAGATTTAGATTTTTTCCCCAGTGTATAGACAGTACTAGTTCCTGTTTACATCCTCATTAATTCATCCAGCAATTATGTCTACAGACAAGATAGTGTGCTGAAGATTTATACATATTGTTTTGTGGCTAAACTTTATGTTGTGTTAATTCATTGTAATGAAAAATCCATAACATTAATGTTAGTAAAATGGAAAGGATACCATTGACTGTGACCAAATTAAACAGACTCTTAACCTCCAATAAAAGTACAGTATGTGGGTCTCTGAAAATGAACATGGTTTAAAACATTTGAAATAATGCACAAGTACACAAGTCACCAACAACAACAAAAATAAAAAATACCAGTGCTGTAATTTTTTAGATATTTTAATGTGGAATTGATATGACTTTAATGCATGACCTTGGTATGAGACATTTGAACATGAATGGAAACTAATTTAGACTAAAACTATGGATGTCAGGGGGAACACTTTATTTAAAAAAAAAAGGCAAAGGTAAGAAGTGTGAGGTAAATATTGTGTTTAATAAACAAACATCAGTCAGGGAACTGACATTAGTCTGGGGATGGAGAAGGGGGGGAATATAAAGCACAATGCACATGTGTAGAGGTGGGGGACATATTTATCTGTTACACAAGGTGCCCCCGTACAGTAGGAGCAGGAAGTTCTATATAACATACAGATCAGGATCCAAGTCTACGGTACAAAAACTTAGCAGCAACATGTTAACATTGGAGACCAAGGGGCTAACAAAGTAGTTTCATTTAGAAAAAGTCACAGTATTCTTTAAGCATAAATTTGTTAAAAAGGTAAAAACAGTTCTAAGCATCCTCTAGGGTCAATGCTACTCACAAGATTTGTGTGTGAAATACATAGGTAGGGAAATTATCTATACATTTATACTCTAATATAAAGACCTTCTGGTAATGGCACAGTACAAACTCTCAGGAAACGCGACAAAAATATACAATGTCTTCACGTCACATTTGCAGATTAAAATGTAACTAAGGTCTCTGGCAAGCACAATAGTTTCAGTGATCAAAAAAACAACTTCTCTTCAACCAAAATAAAGGACACCATTTTGTTAGTTCAGCTATCTCGACAGATTATGTCTTTTTTAATACAAAAATAAGGACAAATATAAATTAATATATATTAAAAGAATCAGATTGATACATGGGGGGGAGGGGTCTACTGAATAAGTACAGGTATTTATGATACAATAAATACTTGTCAGCCATGACATGGGGTAGATAAACAGAGTAGTGGATTTAACCTGGCACGCCGTATGTATAATTCTTCTACATAGGTGAGAGCATTTGTATGTGTGTGTGTTGTTCAGTAGCTGTATAAAATACCACAAGTCGTGTGTGATTATGTTTGAGCACAGCTGTGTGGAACATGGTGCGCACAGTGTCAGAGGGTTCAGGAGGTCTGTTCAGGGAGGACACAGACTACAGTGGTGGTTTCTTGTGTTGTCAGGGATTATCACTGCCCGCCTTCTCCCGTGCCTTAATGCAGCTCCTCCTAGTGGTGAGTCCGTGGTACTACCAGTTAAGGTTACTCCTAAAGACACACAACTCACAGACAGGAAGCAGGAAGTCTACAGGAAGCAGTCACCCAATCAGTGAGCGGTCAGTCCTCCAGGTAAGAGACAGTGGTACACCATTTTAGTCATCATGACCAACGAAAAAGAAGTAGTACGGAAAAAGTCAATTTTTGTTTTTCTGTCTTTTTCTCCACTTCATAATAAAAAATAAGTCTGTTTTTTTTTGTTGTACTTTACAATACGATTCGACATCCCCACCGAGGAAGCATCAATCATCAGTCCAGCACTGACATGGAAAGAAAATCTTTTTTTTCCTTTTTTTTTTCACTTGTTTTTTTTGTATTTTTGTTTTTATTTGTTTGTTTGTTGGTTTTTTTTAAGCTTTTTTTTTTTTTTTAAGGGTTTTTACAAAAAAACCAGGGTTGGTAGGGAGACTGTGCAAGGTGAAGGTTTTTTGTTTTTTTTTCTCAGGAGGAATCAGGATGTTGGACAAGGGGGACCAGGATCAAGTAAGGCGGGCAGGAACACCAAACATATCTGAAGAGGAGGAAATCTGCCAAAGGTGTTGTCTCTTTTTTTTGTATTATTTTGTTTGTTGTTTTCTTTTATGAGGAACATTTTGTACAGCCACATTTCACCACCTTCTCCACTTCTTGGACAAAGGAGGAGCCGTCAGTGCACTGGAAGGTATATTTCCTGCGTTTACTGCGAAGGGGGGTGCAGCAGGTGCCCTGTCCTTCTGCCCCCCCTGGGCAGCTGCCCCGACACTCTAAACGGGAGACCTTCTCCTGGGTTTGGCACGCCGCGTAGCCTTGCTGTCTCTGGTAGACATCTCGGACCCGTTCCCCTCGGCAGGCCACCTCTGCAGGCATGAAGAGCAAAATAACAGTGAGCATAAAAGGGCATCTATACTTATACTTTTATTTTTAATGTGAGAAGCACAAGGTGATGAATGTGGCCTTAAAGAGGATGCTGACAGAAGGACGGCAGAGCGAACAAAAGGACAGTCATGACAAAATAAAGGGGGTTTATCAAACAAAAACACTTTCATTTACAAGAATTATTATCCAGGATTATAATTCTCAAATGGTTGTTAAGAAATGACATCGATGTCAGTTACTGTGTTTATTGTGATTATATGAACATTAATGTGTTATGTTTTACTTTTTAATATTACTATATATATATATACTGGGTGCGGTTTGCCGGGGTTGGACTGTTAGGGTCTTGCGGTCAAAATGACTGAAAGAGAAACTTGAAATACACACATTCCAGGAGGTAAATATCTGTCACATCAGCAGAGGGACAAATGCATTCTGGGAGCTTTTTTTTTTTTAACCTTTAATTGGGGAAAATAAAAGCAGGGTTAGTTTTTCATCACTAATTTTGTTTCTTTATGTGTGCAAAGGTACGGACGGCGTGCTCCCAGGGTCGGTTTGTCAGGGTTCAGTTCGGTTCTCTCTACAGTCGGTGTCAGGTCAAACTGGGCACGTGAGACACGTCCCCGGATGGTCCACGTTCAGAGGGGGGTGCCAGGTACCATATATATGTGTATAAATATATATATATCAAGAAAAATATATATAACAAAAAAAAGTTAACCAAAATATGTGACAAAAAGAAGCCCCTATGACTTTCTGAACGCACTATTTCTGCAGTGTCTGACATTAACGCAATTATTGTTTAAACATTCAAAGTGTGCAGTGAAAAAGATGGAATGGGACCCAGTGTACATGGAAGGAGGGGAACGGTTCTACAAGTCTGTAAATATAGGCAGAGTAGATTAGAGCAGACAGTCTCACCTGAGTAACCCCCCGCGTGGGATTGAGAGGAAGCTCAGGAGATGCTGAGTTGAGAGAGTAATGGGTTAGAGGCTTTGTTGCAGACAGCTCACACTGTTAGACACGAGTACACACACACTGCCAGACAGTGACAGACACTGAAGCAGAAGCTTAGAAGAAGAAGTTAAATATACTTCAAAGATAAAAAGAGCATTAGTAAGAAAAGAATACATGAAGCCAGGTCACCATCCACAAACTGCATCCTTATGGCACTGTCCCAGCATGCATCTGTGTTTGTCTCACCTCTGTCACATGCCTCTCCTGTGTATCCGCTGTTACACTCGCAGTACGCCTTCCCCAGGCCTGACACTCTACATTTGCCGTGTTTGCAGTGCGACAGACTGCAGGGGTTAGATGCTTCCTGGTCCAGTTCATCACACAGTACGCCAGCAAATCCAGGCTGGCAGCGGCATGAGTAGGAGTAGGAGTTGATTGGAAGGCAGGTACCATGAATACATCTGGAATGGAAACAAAAGACAAACACTGTTACGCTTTCAATTTAGGATTTACCTCAGTTCGGTGCCGTGCAGTATTTTTCTAGACTTTTACCTTTTTTTTTTTTTTTTTTACTTTGTTTACACTGGTCGATAAGTGAAATGGATAAAATAAATTAAATATGACCACATGTGTGTTACTGATAAAGAAAAACTCAAGTCTTAAATGCTGGTTGGCTTAAGTTTCCAAGATAAGTCTGGGGTCAAAATGTGAAATTCTTAGAATTAACCAAAAAATAGGTTTTAGTCCAATTGAATATTGGTGTCAGATCTACTTCAAAACACTGTCTGGATATTATGATCCATTCACTTTACAGGTTCTTTCTAGTGGAATATTTACTAATACATTATATACATGTACATAAACCAGCATATATGTGGAATAACACACCATCATATATATTAAAAACATGAGCTAACCACCACTTTTGTCATTTTTCTGATTCCTCTTATTAAAGTATGTAAGTTTTAGCATATGTAATATCTGATGCAGATCCTTTCTAAAAAGTTATAGAGCAGTGTTATTACTCGTCCCCAGAAAAGGAGGCACAAATTTACCACAAAATGCACAAAAATATACTAAGGAATACAAAAATTGCAGAGGAAAATATATATCCAACATGCGAAAATCCATTAAAGTCAAACCAAAACATTAACACAAAAAAGTTATGAAAAATACAAAACATATTAAACTCTTCTAACATACAAAAAACAACACAAAAAATGGATAAAATATCCAAAAGATATGCAAAAATATGAATATATGTATGTAATTTACGTGTTAATTCATCAGTTTCATCAAAACAACTGTTCCAATTAATTATATTTAATCATATTAATAATGATGATGAATGAATCTATTAATTTTGACAAACCTAATTAAAAGATAAGACAAATATATATCTAAAATAGTAAAATCTACGTCTAAAATCCATATATAATAATGCTATTTCCAACCTTAACCTAATATTGTGGAGGTAAAAACAGAGTCCATATCCAAATCCTGCTACACTTACTTATTCCCTTCACAGGGGTTGTTCACTTGCTGGTCACACAGCGTTCCCGTCCAGCCGGGGTGGCAGGTGCAGGTGAAGCCACGATGGCCTGTAGGGTGGCAGTCACCCTGCACACAGGCTCCAGTCTGGCAGGGCTGGCAGCCGGGCTCCACCCCGTTCCCCAGCCACTGTCTGTCGCTCTTCTGTGCACCCCCAGACTCTTCTCCTCCGGTCCCTGGTCCCAGCCCGGCGCCAAGGTCCTGGAGTTTCCCGTTGATGTAAAGGTTACGGAGACAGCCGTGAAAGCTGGTGCCATTACGACCACTGGAGCTGTGCTGCAGCGCCGACAGACCCCCGGAGACTGAGGCACGCTCTGGCATACCTGGAACACCACAGACGTTCTGCGTTTATTGAATCTGTTTGAATCTTTTTGATGCATTTCAGATCATATTGGGATGAACTTGACTCTTGAACTAAAATGAATCAGACGCCACCTGTTTTAAGACATCATTAATGCAGACGTACTGTAGGTACATTATTTAAAGGAATTAAAAAATGACAACAGTGCCCTTTTGTCTCAGATGTCATGAAAAGAGGAAGGAGGACGACACAAAAATAGATTAAATTGTAAAATAAAAACATCTTAGTTCTTATTATACCTTCATGTGAAAACATACTCTGGTAGAAGTACTGATTGAACTACTTTACGTAAGTAAAAGTAAAAAAAAAAAGTACAACTTCTTAATTGTAATATAGTAAAAATTAAAACTGCATTTTTTTTTTTTTTGCTATAGATAAAATAATACGAGAAAATCTTCAAAAATATCCCAAAATAAATGTGAGTTACTGTGTAGATGATGTGTTTTATTGGGTCATGGTCCTCAAATTAGTGGGTATGGACAGTATGGACATTTAGGAACAATTTAAAAGTCATAAATAGGAAATAAAAAAAAGGATAATTATAACATAAAAAAAAATTCTAAATTATAATATAGTCAGTCACAATTTCTGATTTACTGATTCATGACTTATTTTTCATACTGTCACATTTATGAGGAAAAAAACTCAAAATTACAAGAAAACAAATTGAAAAAATGAGATAAAAAGTCAAAATTATGAGATTAAAAAAAATCTACATGATGAGATAAAAAGTCACATTTTCTGATTGTGACTTATTTTTCATACTGTCATATTTGTGTAGTTTGAAAAAGTAATTAGTCTATTCTGAGAATATAAAGAGTATAAAGTACAGATATTTATACAAAAATAGAATAATAAAATAAAAGTTACCAGAAAAATAAATACTCGAGTAAAGTATAGATACCTAAAAATGAAGTACTTAGTTACTTCCACCTCTCATGTTTGCTTCCTTGGATGAAAATACATTATGCATTGATCACAGAAGCTTAAAATTTCCATAGAAATCCGTTTTCTGTATTGCAGGTGCACATGTGCTGCAGTGTTTTAAATAACTTTATCTTTTTCTTGGGTACTCCATCATAAAACCTGGCAGTATTCAGGTGCGCCTGTGATAAAAGGGTGCATTAGTCTCTCAGTATCCATCCGTAGGAGAAATGGCCGTACCTTGGCAGCATTCAGGAGATGATTAAAGGTACTTTTAGTGATATTCCTTACGGCCTATGAATTTCAAATAAGGATCAAACTGCCCATCAAGGTTACTTGTGGTTTGATGTTTTATGGCCAGGATTTCAAGTTACTTTGTGCAGACCTTCAATGGATAAACTTTTTTTTTTTTTTTACTTTCTTTCTTTTTCATTTCGCAGACTTTAACAAATCACTAATAATGCAAACATGAAGTTGATCTGTTTTTTTTTTGTACTTGAATCATATTGTAACATTTAATATGAAGAGTTGCTTTGGATTTGTTTCCATTAATCATGACTGGTCAGATGTTCTGTATGCACATTTCCCACAAAATACGCAAAGAAACACAAAAAAAAGTCTAAAAAAAAAAAAAAAAAAGTAGAAAAGTACAACCAAGCACAAACCTCCACCAAGGCAGGACCCCCCCCCACCTCCTCCAAATGAAGAGAGGTCTGCCAAGAAGGTTATGTTTTTTTTTTTATGTCTGTCCGTCATGTAGCAAGATAACTCATAAAGTTATGGATGGATCTTGACATGTTGGGGGTGTCACAAGGTGATAGAATAGAATAGAATAGACTTTTATTGTCATTGCAGATACAATGAAATTTCATTTGGCATCCCTCTACATCAGCACCATATAAAAACAACATATAGCACCTCCTACATATACTGCGTATATTTACAATGTCTATATTATTTATTCACTGCTATGCACTTCTGGTTGGATGCTAACTGCATTTCGTTGCTCTGTACTTGTGACATGTGCAATGACAATAAAGTTGAATCTAATCTAATCTAATCTAATCTAATATAGTAGCAGGGATAAAAGCAAATACACACACACACCATGGATAAAATACAGTACGTCTGTTAAAAATATTTCATGTTTATAAATACTTAAAAGTGCTACTGTACTTAAAAGGTGCTAAAGTGCATTAAAATACATTAAAAGGAGGTGTTGTGCTTTTAACTACCTGTGGGTAAATGCTATGTAGCAGCCTATTGGTCTGTGCCCAGAGCGCTCTATATCTCCTTGAAATTATACATTGTGATAATAATAATAATAATAATAATAATAATAATAATAATAATAATAATAATAATAATAATAATAATAATAATAATAATAATAATAATAATAATAATAATATATTTCAAAGTGATCCAGAATCTCTTCCGGATCATCAGTGTGGTTCTCCTCAAGATTTCTTATTTTTCCCACTGGGTTTTGAAGTTTTTTTCTTGCCGAGAAGGAAGGTCTAAGGACAGGGGATGACTTTTCATATATAGAATAGAATATATGTCTGTAGTTGATTGTGTTTCTGTAAAAACCTGTGAGACGACTTTGTGGTGATTTGTGGCTTTATAAATAAAATAAAATTGAAATGAATCATCACCAAAATCTAATCATTTGTTCCTTCCCCCAACACGTCATGAAATTTTCATCAAGATCCGCTTGTAAATTTTGGAGTTATTTTGTTAACTAACAGACAGACAGATAGACAGACAAATAAACTCCGGCAAAAACGTAACTTCCTTGGTGGAGGTAAACATGCTAAATTACACTGAAATTCACAAAAAAAAAAAAAAAAAAAATGATGAAAAATTCCAAACATTCAAAAAAACCTCTAAAATATATATAAAAAACACAAAACACAAGAATGAATCTGAAAAAAAAAAAAAACAAATAAATAAATAAATATATATATATATATATATATATATGCAATTAACACGTTTATTCACCACCTTCAACAGTTTCAACAAAACAACTGTTCCATTTAAACGCATTCAAATGTTTAATCAGATTAATCACTATGATGGATTAATCTGCATTAATGCGTTACATTTGACAGCCCTATTTAACAGTAATCAGTTTCCTGTAAATTAAACTCATTGACTGGAGGCTCACAGAATAATATAGATTTAAGCAGAAAAAAGCTCCAGCCTTTTATCGGCAGAGTGAGGATAAAGTCAGACACGTTTAGGTGCTTACCTCCCAGGTAAAGTGGAGAATCAATGTTGAGTGTGGACTGTTTGTTGATGGAATTGATGGATTTGGGCGGCCCGCCATCGATGGACAGAGACAGAGTTTCATCTGAAGCGAGCAGCTCCACAGCGTGAAAACTACCGTCATTTACCGTCTCAACACTGACAGACAAAAAAACAGACAAAATATAAGAATTTGTGTCATTTAATACCTTATAGTTCTGTTTTTTTAAAAAAAATAAACAGTTTATAGAGGTTTATTAATTGGCTCAGTTGGTAGAGCTAGTCGTCCAATAACTTAAGGGTTGGTGGTTCAAATCCCACTCTGTCTTACTCAGCTGGTTGTGTCCATGTGCAAGACACTTCACCCTCCAGTGTCACTGAATGTTTGGTGGTGGTCAGATGGGTGTAAAATGGCTGCCGCGCTTCTTATGACTTTAACATTTTATTTCCCATTGAATATCACTCATTCCTTTTTTTCCCCTGAACTTTATTGAACATTATAAAGTTGCCAGAAAAAGTCCAAATTATGTGATAAAAAGTCCAAATTATGTGATAAAAAGTCAAAATTATGTGATAAAAAAGTCAAAATTATTAGATAAAAAGTCAAAATTATGTGATTAAAAAGTCAAAATTATTCGATAGAAAGTCAAAACTATGTGATTAAAAAGTCAAAATTATGTGATTAAAAAGTCAAAATTATTAGATAAAAAGTCAAAACTATGTGATTAAAAAGTCAAAAGTAGGTGATCAAAAGGTCTAAATTATGTGATAAAAAGTTAAAATTATTAGATAAAAAGTCTAAATTCCCAATCACTAAACACAACCAGAATCATTCTATACACAGCATAAGGCGCACAGTGGTTTTTATTTATAAAAGTTAAATTAAAGTCTTTTAGTACCCCTCATAGTCAATAGTTAATATTCTAATTCTGTGACACAAAACATCTAGTGCCCTAGGCGACCGCCTGGTCTGCCTATGCCTAAGGCCGGCCCTGGGGGTAGGTCTACCTTGGCGGAGGTTTGCGTGCTTTTCTAGTTCCAAAATTAATCTAATCATGTGATCTGGGTGCGTACCTGTATATAGCAGATGGAGGGTAGGATCCAGTATCGTAGCTGACCCGGAGACGACCCCTGTACAACTCCATGGCAATGTGATCATTATCCCCTTTATACAATAACACACCACTGTCTTCATCTGTGGCAATCTAAAAAAAACAAACAAACAAACAAACAAAAAAAAGTCCATGAACGACCACATCTGAAGACGTCCAGCTGAGCGTTGGACTGAGCGTGTGCACACCTGTAGGCTGATATTGGTCTGTGGTGAGATCAGATTGGAGGGAAGTTGCAAGTAGGACTCGCGGTTGACAAAGTTGACGCTGACTAGAGTCTCGCAGCGCTCGCCCTCGTATCCGTGGAGACACTGACAGCGTAGGTCTGCTCCTGTGACCACGCACTGCGCCCCGTGGAGACACTCGTGGTTATCACAGGGACTGGTGCGAGGAAGGACCATGGGAGGAGCAAACTCACAGAACAAGCCGCTGCAATGCACATTTGAGATGTATAATAAGACAAGTATCATTGTATTAACTGACAACAGACACAAGAGGGAGCCTGTTCTACAGCAAACAGGAAATGGACTTAAACTAGTCTGTCCTACAAAGTAAAACTGATGTTGTTCAGCCCCAGTAGATGTAGGTAGATTATTGGACATGAGGAAGTTATTGTTACTGCATATTAACTAGTTCTGCAAAAAACACAGTGCACCTTATATATGGATTAATTCTGGTAGTGATTAATGACTGGGAATTTTGCCTTTTTGTCTCATAATTTGGACTTTTCATCTCATAATTTTGCCTTTTTATCTAAAATTTTGACTTTGTATGTGATAATTTTGGCTGTTTGTCTCATAATTTGGACTTTTTATCTCATATTTTTGACTTTTTATCTCAATTTTGGGTTTTTATCTCATAATTTGGAGTTTTTCAACTGATAATTTTGGCTTTTTGTCTCATAATTTGGACTTTTTATCTCATATTTTTGCCTTTTTATCTAAAATTTTGACTTTTTATGTGATAATTTTGGCTTTTTGTCTCATAATTTGAACTTTTTATCTCATATTTTTGACTTTTTATATCAATTTTGGGTTTTTATCTAATAATTTATACTTTTTTTTCTCTCATAATTTTGATTTCACTTAATGCTGCTTATATATGAAAAACCATCAAAACCATTCATTGACAGTGCACCTCATAGTTTGGAAAATACACTAATTACATAATGTGTTTCAGTCTAATACAGTGATTAACTGTAAACTATTGGGGCAGGGTCCTAAATGGACATTGGTAAGAACACAGTAATGGTCTTTACTGTCTTTGTGTTTTCTTTTATTAGTACCTAGTTTTTATCTAATAATTTTGACTTTTTATCTCATAATTAAAAAATTTTATCTAATAATTTGGGCTTTTTATCTCATAATTTTACATTTTTATCTAATAATTTGGGCTTTTTATCTCATAATTTTACATTTTTATCTCATAATTTTCACTTTCTATCACATTGGACATAAATGGACATTGGTAAAAACACAGTAATGGTTTTTACTGCCTTTTTGCTTTGCTTTACAAGTACTTTTTGCAAACACCCATAAATTTTCTTTTGAGATGAAATATTTTATTACATGACACATTTAAATTTTGAACACCCCCCCCCCAAAAAAAAACCAAACAAAAAACAACAACAACAATTGCAGTTACTGCCTTTTTGCTGTTAGTAACTCACCTGTACCCCTCTGGGCAGACGCAGGTGTAACCATTGACGGCGTCGATGCACTGACCGCCATTTTGACACTTGTTCTCTTCACAGTCGTTGTAGTCTGACTCACAGTGTTCACCTATGTAACCTGGGGTGCACTCACACCTATTTTGAACACACACACACACACACACACACACACACACACACACACACACACACCAGAAGGCTTGTTAGAACACTACTGAACTCAACTCCTTGTAACTGCACACAGCTGTTTTTCCTCCATTTGATGAATAGAATCTGTCCGTGGGTGGATTTGGTCTTATTCCATGTCTTATGACATTAAAAGAAAAACATCTAAATTGGCTGCTGATCCGGACCCATAACACAACATATATTATATTATGAAATCTACATCATAAAAATCAGACTGATAAGCAGAGGTGGAAGTAACTAAGTACAAATACTTCATTTACTGTACTTAAGTAGATTTTTTTTAAGTATCTGTACTTTACTTGAGTATTTATTTTTCTGGAAACTCCCTACATTTTTGTATAAATATCTGTACTTTATACTCTTTACATTCTGACTTTTTTTCTCATCATTTAGATTTTTTTCATCTCATGATTTTGACTTTTTATCTCATATTTTTAATTTTTCCCTCATAATCTTGAAATTTCGTGTCATAATTTTTATTTATTAATCTCATAATTTAGATTTTTTCATCTTGTAATTTTCACTTTGTATCTTATGATTTAGATTTTTTATTATCTCATAATTATGCTCCCTCCCCCTATTTATGTCCTGTCCATACTCACTAAACTGAGTACCATGACCCCATAAAACACATCCTCTACACACTAACTCACTATTAAAGGATTTATTTTTGGATATTTTTTAAAAATATTTTCTGAATTTTTTCCTGCTTAAATCAGTACTATTTTATCCATAGCAAATAAAAATTCAGTTTTACCTTGTACTTTATTACAAATGAGAAGTTGTACTTTTTTACTTTTACTTCAGTAAAGCAGTTGAATCAGTACTTCTACTTTTACCAGAGTATTTTTTTCACACCAGTACAGTAGCTGTACTTCTACTTAAGTACAGAATGGGAGTACTTTGAGCACCTCTGCTGATAAGAACCACTGACCAACATGTCCACATACACAGGTCCAGTCACACCAGGCTGATCACAGTAGTGCATCACATGGGAGTAGAAATAAAACCAGGTTCAGATAAAATCTGGACAGGAAACCTTAAGAAGGAGCCAAAATCATACTCCCAACTGAGCACACGAACACACGAACACACGAACACAAACACAAACATGTTATCTGTGCAGGAAAAATCAGCAACTCATTTATTTCAGTGTGAAAAATGTTAGTCGTAAAACCCCAACGGAAAGAAACAAGAACTAAGGAACAGCAAACTTTACCAACTCTGCATGTGTGTCGAAGGGAGTGTGTTCAACTGTGTGTGTGTGTTTTTCTATCTTTATGGGGACATTGGTATGTTTACACCATCACACAATGGGGACCTCTCACTCTATGGGGACCAAAATTCAGGTCCGCAGAAAGGTTAAATATAAATAAAGGTCCCCACTAGTAAAATAGAAATGATGTGGCCCTATAAATACATGGATTTTTTTTTTCTGGAAATCCTCATAAAGCATTAGGGAAACAGGTGGAAAGCAAAACATATTTTTTTCAAAGGTTTGAAAATGTGTTTGTGTTTTACACAATGTATTTATTTTTTATGTCTTTTTTAATGCTTTATTTTTTTCTTTCTTTTTAAAATTATGATAATAATTATTATTCATTCTATTTATTTGTTTTTTCATTTTTTACATTTTTGAAATTATTACTGTTTATTCATTTTTTTAATTGAATTTAACTGTCAAATTATTATTATTTATTTATTTTCATTGTTTTTTTTTGTCTTTACATTCATGAACCAATGGCTATTTGATTACAAACTAGGTCCTCATGAGACATCGTAACCATTATGTGTGTGTGTGTGTGTGTGTGTGTGTGTGCTTGTATTACTATCTTTATGGGGACATTGATGTGTTTCAAAATCCAGGACCGCACAAGGGTTAAATATAAAAGTCCCACTAGTAAAATAGAAATGATGTGTCCCTATAAATACATTCATTTGTTTTTTCAGGAAGTCCCCAAAGAGCATGAGGGAAACAGGTGTAAAGTGAAACTTGTATTTTTCAAAGGTTTGAAGATGTGTTTACTTAAAGAAGCATTTATTTGTATGTTTTTTTTTTTTTATTAATTTAATAATTTTTTTCATTTTTATTTACAATTAAAAATATTATTTCTTTTAATTGATTTATTTTTTATGTTATTTTTTTATTTATTAATTTTTTAATAAATTTTTAATTACGTTTTCAAATTATTCTCATCATTATTATCTTTTAAATTTATTTTAAAAAGTGCTTCCATTCAAATAGCTACTTCATTACAAACTCGATCCTCATGAGACGTGTAAACAACTTTGTGTGTGTGTGTGTGTGTGTGTCCACTCACTTGTATCCCTGTGGGGTCAGAATACACTTCGAATCATGCTGACAGGGGTTCAGCTCTGGCGCACAGAAATCCAGTTTCTCTTCACATAGCTCCCCTAGGAACAAACATACAGCATATACACACACACACACACACACACACACACATATGCAGAAACACACACATACATACACACAAATCAAATCAATACCGGTGCTTTCCATGCACTTCCATAAACTATTACTTGTAATTATATATAAACCACAAGTGTCTAAGTCACTTACATTGTTGCATTGAGTCTTTGTGTGGGTACCAAAAGCACCGTGTGTGCAGCATTTGCAGAAATATGTGTGTGCGTGTGTGTCTTGTATGAGTGTGTAGTGTGATGATGGATGACTCTCTTGTGAAAAGGACCAACACAGTGGTCTGATAAATGATCTCATCTCTGGGAATGTCATTTTCCTGCTGATATTCCCGCATGTATTCTGAAGTTCTTGAAACTCCAAACTTTAAATGAATCGCTGATGAGGCGTCAGTGGATAAACCAATACTAGTCACTACGTGAAGTCCATTGTGGGAATCAAACGACCGCTTGGGGGTCAATGAGAATGCATGTATTCATGTGTGTGATGTTTCATTAATATGCTGGAGGTGCACAGATTAAAGGAGCACATCTGAAACAACAGTGTAACTGCTGAATTCATTTATGTGATAATCGACTCCTGAGCATGCCTTGCTTCTGTGCAGTTCAATAAAAACAAGTGAGGGTTGTAACAGTTAATCTGCCATATTTGTTCAGTTACACAGTGTTCCCATGCAAAGCCTTTTCCATTTATTTTACCTGATATCCAGTCATAGTATTTAAGATAAGATATACTTTATTGATCCCCCAATGGTGGAAACTCAAATGTAGAGCAGCACAGGATAATACATGTCTAAAAATATAGAAAGTTGTTGAATTGTCAAGACTGACAAAAAATAAAAATAAAAATAATAATAATAATAATAGTAATAATTTGCAGTAGGTGGCATCAATATGTATATAATTGGGCCAAAGTTATTAAAGTTAATGAAAAAATAGAGGCTACAAATATTCCTGTTTTCCATAAAAACAGGAATATGCAAACTATACTGAACAATGAAACCTTAACTAAAAAGAAACCATTAACCTTAACCCTAATCAACTCAGTTCTCATTTTTTAAAACATCTTTTCTCTTTTTTTAAATTTCATATTATTATTATTATTATTATTATTATTATTATTTAAACATATGTTAGGTACAATATCCCCACTTCATATGTGTTTTGCAGAAATAACTTTGAATTTATTGGCGGATGTAGAACATTTTAATGGTGTGATGATGGGGGCAGGGGCACATATTTCCAGGGCGTTGCAGAAGGATGGTTTTTGGAATCCATATATGTACATGGATCCAGCAAAATATATAGTATGCAATAATAATTTACTTATGGTCATATAATGTCCTGCATCAGCACCTGAATATTCTTAATGCACCTCTATCCCGTCCCCTGCTTTTATCCTTATTAAATATATCATTACAGTGCAGCTTCACATTAATGATGTGTGAGTGTTTGTGTAGTTTTTGCTGTTGAGAGTAAAACTGATATGTTCCGTTCTCCCTTATAGGCATTTATTAAATATTATAGACTAGAAAATAGTCTAAAGCAAAACCAAGGAATGGTTTAAGCTAATGTAGCACGTCTGATCCTAAACCAAAGAACGGTTTAAGCTAAGGTAGCATGTCTATTCCTAAACCAAGGAACAGTTTAAGCTAATGTAGCATGTCTGTTCCTAAACCAAGGAACAGTTTAAGGTAAACTAGCATATGTATTCCTGAACCATGGAAAGATTTGAGCTAATGTAGCATATCTGTTTGAAAATCAATGAATGGTTTAAGCTAATGTAGCGTGTCTGTTCCTAAACCAAGGAACGGTTTAAGCTAATGTAGCATGTCTGTTCCAAAACCAAGGAACAGTTTAAGGTAAAGTAGCATATGTATTCCTAAACCATGAAAAGATTTAAGCTAATGTAGCATGTCTGTTCCTAAACCAAAGAACGGTTTAAGCTAATGTAGCATGTCTATTCCTAAACCAAGCAACGGTTTAAGCTAATGTAGCATGTCTGTTCCTAAACCAAGGAACAGTTTAAGGGAAACTAGCATATGTATTCCTGAACCATGGAAAGATTTAAGCTAATGTAGCATGTCTGTTTGAAAACCAATGAATGGTTTAAGCTAATGTAGCATGTCTGTTCCTAAACCAAAGAACGGTTTAAGCTAATGTAGCATGTCTGTTCCTAAACCAAGGAACAAAAAAAAAACATTAGGATTTACAAAGTAAAGAAAAACAATGTGGTGTGGAGTAGTCTGTGGAAAGTTTAGGGAAAAAAAGGTCTGTTAAGGTTTTTGCATAAGGAACTCTGTGTGACTGAATCAGTGAGTAATTTAAGTTGTGCTGGGTTCACGACTGGGGCTGGGATGACAGTAACATGTATGAAACGGCAAGCACAAACAACCACAGATGTGTGAAAGGGCGAATCACACATTCTGCGGTCCTGTTTGAACATGGAGGACATGCACTGCTAACACTGGGAGGAACTGCAGACATCATATACAGTCTGTGGTGCTGGATATCACCATTCTAAGGAGCATGGATAAAGGAGAGGAAATGAGAAACAGGAAGGAAGGAGAGAGTGACAGGAAGGACAGAGAGAAGAACAGACTAACCTCTCTCCACCTCATTGGTAGCAGCTGAAACCACAAACAAACCAAACAAAAAAAAGAAACAGACAATAGATGATAGAAAGCAGAGCAAGACAGTGATAGGAAAGACAAGGAGAGAAGCGCCACACAGGTTAGCAGTCAGAGATGATTAGCACAGTGCAAAAGCAGACAAACAAGTAGCAACACAACAATGTTAGTCAGAAAAACATGTTCTGATGATTTGTCTCTAGTTAATCAATACAAAATGGCCTTAACCCTTTCATGCATAAATTATGACAACCTTAATCAATAGTTTTATATCTATATAGATTTTTTTCTCCTTAGTGTTTTTATTCCGACTAGTTTTCAAGATTTCAGGCTG
Source organism: Siphamia tubifer (assembly GCA_020466265.1). Lineage (NCBI taxonomy): Eukaryota > Metazoa > Chordata > Actinopteri > Kurtiformes > Apogonidae > Siphamia > Siphamia tubifer. Next base: position 7,142,085 of record CM035783.1, read on the forward strand.
GCTCAGTTGGTAGAGCAGTTGGTAGAGCGGGTCATCTAATAACCAAAGGGTTGGCGGTTCGAATCCCACTCTGTCCTAGTCAGTCCATTGTATCCTTGGGGGTGAGACACTTTACCCTCCTTGCCTCCAGTGTCACTGACACTGTTGTATGAATGTTTGGTGGTGGTCAGGTGGTAGGCGCAAAATGACAGCCATGCTTCTGTCAGCTGTGGCTACGTAGTTTACCACCACCAGAGTGAGAATGTGAGAGTGAATGATTAATGGCTCACTAATGTGAAACACTTTGATACGCTATTTAAATCCAATTCATTAACATTTCCACTCTGGAATGCATCTTCAGATTTTTTTTTTCAACCCATAAAAACTGAAATCTCATATAAACGAAAGGCACTTCTGATCAAATATTTTGTCATTTTTATCCACAATCATCCTCATGTAAACAACCCCTTAACTCTGTGACTGTGATTTACACTCAATTTGACTGTCAGGTCATAGGTCATTCATCCCAACAGCAGTCAGACTGTACAATACCTCAGTTTAAATCAACCAATCGACCTCACTATGTCTTGTCTTGTCTTGTCTTGTCTTGTCTTGTCTTGTCTTGTCTTGTCTTGTCTTGTCTTGTCTTACCTTACCTTACCTTACCTTAATCTTACCTTACCTTACCTTATCTTAATCTTACCTTACCTTAAAGACAACCTTTGTGCCATTTTTTTTGTACAGCTTACATGGAAATGTGCATGAAGGCAACAATTCACTTTTTCTAACATTGGGGTCAATCTAGGAAAAGTCATCAAATATCAGGTTAAAAAAATATCTTTTATGGGGATTTTTTTCTCATTTTTTAACAGGTTTTTTAACAGCAGCAAGATTAATAAGCTATAAATGATCACAATCAGCAAAATTACAACCAAGAAATGCTTGAGATATCCAACTTTGCATGTCACGAGTCTATAAAATGTACTGGTTTCACCTTTTATGTTGAATTCCCTGAATAAAACAGCTTTTACATGATATTGTAATTTTCCCAATCATACCTCTAAGCATCCCCCTATGTCGGCTGATGTGGAACTAAATCTATAAAATCCAGGAATATACACGAGAACAGTTTTGAATGACTCTCCACTGCAGTGACTACTATGCATGAAAGGGTTAATTATCGTGTGTGCGCTCGGTGTTTCGGTGCACTCACTCTCTAAAAAAACCCCCCTCATTATGTTACCTGTATATTCCGGTGAGCACATGCACGTGTAGTTGTTGATTCCGTCGACGCAGGTGGAGTTGTTCTCGCAGTCGTTATCTTCACAGTCGTCAATGTTGATCTCGCACGAGTCGCCTTCGAAACCCTCTGGACACACACACCTGAGATCACACACACACACACACACACACATTATATGAGCGGTTATCAGACATAAACACCTGTACAACAACATAAAAAAAAAAAAAAATCACTGGGATGTCTGAATGACAAAGGCGCACACTTGCACAAAGCACACATGCAGCGTCAGCTCCATCTACATATACCCAGGAGGGAGTCATTATTCTGTTAACATGAGCGTGCCTTAACTCTGTAACTACTACTCTGGTTTATTACTGCACACACGCAGACACACACATACACTCAGTGCTATATTATGGGTCTAATAAAGAGCTCTTATGCGACCCACTCTCTGGTGGATTAATATCTCATTATATAGTCAACGACAGCTCTTCACAATGAATATTCCATCTCCTGCAATGGAAGAAAAGGAGGCATAGTGAGATGAAAATACAGACATGAAGAGAGAGAGAGAGAGAGAGAGAGAGATGAGAGAGAGAGAGAGAAGAGAGAGAGAGAGAGAGAGAGAGAGAGAGAGAGAGAGAGAGAGAGAGAGAGAGAGAGAGAGAGAGAGAGAGAGAGAGAGAGAGAGAGAGAGAGAGAGAGAGAGAGAGAGAGATGAGAAAAAGAAGAGGCAGACTGAGAGAGGAGGACATTAAGGAGATGGACAGAAGGAAGATGAGCAGGAGGAGCTGGTTCAGATGCGGTGGGTTAAAATCTGCTTAGAGACAGACAGCCCTTCGCTCTTCTCCTGTTAAAACTAAAAAGCCTAATAAATAAAGGCAGCATCCACAGCAGGTCTGTCCGACTGAGGAGAAAACCCACTTATCTCCTGTTAATTAATTCTCACTTATCATTGCTGGTGTAGTACTACTGATGGATTTATCTGCTGAGGACACACTGTGTTGTGACCGATTTATTGTCTCTTTATTGAACTACATCTTGACTGTTTTGATAAGAATCCCTGAACACGTGTGTATGTAATATTGTATTTTACTGCAAAGCTGACGTTGAGTTGAATGCATGATTTTTTTTAATAACCTGGGTGGCGTGTCATGCAGCTGAGGTCGACGTCTCTTCTTCATGCCCCCCCCCCCCCATTTATAAGCATTTTAATTTTACAAAACAAGAACAAGAAAGCGAGGTATAGGGATGACATTTCTAATATAAACACTAGTGCTGGCAAATTATTACAATTTATAATCAGATTCATCACAGGGTTCGTGATTAAATGTTCATATTTAATCTACATCTATATTTTGTACTCACATTTCTCACAAAATACACTAAGAAAAAAAAATGTGGAAGAAAAAAAACTATACTAACTAGAGAGTGCAGACCCCCCCCCTCCTCCGATCACCACCACTACCCTGCTGATAATGTCCTCAACGTCCGTCCATATGTTCACCATACTGATGCTGTTCAGTTAAATTTAAAAGAAAACTTAACTCAACAATGTTTTGTTGGGGTTAAAATGCGGATGCTTGTGTCTTATCAGTGGACATTGTTACTTTGCAGTGAACTTTAATATAAGTTGCTCATTGCTCGACAGACGTGTGTCCATGTTGTTCCTCCGCGGACAATGTGATGACGTCATCATGACCCGTCGACTCGACTTCAACTTTATTGACGGATAAGTGGACTTGAAAAAAACTGAAGTCGTTAATGGCCTATTATATAGTTCTATTTATTATTATTATTATTACATTGATATTCATCTATATAGATATCATAGGGAATAAAGATTGGGTGTAGGAGTATATAAGTTTTTACTTCTTCCTACTCCTTTTCGAGCATGTTTAATTTAATTTATTATTATTATTATTATTATTATTATTATTATTATTATTATTATTATTATTATTATTATTATTATTATATCCTGTATGGAGCATTTGTCTGCATATCAGTTGTTATTATTATTATTATTATTATTATTATTATTATTATTGTGTATGAGCATGTGTATGTGTGTGTGTGTGTGTGTGTGTGTGTGTATGTATTATTTTTTCAGTTTACTTATCAACTCTTTGTGTATCATTATTGATTTTTTGTTGCTTCATATGGAGTGATTTTACTTTCTACATGTTTAAAATAAAGATTTCAGACAAACAAACTCTACCACAGCATTAAGGAGGTGTGAAGAAAGGTATAATTAAGGAGGGTCTATCTTCTTACCAAAAGTTACCCCCTTCTCCTTCCTTCAGGTGACAGGTTCCTCCATTTTGGCAGGGGTTACTGATGCAGGCGTGGATGGGCTCCTCACAGTTCTGGCCCTAGACACACAAACACATGTTTAGTGTTGAACAGCAGCTCTTCTTAACACTAGTGTATTTTTTTTATAGATTCTCTCTGCTCTGTTTGAAGAGACTCTCTACCAGCGAGTCAAGGACTCTGGCAACTCTTACCATATACAACAATTTTTTTTAAGTTGTCCAGTTACAGAACATTGACCTTGTTGTGTATATGTACACTGTTAAATGTTAATAATCAAATAAAGTTGTTCTTTACGACAAGTGCTGCTGGAGTTCTTGACCTACTGCAAGTTTTTTTTCTTCTCCAGACGCTTTGAAGGTGTTTTGGGTTTTACTTTACAGCTTTTTTTTGTTGGGTGGCCATGGCTCAGGAGGTATATAGACTGTGACGGTGCGACATTAAGTGATCCGTCATTTCCTGCCCCAGCGTTCTCTCTCTCTCTCCCTCTCCCCGTCTCTCTTTCTGTACGTCATGAGTGCATAAAGCGCAGCTCTCCCGCGAAGCACTGTTTAAACCGGTCATTATTTGGACCTCACTACCCAGCTGTTTCCCCGTGTTGTGGGCGTGTGGGTGTGCACCCCCAGGCGCCAACAATGCTGTGCATCGCGGCAAATACGAGCACAACACAGAGACATTTCCAGCAGCACCACAGCTCAGTACTCCAACACCAACAAATCCCACAATAATTACAAACACATTCACAGTCCACAGTCAAAGAGTCACATTTAATTTTTGAAAAAAAGTGAAATCTATCATTTTATTTTAACTTTTATAACATTTTATTTTAGTTTCAATTTGTAGATGTTAATTAAATGGAAGAAGTTCATTAAAAGTTAACGCTTACAGAGTTATAAAATCCATGTGCAACTCAGTTAAATAAAAGTCTGTTGTCCATTCATATAATTTGTAATTTAATTTTCTTAAAATCTCGTCTCAATCTCACGAACCCAATCTCACGTCTCGTCTCGTGAGCCGAGTGTCTCGTCACACCCCTAATTATTATTATAACAAAATGATTGAAATAGTTTGTGGATCTTGTCACGTTCACGTCTTGTCTCCGGCATGTATATCTACGTACCTTAAATCCATAGGGGCATGTGCAGCGGTAGTAGTGCACAGGGTCGTTGGAGCAGGTGCCGTCATTCTTGCAGGGATTGGACAGACAGGGATCACACTTTGCCTGGATACTCACATCCACTGGCCCTGTCACACAAACACATCAGTTCACACATGCAAACACATGCATACAAAGAATACACACCATGACCACGATTAGTTTTATATGACATGTAATACGTATCTGACAAGTCACACAAGTCACCATGGGTTTAGACACTCAGACAGCTGCACACAACCAGGGACATGCAATCGCCTTGTATTTTCCAACAGCTTATAGTTCTGCTTTTTTTCTCAACCATAAAAACTCAATGAATTATGAAAGAAAACTGTATTTTCCTGTATTAACCTGTGCCATATTAATTCAATTCAATTCAAAAGACTTTATGGTCACACTTTATAATACCTACACACAATTGACTATGTATTAACCATTTATTACCTATTTGTTAATGTTTTGTAAAGGTTCATACTAGTGTCTTCCAAAGATAAATGTAAAATTTGATTATTTTTAACCAACAGGTGCAGTGTTTGTATATGTGCTTTACAGGTAAACAAAGAAACAGTTGTAAACACTGCACCTGTTGGTTATAAATAATACATTTATACTACTATCAGCCTTTACAAGACATTAACAAATAGGTAACAAATGGTTAATACATAATAAACAACCCATTTATAAATGTGTAATAAATGGTTAATACATAGTCAATTGTGTGTAGGTATTATAAAGTGTTACTGTCTTTATTTATCTCCAAAAAGGGCAATTTAAAAACAGTGAACAGTCAGCAATGTCAATATAAGTGCAAGTATAAAAGTATAAAAACCACAAGTTAAATAAATAATTTAAAAACACACACCCAAAACAAACAAACAAAAAAATCCAATGGAGCAACAAATGCAAATGAGCAAAAGACAGTTATGGTGAAATATGAATCACAAAAAAAAAAAAAAAAAAAAAGGTGCTGAAGAAATTCCTGAATGTGTACATGTATGTTGAAAAGGTTCAGATATTTAAAAGTGCAATAAAAAAATTAAGATGAAAAGAGCTTTTTGCAGGACCTTGGCATGCACAACAGACATATAAATCCCTCACTTTGACAGAACACAAACTTTTAACATCTGGGATGAACAATACTGGTCAGAACACGAGGGCTAAAAGGGAAGCTAAACGGTTCAGTCTGGCATGGGATCAGAGGACAAAGAAGACCGGGCTGGGACTGTCTCGAAGAGCTGGGGTGAGAAAAGACTGGACGGGAAGTAGTGGGATGTGATTGGCTACTTTACCTGGCACCAGAAAACCACAAGGCCCCGGGACTTCTACAGTGCGTGTTAGATTAGGTTAAAAATAGGTTTCAGTCACGTGTTCAGAGTTAATGTGATATCAGAAGGTTTAAGGGTTAGACACAGTCAGCAGTCACATGTATTTATACAATAAAATAAACAGAGGTGGTCAAAGTACTCACATTCTGTACTTAAGTAGAAGTACAGCTACTGGTGTGAAAAAATACTATGGTAAAAGTAGAAGTACTGATTCAACTGCTTTACTGAAGTAAAAGTAAAAAAAAAAGTACAACTTGTCAATTGTAATAAAGTAAAACATATTTAATTTTTATGCTATGGATAAAAACAATACTTATTTAAGCAGGAAAAATCAGAAAAATATATTAAAAAAAAAAAATCCAAAAAAATAAAGCCTTTAAAAGTGAGTTACTCTGTAGATGATGTGTTTTATTGGGTTACGGTACTCAGTTTAATGAGTATGGACACAACATTTCAGAAAAATTCAAAGGTCATAAATAGGAGATTAAAAAAAACAATTAGAGATAAAAAAAAAATAAAATAAAAATTATGAGATAAATAGTCTAAATTATGAGGGGGAAAAAAATCATCATTATGAGATAAGAAATGTATAATTATGAAACAAAAAGTTTAAATTGTCATGTGTTTCACAACTTCTGATTTACTGGTTTATTTTTTCATATTTTCACATTTGTCTAGTTTAAAAAAAAGTAATGAGTCTATTCTGAGAATGTAAAGATTATAAAGTACAGATATTTATACAAAAATGTAGGGACTAAAAGTAAACATTTGCCAGAAAAATAAATAAATACTCAAATAAAGTACAAATGCCTAAAAAAAATCTACTTAAGTACAGTAAAGGAAGTACTTTTACTTATTTACTCCCACCTCTGAAAATAAGGTAAAACCAAAATCATGCAAATTAAATTCAACTTGAATGGAATCTTCTGGTCTGTTCTAAGAATCACATTAACAAAGTGTGGGCACAGTTTACTTTTACTTCTAGTTAAATTTATACATGTTTAGGGTTGAGCGCTGACTTTTAACACATATATGTCAAAAATGTTGTCATGTGTTTTGTCAGAGTGAATAACTATTATTGACAATAAGGAAGAACCTAATACTGTATCCTCCTGAGACCAAGCAACTGTCCATTACAAAAGACAGTCCATCAAAAATAAACAAAAAAAAAAAAGTGTTGTTGGATGTTATTTATTGAATTTAAAAAAAAATCTGAAATGCTTGTGAGGTGACACTCAAATCAACTAAAAAGTCTTATATTTCAACACTCTTTTGTGTTAGTTTATACAGAATGAATGTATGAAATAGTAAAAGATAAATACATATTTAAGTGTCCAGAAAAGCACTATACAAATAAAATGTATTACTATTATTATTTGCTTTAACCTGCAGAATGGTACATTTTAAGTGTGTTTATTAGGCATTGGACAATATATGAATCTAATATTCAATTGATCCTTTCTATAAACGAATGAAGAGAGGTCCGCTGAGGAGGCTATGTTTTTGCCAGTTTGTTTGTTTGTCTGTTGGTCAAGATAAGTCAAAAAGTTATGGATGGATTTTGATTACATTTTCAGGGTGTGTTGGGAGTATCACAAGGAACAAATGATGAACAAATTCCAACCATAATGTGTTATTGGAGGGCATAATAAGGCTTTATTACCTTAACATTTTCTAAAATGTTTACCTCTGCCAAGGATGTTATGTTTTTTGTCAGAGTTTGTCTGTCTGTCTGTTAGTTAGCAAGATAACTCAAAAAGTAATAGATGGATCTTCATGAAATTTACAGATTAAGTTGGTAATGGGGAAATCTGGAAATGATTAGACTTTGGTGGTGATTGGAGGGGTGGGGGTCAAGATAACTCAAACATTTATGGACGGATTTTGATTAGATTTTCAGGATGTGTTGGGAGTGTAAACAAGGAACAAATGATAACATTTGGTGGTGATCCGGAAGAAATCCTAGATCACTTTGAAATTTTACACTATGGTATGTGGAGAATACATTTCAAAGTGTTCCAGGATCCAGGATCTCTTCCAGATTACCACCAAAATGTACTCATTTATTCCTTGTGACACTCCCAACACGTCCTGAAAACGTCATCAAAATCCGTCCATACGTTTTTGAGTTATCTTGACCCCCCCCCCCCCCCCCCCCCCTAACCTAATCATTTCTACAGTCGATCTCTCCATTACAAACCTACGCTGTAAATTTAATCAAAATCCATCCATAACTTTTGAGTTATTAACTAACAGACCTTTGTTAAACCTGAGCTTAAGAGGTGAGCGAGTACATTGTTGGCTGCAGGCATCCAGAACATTCTCATGACCTGTTACAGTCCTAAAGTAGAATAGCACATTGACTGCGCAGACCCCCCCCCCCTCACCTCGGACCACCACCAAAATCGAATCATTTCCAAATCTCCCCATTACCAACTTCCCCTGTAAATTTCATCAAGATCTGTCCACAACTTTTTGAGTTATCTTGCTAACTAACAGACAAACAAACAAACAAACAAACTAAAACATAACCTCTTCCTTAGCGGATGTAATAACTAATGCAAGTTTGTAGTTCAGTCAAACATACTTCATTTTAATATCACCTTCTACATTCCAGACTAGGAATAAATCTATTGATCGTCAGAGCACAACCACAGAATGAACCCAAACCCTGTAACTGTAATTAAATATAGTTACTCATATTTTATAAACATGTCTATTTTACACTCGTGCACTCGCTCCTGCAGTACTGTTGTGCTGTAACTCTGTGTGTTTACCTGTGCAGGTGAACTTTTTCGAAGGTGTGGTGAGAAGCAGTTTGTCGGTCATGTCTCCAGGTCCAGCACAGCGGGCGATTCCAGGCTCTTTGTAACCGCTCTTCACCCAGTCTGACAACCACTGCATGTGACAGTCACAGTACAGAGGATTCGCCCCTAAAGCCCTGCCAAAGGCACAAAGGAAGAGAAGAGAAACATTCACGTATATCAGTGCTTCTCAAATTGAGTCCTCGTGGCCCAGTGTCCTGCATGTTTTAGTTATTTCCCTCTTCTATCACCGAGGTCAATTATTGATCAGCTCTTCAGAAGCCGAATAATGATGTAATGGCTTTTAGGTGTGATGGAAGAGGGAGATATTTTAATTTTTTTTATACATTTTTTAAATTAAATTAATTCTTTTATTTTTTTTTATATTTAAAACTTCTTTAAAATTGTTTTATTTTTGAATTATTTTTCTAAATATATATATTTTAAATGTTTTAAATTATTCTTTTTAAATTATTCAATTTTACATCAGTTTTTATTTTTTTTTAAAAAAAGGAAATGTCACTGTCAAATTAAATGTAAAAGAACAGTATGTTTCTATTATAATAATGATTTGGGTCTAGCAGCATTGACAGATGTGACGTCCTTCAAAACATATCGAAAAAGCAGCAAGTTAGAAAATTAACGCTTTAGAATCTCTATCCATGGTGCTGATCTCATGGAGCTTTAGGGAAACTTCTAACTGACAGATAAAAAGAGATAGTCTTAACAGGAAGTCACAAAACTAGTCTAATAATAATGATAGACTTTAACAATAATAGACTTGAACAATAATATACTTTAACGATAATAGACTTAAACAATAATAGACTTTAACAATAATAGACTAACAAAAATAACTTTAACAAAAACAGACTTTAACAAAAATATACTTTAACAAAATATACTTTAACAAAATAGACTTTAACAATAATAGACTTTAACAATAATAGACTAACAATAATATACTTTAACGATAATAGACTTAAACAATAATAGACTTTAACGATAATAGACTTAAACAATAATAGACTTTAACGATAATAGACTTTAACAATAATAGACTTAAACAATAATAGACTTTAACGATAATATACTTTAACGATAATAGACCTTAACAATAATAGACCTTAACAGCACTAAGAGCTCTACAAATGTTAACATTTTTCCTAATATTACAGAACAAGTGATGTCAGGCCAAACAAACCCCGTCTCAAAATGTGAGATTATGAGTTAGAATTTTCAAGGTCAGTCAAGGTCAAAGGTCATAATGCCATTTTGGAGCCTACATGTAGTTTCCTATTTGTTAGCAATAGTAACTGAGGACTGATCGACACTATTTACAACCACTTTTAGTGTGAATTCGAGCACACACAGAGCCAGGCCTTCGGTCCAACATCAGTGTGTGATTGAAGCTATTGTAGCGACAAAGGTTGAAGCCATATCACTTTATGGATTAAGAATGGGATGTCAAGTTCATATGCAAGTCAAGGCAGCTGAGCGAATACTTTTGGTAATATAGTGTATTATATACCCCAATAAAATCCTCAGTAAATAAGTGGCTTTTTGTCATAGTAATATGTGTCCATCTAATGTAATTCTTTAAGGTAAAAAGGCAGAGACTTGACTGACAGTGGTGCAAATATGCGTTTGTTTGTGAGCACTCACAGGTGGGAGAGCGACGACAGGTCTTTGAAGGCACCCTCTGGTATCAGCGATATGTCGTTGCCATGGAGAGACCTATGAAAATGCACGAGTAGGTAAAAGAAACAGCAAAGAGGACGGAAATGGAGAGGAGCGTGGATGTTAGAAGTCTGGGATGAGGAGCATCAGCATGACTGTCTGAGTTATCCACACCGTTACATGTGACAGGGTTGATACTCACAGCAAACGCAGCGACTTGAGTCCATCAAACGCCCTCACTGGTATGCATCGCAGGCGGTTGTAACTCAGGATTCTTTATAGATAGAGCAAACATGTTGATATGGAGGCAAATGCTAAACAGTTTTCATGGTATTTGCTCAAGTGTAGTGAGATTTCAGTGTGCAACGATTTCATTCCACTAAACAAAACGATTGAGCAAAACAGACATTTTTTAAACTCTTTGGCACAAGCACATCCATTCACCTTAAAATATACATAACAAGTGCAACCTACATGCATACTCTAAACCAGGGGTGTCAAAGTTATTTAAGTTCAGGGGCTACATTAAACCAAATTGGATCTGAATTGGACTGTACCACTAAAATAATATAATATCGTCAGCTTCATACCATAATTGCCTAAGTCATTTTTTTTGTGTGTTTTCAGAAAACTAGAAAAAAACACATTTTCTAAAAGTCACATCCATATTTTTTATTGATTTTTTCACAGAACATTCAAGTAGATGAGAAGAAAAGTATGAAAAAATAACAAAACCCAACATCATTTGTTTTAATGACATAAATTGATTGATTTAGGCATTTTTTTCTGAGAACATTTTGCTTTTTTTTTCTGCCATTTTGCATAAATTCAAACTGCCTAAGTCAAATTAATGACTTGGGCAGGTATGTTTTTGCACTTGTTTTTTTGTTTTTTATGAGAGTTCTGATTGGTCAATGACATAGGCAGAAAGACAGGATGATGCAGCAGTGGTAGGGGAGTAAAGTTATGCAAAAATCTCAATTTGTCTTAGGCAATTATGGTATGAGACTAACAATATACAAATAATGTCAACTCCAAATTTTCCTCTACATTTTAGAACAACAAAAACAGTTAAATTATGTGATGAAAATGTTCACATCTACCACCTGTCCTTGAAAACCATGTGAATAACATGGTTCTCTTCAGAAAACTAAATGCAATTTCAACAAGATCATGTCTCAGTTTATCTTTGACACATGTCAATTATAACGTAGAGATTATTTATTAGTGGATCGACAAATACACAAAACATTTAATAACAGGAAGAAGACTGTTAAACTTAGATTTGGGACATTTCAAAATGTTCATATTTCTGCAGGTTATTCATGTTTTTGTGAAACGATAGTTTGTTTTATTGTAAATACAGTAAAATGACTACAAAAAAATGTTTCTTATTGGACTGTTTTTATTTATTTTTTATTCTGATTTTATGATTTTTGGGACTGAAACTGATATTTTTACATCAGCCTAAAACAGACCACTGATATTTGGAGTCAATACTAATTTTGTTTTCTCTCTGTCAAATGGTAACAAAATCTTTTTTAATTACAATTAGAAAAAATGAAATATGACACCTCTTTTTTCTCCTTTTCCATTTTCCCTGTTTTTGTTACTCCCCGCCTTTTGTCTTCTTTTTTCTCTCTTTTACTTTTTTTATCTATCTATCTATCTATCTATCTATCTATCTATCTATCTATCTATCTATCTATCTATCTATCTATCTATCTATCTATCTATCTATCTATCTATCTATCTATCTATCTATCTATCTATCTATCTATCTATCTATCTATCTATCTATCTATCTATCTATCTATCTATCTATCTATCTATCTATCTATCTATCTATCTATCTATCTATCTATCTATCTATCTATCTATCTATCTATCTATCTATCTATCTATCTATCTATCTATCTATCTTTCATGGGTTGCACCAAACTTGGCACCTCTGCAAAATAATATTTAATGGCATTATTTACCACATTGTTTAAATCCAAATCATATCTAATGCACTTTTATCTCAAGTGTTTAACTGCCTCAGGCGTCATATGTGGTTGCGATGTTATTTTTTCTGCTAACAGTATACATTTCTGTGATCAGTGAGTCATGAATGGTGGCCCTCATGGGACATTATTTAATGTATAAATATGCAACAACATATATATGAGCTGGTTGCAGCAAAAAACTGTTCTTAATTCAATTTCTACTTTTGTTTTGTAAAGGTTATTTTGTCCTAGAGCCTTTGTAAATCTTACATTGACCTACATGCACACACACACACACACACACACACACACACACACACACACACACACACACACACACACACACACACACACACACACACACACACACACACACACACACACACACACACACACGTATATATAAACACACACTCCCACTCTGCAAAGGGACTGATTTAATTTAAGGCAAGACTCACAGGGTAAGCAGCTCGGACATGTTACTGAGGCTGTGGTTGGACAACGTGCTGATCTGGTTGTTACTCAAATCACTGAAAAGGAAACAATAACAGAAACATAAAACACACACATGCATGAACAGATGCACAAGGCACACACACACAGGCTGTATGCAGAACACAGGGCTCATCTGACTTTATAATAAATGGTTATTGATCACACACATCATCACCAAATCAGGTCATCTATGATACAAAACAGAGCTGTTGAAGAAAATCAGTTTGTTAATTTTGGTTCTAGAGCTGAGTGCAGGAAACTCATGATGCGGACAATAAGTGTGTGTGTGTGTGTACTTGTATTCCTATATTTATGACGACTCTGACAGGGTTGTACAGTCACGCCATGGGGACCTCTGATACCATGAGGACCAAAATTCAGGTCCCCATCTGTGTGAAGTATAAAAATTTCTACAAATGATGTGGCCCTATAAATACTATATATACATATATATATATATATATATATATATATATATATATAGACAGGGTGTCCCATAAGTGTCCACACATAGGAGACATAATACATCCCATACATATATGGTTCTAACATGTATATCTTTATATTTCAGATGTTCTTTGATGTGTTCTTCAGCAGTGGAAGACATACAGTCATATACAGTACAGTACATTATATAAATAAAATGTTTTATGTCAACAAATGTTTATTTTTCATATATATATATATATATATATATATATATATATATATATATATATATATATATATATATATATATATATATATACATATATATGTGTGTGTGTGTGTGTGTGTGTGTGTGTGTGTGCGCATTTTTTATTTAAAAAATATTTAATTAATATTTATGAAAAAAATATCTAATTTATTTATTTGTCATATTTTTACATTTTTAATTTTTTGGGGGAAAAACATGTGTTCACACTCACTACCCAAAGGCTACCTTACCTAGTAATGATTACAAACTTGGTCCTCATGAGATATGAGGACCACATACCAAGTGTGTGTGTGTGTGTGTGTGTGCACTTATGTGTCATGTGTGTCCACATACAGAGGGGGAGACTTACATGAGCGTTAAGTGTTTGTAATTGGAGAGCTCCACAGGAACCTGAGTGAAGTGGTTACCGTCCAGATACCTGAGAGAGCGAGACAGACCAGAGCAGAGGGAGAAGAGGTGTGGAAACAAAAGAGGAGGAAAAAAAGCAAATAGACAAGATGTAGGGAGGATTAGGAAAGAGAGGGAGAAAATTAAGTTATTTAATCACATGGGAAATTCCTCATCTCTAGCAGTGTGAGCAGTCATTACCACTGAAGCCATAATAAACACTGGAGTTTAATATCCCCACAGGCATCTTCATACACACACACACACACACACACACACACACACACACACACACACACACACACACACACACACACACACACACTAAAATCCTTCCTCTGTCGCTCTCTTACCGTATGCTATTCATGGACTGAATTAACTGAATTACAGTAATCAAGTCTTTGTTGTCTTCATCATTTCATTCATGGTAAAAAAAAAAAAAGATTGAATTTTACTTTTTACTTCATTATAATTAAGAAGTTGTACTTTTTAAATAAACTTTTACTGCAGGAATTGAATCAATACTTCAACTGTTAGAGTGACACAGTGGTGCAGTGGTTAACACACAAGGTAAGAAGGTCCCTAGTTCGATTCCCACACCAGACCTTTCTGTGTGGAGTTTACATGTTCTCCTCGTGTCTATGTGGGTTTTCTCCAGTTTCCTCCCACCATCCAAACACATGCACTGATAGGTTAACTGGTTAATCTAAATTACCCATAGGTATGAATGTGACAGTGATTGTTTGCCTATATATGTTCAGCCCTGAGATGAACTGGAGACTCATACAGGATGTACCCCACCTTCACCCATTGTAGCTGGATTAGGGCGCCAGTGACCCCCATGACGATAAAGCGGGTTCAGATGACTATCTTTGTTAACCCTTTCATGCATTAATTATAAAAACTTTAGTCAGGATTATTTTTTTCGAGGTTTTTATTCTTTTTTAGGCATGAAAAAAAAACAATATGACTGACATTTTTTTAATTAACCTATCTTTTCATGGAGTTGCAATTAAACTTACATTTAATTGTTGAAGCAAAAAAAAAAAATACCCATTTATTTAAAACACAATAACAGATAATGATAAACCGTGTGAAAACTACAGTATGAAATAAAATGTAAAAAATTCAATGGAGCTAATCTGGTGTTTTCTAGACGTTTATCATATTATACAATACTTGTTATTAATACTGCATGGAGATAATGAACCAAAAAAACATTCTTGGTTAAAAAAATTAGTATTTACAGTCTAATAACAGCTAGAAAGTGATTTACATAAAACATATTACTGCAGATGAGGTTTATCAGGAACAACAATTTTACAATAATAGCATAAATTGCAGTGTATGGGATGGTGCAGAAGTGTGCAGCATATAGCAAATAGCTGTCCACTAGCCTGAAAGGGTTAATATACAATTTTATTTTATTTGTTTTGAAGCATGGTCTCCACAGAGAAAATTAAAATACTAACAAGCCGGTTGTCTGATGTTTGATTAAAGTATATAATTTTATAATCAGCAGGAATTGTGTCTGTGATGAGTTTCTGTAATTAAATACTCAGACAGCCCACCTGTACGGCATATCTGTGTGTTTTTGTGTATGCTATTCATCAATTGTATTAAGTCTCCTTAGATACAAGGGAAAACAAACTTATCGCAGATGGACAAAAAATAAAATATAAAATGGGACACATCACGTCTACAGCTTATAAAATGTTACTAATGATTTTAAATACAGTTATAGTGACAATGTACATGTCAGCTGTTCTCAATAAGTATCCTGCAAAATGGCAAATCAATACACGTATGTATATATATATATATATATATATATATATATATATATATATATATATATATATATATAATGTATTTTTTACACCTGAGTGAAATATTAAGATGATTATTTATGCTCACAATGCAGCAAGTATTTCACAAACCTAGATGTAGAAAGCAATTAAAGAGTTAAAGACTTCAAGGTTGAATAAAATTAAATAGAAGTAAATCTGAAGTATTCTGTATTATATATTAACCGTAAAACTTACAGACATAAAAAAATAAATAACTAATTACAGGCTTTTATGACTATTTACTATGTGTGTTTTACAAATATAAAAACGGTTTCTTTCCTACTGTGAATAACTTTGTGAATTAACTTGACTTACATTACTTTACATGGCTCACATTTGTTGCATGAGCATTTATCCTGGTATGAAAATGCACTAAAATATATATACTATTACTGATTGGACTTTATTTATTCATTGTTTTTTTTTCTCATGTTTTATGTATGCATGTATGTATTATTTATGTATTTAACTTCAGTCCATATAGTGAATGGAAAATGGAAAATCTGAGCTGAAGCCAAAAACTGATGCAACTGTGGTAGCACCTCCGTGTAAAGTGGGGGTACTATTTTGAATTTTTATCAGACTGGAAATGTCAGGGCTGTATGAGCTCTAGTGGAGCATCCAATCGATTAACCTGCACATTATAGCATCACTGTCCTCCTGCTGTCCTGTCAGATGTAGATACAGCCAGTAGACTGTCTTCATTAGGTTCAGTAACAGTCGTGGAAAGGTTACTTTTGATATAAAAAATATGAAAAATATTGGTTCTGCAATATATCGAAATATTATATTTCATGATAGTGTACTGATATTTTTTCTATTTATTCAAATGCAGACATGGTGGTAGCTTATTTTTCTTTATTATTATTTACATTGTTTTATGCTCAAAAATAATGATTCGATGTTGGATGATTCAGGGACTATGCACGATTCATTACTAACTAATAGAATATGTACATATGGGTAGGATCTTAAACTGTAGTGTATTTAAAACATCATTTAACTTTTATATTTTTACAAAGAAACATGTGGTGATATAACATTAGATTCTGTTCTGATCAAATAAAATGTGTTCAGGATCCGTGCATATTTGTGGTATAATTCCATTTTAACAGGTAAAAATCTTAAAAAAAAAAAATTACTCAAAATATATTCAAAAATTTCATTATCAACAGTATCGTGATACATGGTGATATATCATATTGGGATCCAGTATTGTGATTCAACAGATTCTTGCCAATAAACACTTGTACTTCAGATCACTACTTAGTCTGTTGAATTGATAAGTATTTGAACTACCTCATTAATGTACAAAATATACTTTTGTAGCAATATTTTGAAGCAGAAAATGTCATACAGGGAGTATTTAGCCTGACATTTGTGTACCAGGTGACTGAGACAGTTACCGTATTTTTTGGACTAAAAGCCGCTACTTTTTTCATATGTTTTGAACCTTATACAAAGGTGTGGCTATTCTGTGCATTTTTCTTCCACCACTAGGGGCGCTCTAACCGGAATTAGAATCAAAACTACTAAGAAAAATCACTGCAAAGAAGAATACACTACTTTTTCTTTAGCAGATAAAACACGCGCGACAAATGACCAACTCTTATTTTCAAATCCTCACCCCTTCATCATGGAACCCACAGAAGATCGTACGACGCAAGTTTTAAGTTGAAGGCTATCGATCTTGCTATCCAGGAAGGAAACCGTGCTGCTGCACACAAGCTTAGCATCAATGAATGTATGGTGAGACGTTGGAAGTCGCAGTGGGAAGAGCTCATTCAATGCCAAAAGTCGAAAAAAGCAGGTGGCCTGAATTTACTGGAAAATACTGGTTATTTTTTTTCCTCTCGGTTCTGTTCCATTTTAATCAGCAAAGTTGCTGCTGTATTAAAAGGCACTGTTAGCAAAAAAAAAAAAATCTGCCCAGGTACATACATGTAACTACATTTACAGTTCAAAATTGTTCTGTAAATACAGTAAATATCAGATTTTTTTCAACATATATACCTGCAGTTTATAATCTGGTGCGGCTTGTATATCTTTTTTTAAATACAGCGGATGCGGCTTATATACAGGTGCGGCTTATGGTCTAGAAAATATGGTACACATGTTCATGCTAACATGGATAAATGGTGCTAAAGGGTTAACACTGCAGAGTGTGTTTTCTACTCACAGTTCGGTGGTCTCTTTGGGCAGACCTTTGGGCAACGTGGTGAGGCCTTTGTTGCTACAGCGGACCACAGTGTCCAAACAGGAACACTCTGCAGGACACCTCAACACCGGAGAGCAGCTGTTCTCATCATTACCTGAGAAAGGTAATTACAGGTATAAAATCAGAGATAGAGTAATTAACCCTGGGATTTTACAAAAAGGAGGATGGAAATAGTGTTCATGACCTGGACTTATAAGTTGTCGCCAAGAGTATATGGAGTATACATACTCATTTTTCATTCATCATTGAGTCCACACACTTCTAAATCCTCCTGAATTCAGTAGTATTTGCAAGCAAAATTGTCTATTTTTCGTCTTGTCTATTGTCTGGCAGCACCTTGCATCATAGGAGCTGTCTGCTGGTCTATGAGTGTGTATGAATGTGAACGATCCTTAGGTCAAAATTGGATAAAACAGGAAAAGGTCGTTATAGTTTTTTCCCATTATTCATTTAAACACAAAAACGAAAAATGAAAAACAGATCGTTATCCGTTTTTTCATTTTGGTTTTGGAAACAAAAAATGAAGAAACGAGTTGTTTTTTCGTTGTCTTATTTTTGGTTTCATTTTGAAAAACAAATGAACGAATGATACACGGATTTTCTTAGCGCTGGGAACATCTGGAGAAAGTTAGAAATGACTAAACAAAATGGTGGATTACGGAGCTTAATGACTATTGTTAATTCTGTAAAAAGACGTTTTCTCACATTCTTCACTGATCTTTGATAAAGAGAAATAGTCACCCAGTCGGCAGCCATCTATCATAGTTGTTATTCTTCTTCTATGGTTGTTTGCGGTTGTTTCATCACTTTGTTACGCCCGCCCTCTAACTCTATACTTCACTGTGATTCGTCGGCCAGTTTCATGGAAATCTGGCCAAAAGGATAACTAGACTGTCCCCTGGAGCAAAGTAGATTCACTGCCGTTAGGGACGTTGAGCGCAGCTAAGCTACAAAATTCCCTCATTTTGTATGGATCTGTTTCTTCCCTCTTTACGTCAACTCACTGAACCTCAGTTATGCTCTATATTACTGGTGTTATCTCTTTGGGTTGTGTTTTATTTTGCTGTTGTGCCCTTCTGTTTGGCTGTCAAAGCACTTTGTAAACTGTTTTTAAAAGGTGCTATATAAATACATTTATTACTATTATTATTATTATTATTATTAATAGTAATAAATGAGCAGTAGGTTTCACTTTCCCTTCTGCGAGCTGCGGTGTGCCCCAGCCAAATGAAACACGCCCTTTATACATTATATTCCTGGGCATGGCGTTAAACTGCATCCGGTGGTGGGGCTGCATTGTGGGAACTTTGCGGTTTTGGAGAGTGTGGAGTAACTTCTTAACCATCACTGCTCCCAGGTTCACTCTGGCCCGGAGCGATAGGACCTAAAAGGGCCCCTGCCAAGGGTTACTGGAACTCAATAGCCCGGTTATGCAAGCAGTCTAGGAGAAGGAAACTCCAAAATTAAATCCACCTGCTGCCTTGTAGGTTATGCCTGAATCTCAGGCAAAGGCTAGGTCCACAGCCGACAACTGTGGTTGGCGTCAGCAAGGGGCATGCGGCCAGAAAACCTTGCTCCAATAATAAAGAATGACAGCGCTTCCAAGACTGGAGAATGTGGCGAAGAGTCATTTGACCATCCAACGCAGGGGTGTCAAACTGCGGTCCTCAAGGGCCGGTGTCCTGCATGTTTTAGATGTTTCCCTCTTCCATTACACCTGGAGGCCATTGCATCATTATCAGTCTGATGAGGAGCTGATTATTAACTCTTTAAGTGTCAGCGCTGATGCATTCTGAATGGATGATTTAGTTTAAATATTCAGAAAAATTCAACCATTTTCCTTTTAGTTTTATGGGTGGAAAAGGTGTCAAAAAGCAAAAAAAAAATATTTAATAATAAAAAAAATTTAAAGGCAAAATTAAAACTGCTGGGACCAAATTTTAATAGTTTGGGTTTTTTTTTCAAAATGTTCTACATTATTTTTCATTTTGTAAACATGTATTAGTTTTTTGTTCATTTTGTGCTGACTTTGTTTATTTTTCTACATTTTGTTTTTTTTTAAATGTAATTTTTCTTTGATTTTCTGCCATTTGTGTCGTACTTTGCTCATGTTACCAATTATTTTGTTAGCTTATTATTAATTTTTGTTTGTGTTGATGCTCATTTTATTTAATTTTGTACTGATTGCTAAGATCTCAGGAGTTAAAGGGTTAAACTGAATCACACTGAAGAGGGAAATCTCTAAAACATGCAGGACACCGGCCCTCGAGGACTGGAGTTTGACACCTGTGATCCAACCCTACCCTACACTGGGTGACTAGTGTGGGAGAATAGGGATGTAAAATGAGATGATGATGATGATGATGATTCTCACCATCTTCACAGGCAAAGTCCTGGACAGCTACATCCTGAATGGGGATCTCCTTCAGGAAGTAAGGACTCTGACACCGTGGGTTACCCGTCACAATGCGTTTCCGTCTCAGCCAATCACCGAGCCAGGCCAGGTGACAGTTACAGTTGAAGGGATTGGCAAGAAGATTACTGGAGAAGACAAAGAGAACTTGGGGCGTGTTTTCATGTACGTGCATATTTCTGTCCAGACTGTGTATAAGTGTGTTTGTTTATACTCACAGTGTGGACAGGGAGTGCAGTGTGTCGAAGGCTCCGGGATTCATGGAGGTGATCTGGTTGTCGTAAAGTGACAGCAGACGCACTGAACTTAACCCCACAAAGCTGCTGTTACTCACACAGCTGATTCGGTTGCTCCTCAGCATACTACACAGGTACACAGATGTACATAGTCAAATGTACGCTCCAAAAAATTAGACATTCATGAGGATAAGAAAATTCTTTATGCATGCTCACATGTTTCTGTGGATGTTTGTGTGGACACTGTCACTGTATGTGTGAGCATATTTTAATATTAAATACATGCTTAATGAGATAATGTGATTGCATATGCATCTACTGCTGTAAAAAGAAAGGAAACGGAGCTCATTTCCTCAACCTTTTTATTCCAAAGTGAGAGTTCTTCGAGCTGACTCCAGAACTTGCACTTGTTTTTCTTAATTTACCTGTAGTTTTGTGTAATTATGAATTTATTTGACTAATTATTTATTGTTAAATGTATCTGTTATTTGTGTTTTAAATCTATCTGGTCCAGGATTCCCTTGTAAAAGACATTTTTAATAACAAAGGGATTTTCCTGGATGAATAAAGGTTGATAATGAATAAAAATGTAGTGTGTGAGTGCAGTGTGCGTGTGTGTGTGTGTGTGTGTACCCACAGTGTCCGCAGGCCACCCAGTCCCTTTAACATGCGGTGGTGTACGTTCTCTAGTCTGTTTGAGGTCAGAATCAGCTCATTGACCCCCGAGGCTCCTTCAAATGTTCCCTCCTCGATGTCAGTGATACGGTTATTACTCAAGTTACTGCAACAATAAGATGTGGACGAAGAAAAAAAAGGAGAGAAGACAAGAAGAAAGTCAGTAAATCAGTTTGAACGAGGAGTAGAAGAGTGTACATATTATACACGGTGTTCATACTGTACGCCATAAAGTGTACTTCAGTTTTATTGCTCAGGTCTTCATTTTATATTTGGTTCTTTATGTATTTTTTTTTTTTTTATGCACAAAATGTCAAAGGAACAAAGTTGCATTTGTGAGCTGATGTGCAGTTGAAATCAGTACATTTGCAATCAGGTGGCAGCAACAGTGAAAATGAACAGATTGCCCAGACACCTGCTATTATGATAAATATTGATTTCCAGCAGCGTTCTCAAACATTTGGCTTAGGAACCAAATACGGCCCAGAAAAAGTTCCAATGTGGTCTGTAGGGTAAAAATTTCACAGTGGAACTCATTTTAGTTCAGGTTCCACATTCAGACCAATATGATCTACAGTAAAATAATTAGACGATAACCTACAAAAAGTAATAACTCCATATTTTCGTCTCCATTTGATGTGAAAAAATATTATGTTACATCTATAAATAATGACGTCAAATGTTTGCCTTTGTTTTAGTCTCTTCAGTGCAATTTATGAAAATACTCACATTTACAAACTATCCTGAAACAAAATGTGAATAACCTGAACAAATATGAACAACTTGAAATTAAAATTGAAAAAAAAAAATTAGCACAATTTTGACAACTTTCTGCCTGTGTTTAGTGTCTTCGTAGATCCGATCCATTCAGGGAGAATATTTAAAAAAATGACACTTATTTTTCTTAAGAATTTTTTTTTCAGGTTATACACATCTTTTTTGTTTGCACAGTTTATAAAATTAAGTATTTCCATAATTTTTTTGTTTTTTTTTTTACACTAAAATACAGACAAAAATTTGCACTCATCATTAAACTGGTCCAACATAAAACTAATGAATTTTCACTACATGTGTTACTGATAAAAAAAACTTCGAGTCTTAACTAGCTTGAAGCTGATTAGACTGAACCTGTGGGTGTCTACGAAGGGGAAATACAGTTTGGAAAATTTGTCCAAGGACCAGAGTCACAGCTGCATCTGTGGAAAATGAAGCTGACGACCAAACCGATGTACAGTCGGTGTTCCCTTGTGAAGAAATGCTGGTTGGCTCAAGTTTCCAAGATAAGTCTTGGGTCAAAATGTGAAATTCTTCAAATGAATAACATTTGTAGTTGAACCACAACTAAAGAGGACAATGTGGAAGACAAGAAGTGTCTCTTACACTGGTGTATTAGTAAAACGCTTCAGGAATGAGACGTGTGTGTTCGTGATAAAAAAAACAAAAGTTTTAAATGCTGGTTGGCTCAAGTTTCCAAGATAAGTCTGGGGTGAAAATGTGTAATTCTGAGAATGAACAAGAGAATAGGTTTTTGTCCAAAGGAATATTGGTCTCAGATCTACTTCAAAAGACTGTCTGCACATTATGATCCATTCACTTTCCAGCAGGGGCCACATTCAGCCTGATTTTATTTCCAATGGGCCGCTCCAGTAAAATAAAAATATAATAACCTATGAATAATGACAACTGTAAAGTTTTGTCTTTGCTTTAGTGCAAAGAAAGTATGAAATTATGAAAATATGAAAACTATCCAACTAAAAAAAAACCCAACAACTTGTAAAACCTGAAATTTCTTAAGAAAAACAAGTGGATTTTCAATAATAGTATGCCTCAATTGATCATTTCTACACTTAACAAGCAGAAAATTGTTAAAATTGTGCTTAATTTTCTTTAGACATTTTAAATTGTTTATTTTTGTTCAGGCTTTTCACATTTTATTGTTACAGCATAGTTTATAAATGTAAATATTTTTAGAATTTAATGTTATTTTTTTGCTCAACTTGTCGTTATTTATTGTCAAAATGTAATATTTCTTTCACATCAAACTGAGAAGAGAATGTAGTCATTATTTTTATTTTATTTATTTTTGTAGGTTTTTATGTTGTTATTTGACATTAGATCATATTGGTCTGTATGTGGAACCTCAAGTAAAATGAGTTCCACAGCCTTGTCTGTGGAATTATTACACTTTGTAATTTCCTCCCAGGGGCCACACTGGAACCTTTGGTGGGCCGCATGTTTGAGACCCCTGCTTTACAGGTCGTTTCTAGTGGAATATTTACTAATCCATTGTATACATGTACTGTACATAAACCAGCATATATGTGGATTAACACACCATCATATATATTAAAAGCATAAGCTAAGAGCACTTTTGTTAATGTCTGAAGCAGATACTTTCTGAAAAAAAAAAAAAAAAAAAGGAGATTATTTATTATATTATGTATTTAAAGGTTAATATGTTATTATTTTACTAGTCCAGCCCAATGCAGATCAAATCGGGTTAAATGTGGCCATTGAGAGAAATTAAGTTGAGACCCCTGATCTGCAGTGATGTAAAAGTTATATTATTTCCAATATGACTGCATTGCAAAAAAAAATCCTCAGACTACATGTGATGTGTGCCATCTACACCGTTATGACAACAATAAAGCAGCAAAAAAAAAAAAAAATCAGATTTGGGGAAACTATTCGTGCAGCCTGAACGCCACCACAGACAGAGACACATGACAAACAAACACTGCCTGACCTGCGCATGACTTTTGACTACACACAATGTTTTGTGTTCGTGCAAGTGACTCACATCTTCCTCAGCTGAGGCAACTTTTTGAAGATCCCTGTAGCCTCTAGCACAGTGAATTCATTGTTGTTCAGGCGCCTGAGATGAGAAGAGGGAAGGTGGTCAAAGACAAAGACAGAGAACAACAAAAGGGACAGAAACAGAATAGGAGGAGGAGATAAAAGGCACCGTGAGGTTTTCGATATACCACACACAGATACACTATGGAGTCCATAAATGCATCATGACTCACAGTTCCACGGTGTACTGGGGGATGTGATCGGGTATTTTGGTGAGTTTCTGGTTGGAGCAGTCAACTGTGGTGCCTTCACAGCGACATTTTTCTGGGCAGGCCAAGTCGGCGAAGCAGTCTCCCCCGAGCTTGCTGCGGTAATCCTCAGTACCTGGTTATAATCACAACCGCAATGTCATTGAATGCCCTCAGCAGACGAGACTGGAGCCCCGGCGTTTACTGGTGCCAGATCCAACACAAACACTGTGGATGGCTGCAGTAAAGGCCATGATACAATGGAAGGATTCTGAGACGCTGCAGAGGGCCTGTGATGCTTTTGTTTGGAAATGGGAGTTGTCAGAATTAACCAAATAGACTCAAAAAACCACTGCTGATTGAGCTCATATGCAGCACAACCCATGGGCATTACGTCAAAATGCTTCATGTGTACCGTGGCCTCGGTATCAGAAAACGCACAAACACACAAGTCAGGATCAAGACATGTTTATGGGCACGCATACATACATACAATTTAAAGAAAGGGTTTTGGGTTTTTTTTGTTGTTTTTTTGTTCAGGTCTGTCAAACTACAAAGCAACTGTTAGTGTTAGAAACCACAGCACAGAACAAAACTGCATCATATATTAGACCATAGCGGAAACACACACACACACACACACACAGAGGCTGAAGGGGGCGACAGAAGAGTGCCGTCTCTTGCGTCTCGGCCAAGCTGCAGGGGTTTGCAGGGCCGTTCCATGGTGCTTGACAGAACCATGTTCCACTATAGGAACCTGGCAGCCACATGGTTAGATCAAGCACAAAGGAACAACCTGCTGACTGACTGCTCCTCCGCTGGAACACAGGGATGGGGAAGAGAGGAGGAGAGGAGAGGGGAGGGAGGGGAGGGGGGAGGAGAGAGGGAGAGGAGAAAGTAAGAGAGGAGAGGCAGAGAAGAGGAGAGGAGAAGGAAAACAATAAGGGAGGAAAGGGGGAGGAAAGGAGACGAAGAAGAAGAGAGAGAAGAGAGGAGAAAAGAAAGTAAGAGAGGAGAGGAGAGGAAGAGGAGAGGAGAGGAGAGGAGAGGAGAGGAGAGGAGAGGAGAGGAGAGGAGAGGAGAGGAGAGGAGAGGAGAGGAGAGGAGAGGAGAGGAGAAAAGAAAGTAAGAGAGGAGAGGAGAGGAGAAAAGAAAGTAAGAGAGGAGAGGAGAGGAGAGGAGAGGAGAGGAGAGGAGAGGAGAGGAGAGGAGAGGAGAGGAGAGGAGAGGAGAGGAGAGGAGAGGAGAGGAGAGGAGAGGAGAGGAGAGGAGAGGAGAAAAGAAAGTAAGAGAGGAGAGGAGAGGAGAAAAGAAAGTAAGAGAGGAGAGGAGAGGAGAGGAGAGGAGAGGAGAGGAGAGGAGAGGAGAGGAGAGGAGAGGAGAGGAGGCTGGAAAAGTATGAAAATAAGAAAAGACAGATGAAGATGAAAAATGCATGTAAAGCAGCTCATTATGTGTAGAGGAGATATTAGTGATATGTTTAATAACATATTAATTAATTCCAGTGACGACTATGGAAGAAACTTATTTTTCATGTTACATCAGATGGTGTCAAACATGCAAATCAGTAACTGACACCGAAAATTGGCAAAATACACAAGCTATCATTGCAATAAATGGTGATAAATCATTTAGAAACTGACACAAAAGTTAAATATTAGATTAAATAATTAAAGAATAGATTAAATGTAAGAAAATACTTTATTTTAAGTTTTAAAAAAAGGCAAAATACAGAAGATATTATTTCAGTAAATGTTGATAATTCATTTAGGAATGGACACAAAAGTTAAATATTAGATTAAATATAATAAAATATGTGATTTTAACTGAAAATGTACTAAATACAGAGGATATTATTTCAGTAAATGGTGGTAACTCATTTAGGAATGGACACAAAAGTGACAGTGAGTCTTTATGGGTTAAGTATAAAAAAATTCACAGGAATCTTTGTTGAGAACTACTCTGACCTACAGAGTAAAACTGAGAAAAATGACCTTAAAGTTCTCTTGATTACTGGACATGAGGAAGTATTGTTACTGCATATTAACTAGTTCTACGAAAACCACAGTGCGCCTTATATATGGATTGGGACTGACTGGGAATTTTGACTTTTTATCTCATAATTTTGGCTTTTTTTCTCATAATTGTTGCTTTTTATGTCATAATTTTTGCTTTTTTTCACAATTGTTGCTTTTTATCTCATAATTTTTGCTTTTTTCTCATAATTGTTGCTTTTTATCTCATAATTTTTACTTTTTATCTTATAATTTTGACTTTATCTCATGAATTTGACTTCACTTAATGCACCTTATATATGAAAAACCTTCATAAAAAAACATTCAATGACAGTGCACCTTATAGTGCGGAAAATATGGTAATTACATAATCTGTTTCAGTCTAAAACAGGGATTGACTGTAAAATATTGGGGCAGGGTCCTAAGCGGACATGGGTAATGACACACTAATAGCCTTTACTGTATTTTTACTTTTTGCAGTTACTGTCCAAACACCCACCAATTTTCTCCAAAACGACAGACATTTGAGATTAAATATTTTATTACATGACAAAGAATGATTTGAACGTTGCAAAAATTTTCACCCAAAAAATTTAGTGACTGACTACGTGCTTTTCGGGGCAGTAATGTTAAAGTTTACTCTGCCAGGTTTCTGATTAGGATATTAAATAATAAGCTGTGTGTGACTTTCACAGCACTGACATCAAATGTAACTGAAAAAGAATAAATAATCTTAATAAAATATTGTCCATTGACGTAAAATAGTCAATTATTCCATACAGCGCTGCAGATGAATTCCACTTTAACTGTGCGTAAGTGTGGTACAGTACTAAGTTAATGTGTTTAGTTTCCACTACTGGAGCCAGATGGCCTGAAGAAATGTATGACTTTGAATATGAAGAAGGCGGAGAAGATGAACGGAGCGTCTAGTTGAAGTATCAAGGGAAAAAAAGCAGGTAATAAAAAAAGAGAGAAGGGAGCATCTAAAGACATCTACATTCAACATGTTACACAGGATCAGAGACGGAGCCGTTAGAGAGGAGTGGGAGGAGAGTTACAGCAGCACTGAAGGCAAGAGAAGCAGGAACGTACAGGAAACACCAACGTATACAAACGTAAACACACACACACACACACACACACACACGCATGTACAAAGAAACAGCTTGAAGAGAAAGAAACATTGCATAAATATGTGTGTACATATCATGAACATTGCATTTGTTGGTGTTTGTTTCACAGACAAGAGGAGTCACAAGGGGGAGGAGCCACTGCGGTAGAGGTCAAAGGTCGGACGCCAGGTTCGGGATACAAGAGGTGAAGGATTTTGGAGATGACGCAAGAATCGTTTTGTGTTTCTGTGTGCGTTACTTACAGCCGACATGGTGTACTCCTGAGTGTGTGACAGAGGCAGTAGGAGAAAGAAGAAGGGAGTTGACTCGTTTATTTGAACATGATGGGGAGGGGGGAAAAAAAAAACGCTGATGAGGAAAAAAAGAAATAAAACTGCGAGAATTTTATGTTGTTTTTTTTTTTTTTTTTTGCACGTTCAGTCCCCAGGCAGTGATTCATTTAAATGTGTAATGACTCGTGAGTAGTGAGAATCATGCTGGCATAACATGACATTTCTTGGGTGCTTTCATCCGACTCACATCCCAGCTTCATTTGCACATTTTTGCACATTTTTACACCTTTACTCATCTGTATCTACCTCTGTCAGTTCTGCATATTTACCTTTTCTGTATACACAATACCCACATTTTGCACTTTCCTTAGTAATAGTAGTTTGTATTCATATTCATTACATATTTATGCGTTTTTTTTTTGTTTTTACTTCAACACTTGTGGTATTCTGTGAGGTAGAAAAAGTAAGATTTTTATTGTACATGGAAACCACTTTCTTTACTGCGGACATGACAAGAAATGTTTGGAATCTTTAATTTGATTCATTATGAGATAAAAAGTAAAATTATGAGATGAAAAGTCAAAATGTAGAGAAAATAATATCATATATAAAGTCACAGTTTCTCTCTGATTAGTTTGTAAAAGTAACGAGTCTGAATGTAAAGAGTATAAAGTACAGATATTTATGTAAAAATGGAGGGAGTAAAAGTAAAAATTTGCCAGAAAAATAAATACTAAAGTACAGATATCTAAAAAAAATCTACTTAAAATACAGTAATTTAGTACTTTTACTTAGTTACTTTCCACCTCTGTTTTTGTGTATGTGGTGTTGTACTGTATGGGGCCATGTCACTGCCGTTAACCTATGGTATTGAAAAAACCCCAACTTGGCATTGTAAGAGGTAACAGTATTTTGGGAGGGTATTTTTGTATTATAATGTAATTTACAATCACAATCTTTGGATTTTTTTTTTTACAATGTTTTTTTTTCTTTCACGCTTCTCAGGTTTTCAGTTTAAATGTTTTCAGTTTCAACTTACTGGCACTGTTTTAAGATGAGGGGACGGGGGAGGAGGAGGGGGGGGGGTCTTATAGCACGAGAACGCGCTTCTACAATCTGAGGAGAGGAAAGAGAAGCTCCCCCTCGTGGCTAGAATATAGAAGAGTGTTGTCGTGCTATAAGCCCCGCCCCCTCAAGTTAAAATAGTGCCAGTAAATTGAACCTGAAAAAAATGAAAACTGAAAACCTGAGAAGTGTAAAAGAAAAAAAAAAACATTGTAAAAAAAATAACGTCCAAAGATTAGCATTGTAAAAATACCCTCCCAAAATACTGGTTTTTTTTTCCAATGTCTGTATTTTATCTTTCCATTCAACATTTTACAATGTCAATACCTGTTACAATGCCAATGTAATGTTTTCTACAATGCCAAGTTGTACAGGTCATGGGCGTCACACCTGTGGGGGATGGGGGTGTTGTGACACCCCCACTTCTCCAACCAGATGACTTCATTCCCTCCACTTTTTCCTGAGTTTATATATTGTATCGTTACTGGATCCAGGAAACAGACAGAGTTGGTCTCATCTACTTTTTATTTCAGGATAAACAGTTACTGTCGTCACAATCACACCAAACAAACATCAATAATATTTCGGGGCTGTTACAATATCTATGGTTTAAACTGTTTACCCGCCCGGGCGGCACAACAGCATATTTAAATGAAGCGCACCTCAGTTCACCGGTAATGTAAACAGCTCTTCTTCGTGGTGTTAACAAACAGTTATTAACCAGTAAGTAATGAGAAATGTTACTGTTGTTAAACTAAGTTAACTAAACTATGTCTTGTTCTGTGACATTTACCCTAAGACAGTGGTTCTAAAACTTTTTTCACTGATGTTCCCCCTGAGGAACATATTTTTAGTCGTCTCCCCTGACATGGACAAAACATTTTTGTAAGAAAAAAGAGGAACAGTGTCTGATTTTTTAAATCCC
Organism: Siphamia tubifer; assembly: GCA_020466265.1. Lineage (NCBI taxonomy): Eukaryota > Metazoa > Chordata > Actinopteri > Kurtiformes > Apogonidae > Siphamia > Siphamia tubifer. The sequence goes on from CM035783.1 coordinate 7,171,998, forward strand.
TTGTATCACTTTTTTTTTTTTTACTTTTTATCTCATAATTTTGACTTATGAATTGAATAAATGTTTAATTGAGAAAAAACACATTTTTGTTTATTTTTGGCAATATATTACTTTTTTTTATATAAAAAATTTAACCATTAATGGATAATTGTTCATTAATTTTCCAATGATAGACTCAGAAAATTTTGCTCATGTGCCACAACCTAGAACACCCCCACATTTTAAACGGCTGTGACGCCCCTCCCACAGGTTAATGGCAGCCAAATGGCCCCATAGTGTTGCTAATGCACTCAGAAAGATGAGTTTGTTCGCTTCCATTTGTGATGTGCGACAAGTGGAGGTGCATTAATGTGGGAGCTGTATATATAGGTGTTATTAAAATAATGTCATCTATGTCCCAGGACCAGAATGTAAGGCTGGTGTGTATATCTGTAAGTGTGCACACCCATACAAACGCACCATAAACAAACCGCTGACTATAAGTGCAAATGGATGATTTTGTTTAGTGTGTTTCTTTGAGATCAATCACTTTAGCAGCTTCAATTTTCCAAGAATAATCCAAGACACGGGTGCGGGGACAAAATGGGCATTAAATCCTCAAGAGTTCAGAATCATGTGTTTTTGCTTACACACAAATATGAGATAATATCCAGGACAATGCACCGTGAAATAGACGACATGGCGTATATTAAGATGGTGGATTTAAGACATATTGATCTAATGCGTGAGACCAAGGTCGCACTGAGGAATAAAACATGTTTATTCAACTTTTCAACCACAAATGTTCCTAAATTATTCAGCTTTGCCCCGTATGTGGTATCTGGGCTTTGAAACCTCTGTGCCCCGGGTGAGCTTCAGAGTTAATGACTGCACTGAGCACGCACACACACACACACACACTCATCTAACACACACCGTGGCTCCTCTGTGTGCCGCTGTGGTAATGACCGCCTTTAGCCCTGCTACTGATCTCATATGCATGTCTGATTTACATATTTCCCAGCACCCCTCTGAGCATGGTAACTCTGTGACCTTTTGATGTTGGGCTGTGTGCGATACAGACACAGATGCTCGCAGACACACGCTCATACATTAGCTATCATTAGATGAGCTAAGAAGTGAGGAGGACTAGTATTAAATATAGTTTCTCTGGTCGCCGTATCAAATATTGTGTCATTTATACAGACTCTTGCATGCAGTGGCCAGTTGATAGTGATGTGAGCAGATTAAAGTGATTGTTTTCACCCTGACTCATCAAGGACAGACGTGTGATTACCCAGCTGCCTGCTTAGACATGATGCATTGTGATGTACAGTACAGGCTGCGAGTTTGGACACACCTTCTCATTCAATGCATTGTCTTTATTTTCATGACTATTTACATTGTACGTTCTCGCTCAGTACATTTACCACTCCAAAGTAGTAAAATAACAAATAACTATTGACCTCACTTAACAATAATTTCTCTATTATATTATGTGCAATTAATATATATATATATATTTATACTGTTATTCTTATTTCTCATCTCCACATAGTTTTATTCCTTCTGTATATATTTTTTTCCATCCCGTATATTTTTGTATAGTGTACATAGAATATTAGTCTTTTTTTTCTCAATATCTGTGTTTGTGTACATATACTATTTATTAATCTATATGCCACCATCACACCTCCTGGAAACACTCTTGATCTAACTTCACCCTATTTCGTACGAATGTACCTGTTGTCATACTGTGTCTCTGGTCACTTCCTGAAGGGGGCGTGGCCAGGCCAGTCTTAATCAAACTAAGGTTGGGTCATGTTTACTGTATGTGCACCAAGAAATTCAATTACAGTCGCATTTTTTTTTACATCGTTACTTAGTTTGATTCCATTGTACTCAGATTTAGGTGATTATACGTCTTTGAAAACTTTGATTTTACTCAGAGCCAGGCAGTAATTTGAATGTCTCTACTGTAAGTGCGTGTAAACATACTGATTGTAAAACCACAAATCACCATCCTATTCCTATTCCTATCAACTCTCCACGCGAGTTGATAGGAAGGTTTTATCATTTAGATTCCTCAAAGTAAATGGTAAATAGACTGAGCTCATGTGTGACTTTAATTCGGCATGGAAAGTGAAACCTCACACTCATGTTGGTCATTTCCGGGGGGTGGGGGGGTGGGGGGGGGGGGTGAACTCTCTCGTCTGCATTTGTAATTTTTTAAATCTGTGCTGACCTGTGCACCCTCACCCGTCTAATGGATGGACCTGTCCCCCCCCATTCATCTACAAATGGACGTTCATCTATAGTCTATCCGTCAATTGGAGTGGATCTGTCCATCACTGTGGTTCTCACCGAGGTTTCTTCTTTTTTCCCGCTGGGTTTTGGAGTTTTTTCTTACCCAGACGGAGGGTCTAAGGACAGGGGATGTTTGGGACTTCAACTATGTCTGTGATTGTTCTCTCTAGTCAACTCTGCAAAGCCCTGTGAGATGATGTTGAATCGATGTGCCTTGGTGGAGTCTGTGCTCTCTGAGTTCTAGTTCATCATTTTATTGCCTTCTGCAGGCTGCCCTATAAGCCTTCATACATAGAAAACATAATGCATTTTATACATATTTGGTTCTAACATATTTCAGATAACCCAAAGAATGCATTTGAATAAAGTCATATAGAGCATATTATATAAATAACAAGGCGGTCAGAGACAGCAGACCTCCGCCAAGGCTTAATATGGCGTCACATGACGTCAAAACGTGACATGATGGAGCCATAAGTGTTGACCCATATGATGTCTGAAGGTGAGATGATGTGAATGAAAAGAAAACCCGGTGGATCTTGTCTGAATCCTGAGATATTACCACTGATGTGTTTTAGATGTTGACCTTTAGTGTGACCTTGACCTTTGACCTTCATTACTCAAAATCTAATGGATTCTTCCTGAAAGTTTCATCAAAATCCGTTCAGAACTTATTGTGCAATCCTGCTGACAGACAGACAGACAGACAGACAGACAGACAGACAGGCAAACGGACCCGAATTTAATACCTCCTTGGCGGAGGTAAAAAATGGTTTATGTTAAGAAAAGTTTATTTTTCCTATGTATGGAGACTTATGGGATACCCTGTACGATGTAAATAGTCATGAACCAAAGTTATGGAATACAATTCCAAAAGACATCAGAGAAGCCAGTTCACTGAGTAGATTTAAAACTAAATTAAAAACATTTTTATTTTCATCAGCCTTTGAAGGAAGATAAAGAATGGAGTCACAATTCTGTGACCCCTTTCTTTACATTCTTTATACTCTTTGCTTAATCAAATCTTAATATATTTCTGATTTACTCTATTAAAATTGTATAATGTATGTACAATCTGTTTATTATTGTACTCTTGTAATTTTATGTCTTATTTATTGATCTATTTCTTATTTATAATCCGTTTATTTTGTCACCCTGTCTTAAAATTATACATTAATTTTGAATCAATGTGAAGCACTTTGGGCTACAGTGTTTGTATGAAAGGTGCCATACAAATAAAGATGATGATTATTATTATTATTATTATGAAAACAAGGAAAAAAATGCACTGAATGAGAAGTTGTGTCCAGACTTTTATCCCGTACTGTGCATTAGACCATTACAAGATGATGTCTGTTCATTCAAAAGGTGTCAGTCAAGCCAAGTCACTCCAAGCGTCGAGAGTGTGTGTGAGTGCGCAGCATACGTCGTGAAAACCACACACACATATAAATATATATACATACAGTCCATTATGCTCGATGTACAATACCTGGGATGAAATACTGTTCTCTAGCTGATGGAGAGACAGAGACAGAGAAAGTGAAAGTAAAAAAATGACACAGGAAGTGAAGGGAACAGTGTGTGGCTGAATGTGAAAGAGGAAACAACCTGCTGAACAGTGCAGGGAATAAAGTTAGTGGAGGCCGAGGAGAAATCCCACCAGGAAAACACAGAATGATAATAAAGGAGAGGATAGCGTCAGTGTACAAGTTTGAACCCTGTTATATCACCAGGATAATATGTTACTATTGTATGTTAGAATATTTCAGATCTATACAAGGTTGTAATAGTTGTTTTTATTTTTTTTATTATTATACTTCAATTTTATTTAGTTATGACTTTTTATTTTTCTCACATTCAGTCAGTTTTAATTCATTTTTAGAGCTGATTTGCTAGTTTCTTTTTTATTCGCTTTGTTTTATGTTTTAGTTTAGTTTTCATATTAATTCAAGTTTTTTTCAAATCTTTTAATTTTCCTTCGCTGTTGGATTTTCTGCTGATTTAATTACATTGACGAAGACCAAAATGAAGGGAATTTTATACGTATTTTTAATATTATATTAATATTTTAACATTATTTTATTTTAGTTTTTATTTTAATTCTCATTTTTATTTATTTTAGTTAATGAGAAAACATATGATTTTTCCTGGTTCAATAAGTATTGTTTAGTTTATGGCAATTTTTTGTACTTTATTATAATTCATAAGTTGTACCGTATTACTTTTACTTAAGTAAAGGAGTTGAATCAGTACTTCTATTTTTTTTTTTTACACAAATAGCTGTACTTCTACTTAAGTACAGAATGTGAGTACTTTTACCACCTCTGATCAGACCACATGACACAATCCAATCTTAATGGTCTCTACAAACCGATGCTTCTTTAGGACATAAGATGCTACCCACTGCATCAGTTACAGTTAAAGGACTTGTTTTTATGTGAAACAAATAAATAATGGCAATAATTTTTTGATATATTTTCTTTGTTCCAGGTGGGAATAGATTATTTCCAGGCTATGAACATATTTCCCCCTCAAGTTACATTCATATTTAATGGTTTTAGGGGTCAGGTTTACACAGAAATTATGTTAATATACAAGTGTTTGTGCTACTAGTATGCATGATCATGAAAAATAGCAAACTTGGTTTAATATAGAAGAGGGTGTGATAAAAATCAGCTCATAAAATATATAGTAAAACTGCAATCAAACCATAATTTATTTCTAGTCTTTTTCATTGTATAAATCTACAAATGTGTGCATTACATTCACCATAAACACATCAACACATACAGGTTGATATTTAGAGTGTGTCATAACAGAATGTAAATAAATCATCTGTGGTTCCCAGAAACATACAATTAGAGGTGGTAAAAGTACTCACATTCTGTACTTAAGGAGAAGTACAGTTACTTGTGTGGAAAGTAGAAGTACTGATTCAACTCCTTTACTTTACTTAGTAAAAGTAAAAAAAAAAAAGACAGTTTCTCAAGTGTAATAAGGTATAAAAGTAAAACTATTTTTTGGCCATGATTGCAATAATACTTATTTAACCAAGAAAAATCTGAAAAGTTTCAAAAGTATTAAAATTAAAGCCTTTAAAAGCGAGTTCGTGTGTAGAAATTGTGTTTGATCGGGTCACAGTGTGGACATGAAAGTTCGGAAATATGAAAAAAAAAAGGCACAATTGAAAACAGTCATCATGAGATTTAAAAAAAAAAAACAAGTTATAAATATGAGATTTAAAAAATTGCATAATTTTAAGATAAAATGTTAAAATTGTGATATAGTGAGATTAAAAAGTGCAATTACGAGATAAAAAGTCCAAATTGTGAGATAATAGTCATATAACTATAATATATAAAGTCACAGTTTCTCTCCTCCACTGACTTTCTCTCTGAAGTGACTTATTTTTCATACTGTCACATCTGTTTAGTTTGAAAAAGTAACCAGTCTATTCTGAGAAAGTAAAGAGTATAAAGTATTTATGAACAAATATAGCGATTAAAAGTAAAAAGTTACCAGAAAGTCAAGTAAAGATACTTAAAAAAATCTACTTAAATACAGTAATGAAGTACTTTTACTGAGTTATTTTCTACCTCTGTATACAATGGAAACATATTTTCTGGTGAAGGGAGTTCCTTATCACTGACAGTAGATCTACATTCGTGTGCATGGCTGTCGATAGTCAACATGCTGTTTTTTTCTCTGTGTGTTTTGTGTACCTGAGCAGCGGAATTTCTTGCTCTTTATTTGTCCGATTCGTTTGTTGGCGAGCCGCCGTGGGCTGGTGCAGCGAGCACCACTGGTCTCGATGGGATTGTCCTGCAGGTAGTCTGCCAGCCACTTCAGATGACAGTCACAGATAAACGGGTTCTGTGCTAAATGACTATTACACACAAAACACAAACAGAAAAAAAAAAAAAAAACGCACATAAGCTGGCAGAACAACACGCACCATTACACACACATTATCTGGTTCCTGAAAGAGGAAATTAAAGAGACACTATGAATTCAAACCACTAATTATATCAATACGTGTAAATAATTGGTGTAAAATGCAGTTATTTATCTTTTCATGGTCATCAGATATGAGCCAGTTGGATGTTCAGAGGCTCTGTAGTTACCATGGAAACACTGTACAACATAGGTGTCATGTTTTTTGTTTTTTTTTTGCTCTAAAACATGGACAATTGATTATTATTTATACATTTTTGTGTTTTTATTTTACTGGTCTGGCCCACTTCTCATCAAATATAGTTGAAGGTGGCCCCTGAACTAAAATGAGTTTGACACCCCTAATAATAATAATAATAATAATAATAATAATAATAATAAATTAACATAAATAAATAAATAAAACAGCATCTATTGGACCTTAATGTTTAATTTTTTCCCCAGTGACCATAATCCTCTTTTATAACATGAACAGAACATGTATGTATATATGTATGAATGTGTGTTTACATATGTATAGCCTTGGAAGATTATTATTGTAATTAATTTCTAAAGAGAAGTGGTGTGAGTTCATAAGATATGTTTCTACTCACTCCTTATTGAATATGTATTATGTGTCGTATTTTTAAGTGTGGGTTTGTTTTTGTATATTTCTGTCTTCAGTATTTTTTATTTCTTTGTTTTAACATTCATATTTGAAATAAATCCATTAAAAAAAAAAAAAAAAACACTCACCACAGACTCATCCAGAACTAAAGACTTAATGTAATTTGAGGATTTATCTTTTCTGTGATTGATGTACGTGTGTGTGATTTTGGATCATCAATTAGTTTTCTATGTTCAAGTCACTAACACACTGTAAAAAAATAAATAAACCACAAATAGAACTAAACAATCCACACTGCATTAACATCAGTTATTCTTGCCATGTTTAGGTATTTGAGAAATTGCTACAGTAGCGTGAAAATATGATTGACTTTTGCTTGTTATAAAACCACAATATCTGTCGGCTACAAATACGTTTAAAATTTCACACTTTATGATTTCCAGTCTGTGAGTGTGTGTGTGTACGTACAGTGTTTGTATGGCTCGTAGAGATGAGAAGGTCCCCTTGGCGATGGTCTGGAGTTTGTTGTCGTACAGTGAGAGCAGATTGAGGTTGTGGAGGTCCTGAAATGCATCTACACGCAGACACGCTATCTTATTAGCATTCAGTAACCTGAAAGAAAGAAGTGAAATGAAGATGACGGCTTATCCGGTTATTATTATCAGATGAGTATTTGCAGCGTTACAGGTCAGTAGCGACGGCTCAATCACGGTGTCTTCGCTCTGATGACAATGTTTTAAGTAAGTGGTTTCAGATGAATATCAATGAGATGTGAGCCCTCTGATGGATTTAATAGGGTGTGCTCTTGAAAGCCTATCTTTATGGGGACATTGATCTGTTTATAGCCACGTCATGGGGACCTCTTACATCCTGGCAAGGGCGTCACAGCCATTTAAAATGTGGGGGTGTTCTAGGTTATGGCAATTATCCATTAATGATTACATTTTTTATATTAAAAAAGTAATGTATGGCCTAAAATATTAACAGAAATGTGTTTTTCCTCAATTCAATTAAAAATTATGAGATAAAAAAGTCAAAATTATGAGATAAAAAGTTAAACAAATATGAGATAAAAAGTCAAAATTATGAGATAAAGTCAAAATTATGAGATAAAAAGTCAAAAATATTAGACAAAAAGTCAAAATTATTAGATAAAAAGTCAAAATTACGAGATAAAAATTCAAAAATATGAGATAAAAAGTCAAAATTATGAGATGAAAACTATCACTATCGCTCCCTACAGGTCCTCATTGAGTATCACCATATATGGTCATTTCTCAATCACCAAAACGTCAATACATTACTCGTGTGTGTGTGTGTGTGTGTGTGTGTGTACTTACAATAGCTGAAGAGAAAACAGTCCCTCAAATAGTCCTTTGGAAATCTCAGTGATCTTGTTCCCATATAGTACCCTGTGAAAAAATAAGGAATAATAAATAAAACTAGATCCATTGAGAGGTAATTATATTGGTAGTTAATAAAAACTGAACATATAGATATTTAAAGTCTCCCCTTTTTACCTCAGTGGGAATTACAAAGGAATATTCCTGATGTAAAACCTCATTTCTCCGCTAATTGAGCAACACATGATTTTAATGAGACAAAGCAATTACTTAATAGTGCTCAAAAAATGACTTTATTTTCCAAAAATCCACCAATGTCTAATACTTTGTGGGTTAAAATAATGATCAAAGTTTGTATTACTGATATTATTGAGATATTTCTAACTTGGTCGCTGAGAAACCAAACATAAGTTGCTGATTAATATCAGGAAAACTCGTCATGCAAAAGTAATTAAGGGTTATTTTATCAGATGCAGTACAACGTTGACCCTGAAAAGAATTTCTAACCAGAAAACTGACTCTGCATTCTATAATAAAACTAACCATCAGGAGACAGAGATTTTTTTGCTGTGCTTAAAATGCTCCTTTATGAGTTAAGTTACACTGGGTTAGACTTCCTAGTTTGTTTGTTTTTTTAAATGATGATCATTTTTGTACTTTGTTTTCACTGAAAAATATATATAAAAGATGATATGAATATTGCTGGTGATATTTTCATCCTTTGGCAAATCCACAATATTTCACTGATAATAGAACGTTGTGAATCATTTTACCTTTAGTGAAAAAAATAAAACATGTATTGCACTTTTCAATATTATAATTTGGTTTATACTTAAGGTAAATGTTAAGCCCATTGACAAACAAAGTTGAATAAATTAAACATTTACTGAGTTTCCAACTTTTTGTTGCTTTTGTAAAAAGTAAGTTTGAAGAAATAAATACAAGTCAATGATGATTAAGAAATTAATTACTATTATCTGTGAATTAATTATATTTATTATGATCTACTTAAGTGATTCATGTCAAGCCTGTGAACAATGACGGAGACGGTTGATCGCTGAAAAGGTTATAGATTATAGATTATGGATAATACTGTTATGGTACATTTGCCTGTGCCGCCTTCTTCTTTTATTGCTCTTATGATTAGCTTTCCATATTGTTTTTATTATTTTTGTATATTTTATACAATTTATACCAATTGTTGCTGCCATTTTGATCAACACCAAAAGGTTCTAAATGGGATTTTTCATGTAATTAATTTGGAATATAGTTGTAATGTGTTCAAATATTAAATAAAAAATATGTAGTTAAACATTTCCTTGATCTAATTTGTGTAAAATATTTAGAAAGTCTAATGAACATTTTACAAATATTCCACCAGTTTGTATCAACTTTGACATTAATGTGAAATGAATGTGTTTATATAAAGTATTTAATTCATTCCATTTGTCTACTATAAAGGCCCATACGTCATAAATATGGTAACTGTAATGTTAACTAAACAACTCTCTCCTGAAAAATCCAAAGCAACACAGGAAGCAAACTGATAAGACCTTGCCCGAAGAGTGACAACACCCAGTCTTCCTGTTTCAAAGCTCCGATAAAACATCACCAGTAAAAACACTGACGCTGTCTGCGTGCCAACACCTGGCTGCATGTCAACACTCAGGACATAAAGCATAAATAGTTATGACCGCTTCTCATTTAAATGTCAGGATGAAAAAAACTCTCCATAAATCTGGCTGCGGCTCCAATGCGAGGAATGTGCACAGTTTTTGGAGAAAAGGTTTTTATAAATACATCAGATTACATACATAAACAGGTCAAGGCTGAGACTGCCACTGCCTTGCCCAACAAATACCTCACACACACACACACACACACACACACACACACACACACACACACAGGGTGAGTTATCAGTCATCTCTGCGCTCCACGCTGAGTTGAGCTGTGTATGTAGGCAGTCTGAAGACATGTGTTTTAGATTGGCTTTTATTTCATTGTGCTGAGTGGCTGTCCCTCAGAGACCTGAGGTTGGGAAACACACGATGCAGGGAATGGACGCTTCATTTATGTCTCAAACACACATTAGCACGTCCTGTTCACACACACACACACACACAGACACATACATATACATACATATATATATATATATATACACAGACATACAAACGCACACACAGACAGAATCGATGGCTCATTTACATCCTCTTAAACCAAACAGTGGCACACAACGAACACACGGAGCAGCTTAATGTGAAAGCCATACTGTATGTGGTGTGTCAGCATGAATGTGTGTCCCATTCTCTCTGTGGTGAATGTGTAATGAGGTGGCAGAAGCCTCCATTCAGCAATTCAGCATTTATGAATTATTGACTTTGGAGAGACGAGACCTTAATATAACTCCTTCATGAAATAACTCTATATCGCTCACTCCCTCTTCCTCCTCTTCCTCCTCTTCCTCCTCTCTACATCTTTCTTCCCACAGCTTCACACGCAAAGCAGAACACTCGACCTGAGGCTCAGTCCAGAGAGGACTCCACCAGCTCCACAGCTCTTCTCAAATTTAGATTCTTATTGAATTAAGATTTGTTTTTCGTGTCAGACTGACTTGTGTTTCATATTAAAACTATAACTCAGACTGTCTTCTGTATAGATCCATCAGTTTTCACTTAGTTCAACTCAGTTTTTACCCTCGGTCACACTGGCCGCAGGGTATTGTCGTCAGTCCGTCGCCCATTTGTCCGTCAGGCCACTAAGAGCAGGCCCCCCAAACAATTGGACATATGCACTCCACAGAGCGAAAATAAACAAAAATGCATCTGAAGTTAAGATCATTTGGAAAAACATCAAGACAATGGAGACACGATACACAGGGAGACAAATGGATCTTAATAAGAATAACTTTCAGTAATATTTTGCTCAAGCTTATGTTAAAAATGCAATATTAGAGTCTGGCCCTGCTCTGGTTATAGGCCATACAGGCGGCTGCATAGAGCACCATGTTGGAATGATGGCCAATTACGGATAAAAAGACAAGATAAACATTTAAAAAATAAATAAATTGATAATTAGAATATTTGTATAAAAAAATCCAAACACACCCTTTAAACTTCCTTGATATTTTTTCTTTTAAATAAATCATAATTAAGCCTTAACATGACAAATCTTTATTCCACTTATTCCACTTTGTAGACTTTCACATTTATTTCTTATTCACTGTTAAAAGTCTTGACACCAAACCACATGATCAAAATGATTTCTTCAATTGTATATTTTTCTTATACTTAAGGTTCATTTATATTAATTCTTTATGTCTGTATAGACTGTTTTAGATACATTTTGGACTCTTTTATGCACGTACTGCAAAAACCAATTCCAGTATTAATTCACAATCTCAAACATTTTACAAATTACAAACTGACATGTCAGTGACGGTCAATATTTTGAAGATTTTTGAAGAATTCAGGTTGAGGGTTTTCACGTTTAGCTTAGTTTTACATCTATGTAAACTGCTGTTGGTGACCCTTCTTGATATTTTACTTCAGTTTGGATAGTTTAAGTTATTTTAATGCTAATATTATCATCATTTCAAACTCTTCTGACAGTAACATGTCCAATACATTTAGTATTTAAAAAGGCACATGGTTTTCACTGGGTACAGGGTAGAGGAAGGGTTCGAACATTCTGAGATTCTTTATTAATTCTAATTGTTACCTATTTTCCTATCTTCTTATTTGCTTTTTTTTGTTATTTATTGTTTATTGTTATTATTGTCATTATTATTATTATTATTATTATTATTATTATTTTTGTAATATACACTATTGATATAAGCTGAATTCATGTTAATGGGGAAGTGAAGAAGGGGTGATGCGCTGCTTCAGCTACTGACGTACTCAAACTGTCACTCAAACTGTGATTCAGAGCGAAAGCAGGAAGAAGAGCGGTACTGTAGCAGACCATCAAAACAAAGGCCACTGTATGGCTGCACCTGAACGCACCGCTGCGTCGTCTGTAAATGACCATTGTCGTATGTGTCGGGAAAATCTGAGGATAAAAGACCAACATTGGCAACATCTAACGGATATTCCTTGAACTTCTCTATGGAAAACGGGTAGACCAGTGACTTGTAGATCTTGGTCTTAATGTGTCAGGTGTTCCAGCAACATCGAACAACATATTAAAAAATAAATAAATAATTAAAAAAAAAACATAATACCTCTGTCTCCTTTGCACTGACTTGTACATTACCCTCACATTCCATATTATACTATATTTATTTTTATCTTATTCTATCTTTGGTGCATGCTTAGCATTTTTATATGATATTTTTTAATTGATATACTATATGTTGAATGTTGCAGCGTTACACTGAGACAAATTCCTAGTTTGTATATTACATGTGTACTATACGAACAATAGCAATAAAACTCTTTCTGATTCTGATTCTCAGAAAAATCCTCTGGCATATTTATGAAATGCCTTCGCTTGGTATAGAGACACCATAGTACTCTGGCCACTATAAGGGAATGGCAAAAAAGCTGAAGAGGAACCGAGTGCTGAACAGACCATGGAGACATCAGACACAACGACGCCAAGTCAAGGGAAGTCCCACCCGGCGACACTGATTGGCTCGTTCATTTTATCAGAAAGCCTGAACTACATGCGTGAGCCTATCAAAATGCAGCTGGATGATGTGAGTCAGTTTAAGCACTAACGGTAACAGTGTGCTGAATGAGGAGTTTCATCATGGAAGGTTTTACATGACACCTCCATATACGTAGAAGTTTCTAAAATATCATTGCTTGGTAGGTGATACATCTCGATTATTTTTTCTTTTTCTTCATATGTCGCCTTCTCACCACGACGACTGCAGCCAGTTTTAAACATGTGCTAAATACACTGCTGGTTATGGTTGGAAATATTATTATTATATATGGATTTTAGATGTATATTTTACTATTTTAGATATATATTTGTCTTATCTTTTAATCAGGTTTGTCCAAATTAACAGATTCATTCATCATCATGATTAATATAATTAAATATAATTAATTAGAACAGTTGTTTAGATTCAAGTTGTTTTGTTGAAGCTGATGTATGAACATGTAAATTACATATATATTCATTTTTTTGCATATCTTTTGGATATTTTATCCATTTTTTATTATTTTTTTGTATGTTGGAAGAGTTTAATATCTTTTGTATTTTTCATAACTTTTTTGTGTTTATGTTTTGGTTCAATTTTAATGGATTTATCATGTTGGACATATATTTTGCTCTGCAATTTTTGTGTTCCTTGGTATATTTTTGTGCATTTTGTGGGAAATTTCAGGCTCCTTTTCTGGGGACGAGTAATAACACTGCTCTATAGCTTTTTAGAAAGGATCTGCTTCAGACATTAAATGTGCTAAATCTTACATATTTTAAAAAGATAAATCAAGAACAAATGACAAAAGTGCTGTTAGTTCATGTTTTTAATATATATGATGGTGTATTATTCCACATATATGCTGGTTTATGTACATGTATAGAATAGATTTGTAAATATTTAATTAAAAAGATCATAATGTGCAGACAGTGTTTTAATTTACATCTAGTAGATCTGAGACCAATATTCATTTTGATTAAAACCTATTCTCTTGTTAATTCTAAGAATTTCACATTTTGATCCAAGACTTATCTTGGAAACTGGAGCCGAGCAGCATTTAAGACTTGAGTTTTCTTTATCAGTAAAATTTCATTAGTTTTATTCTGAAAACATTTTACTTGTAGACCAGTGATATAGATGCAAAATCAGCCAGGGTAACATTTTGTGCACTAGATAATTATTTGCATCCACTCCTCCGAATAATTGTGTGTGTTCTGACAGAAGCACCCATACTGTTTATTTATCAAGACAAACAAGCTAAATGGTTGTTTGAGCTATTTTGACCATTTGAGAGATGGGTTCTGTTAGAAGATTAACTTCAATGTGTTTTTGCATGTATAGTCAATGGTGTGCAGGTTTCTATATGTGCAAACCTTTAGTAAATCAAGCCCTATGTGTCCACTAAAGGGAGTAGAGGGTCCTTCTGTTGTTGAATAGAAGAACGGATATTATTTTCCCCACTGAACGCAGCTCAAAATTAACAGAATGTTTGATGTTTAATCCTCTGTATGAGTGGGTTTGATTCTGAGGCTGATGTAAATTAAAAGTTATAATCTGATGTTATTATCGTTGTTAAGTTTGCTCCTTTTTGATCCATGGTTCAGACTAAACTGTGACGGTTCTGACTGTGTTTAGACGATTCTTTAGCGAATCTACTCACAACACAAACTACAAAAAAATAGAGGTGATTTGCGGTTTGACTGCGGCTGTTTTAAACACAGAGCTAAGCTAACAGAGCTATAATGTAAACTATCAGCCGCTGTAGCGTGTGTAGATTGTAAGCCATCCAGTTATTTTGGCTCACTGAGCTTTTGTTTGACAGAGAACGAGACAGAACTTGATGATACCATAATACAGATGTGCAGAAACACTGAGCTTCATACAGTCTGATTGTCTGTGGAGACAGAGTGTTAATTCATTGTGGTTTTGGTAACTGGGTGGTCTCCTACGTGATGGCTGTTAATACACTGTCTGGCAAAAAAAAAAAAAAAAAAAAAAGTCACACACGCAATATTTCACTGTATCACCTTTGGTTTTGATTACAGGAGACTTGAACATTATAGAATGTTACAAATAAAAGTCAAATTTCATTCAACATGTGCATGTAATCTTTTTTCTTTTAATCTCACACTATAATAACGTGTTCCGCATGCGCAAAAAAAGGGCCCCCTCCTTCTCCTCCTGAGCACTTGGCTCCCAAAATGTCTGTGCACACCACTGATACCAGAGGTGGAACAGTCAAATACTGCATGTGCGGTAGTGGCTCAGTCGGTAGAGCAGGTCGTCCAATGATCAATGATCAAAGGATCGGCGGTTTGCGTCCCACCTCTGGCTGTCCAAATGTCGAATTGTCTGAGGGTGAGACACTGAACCCTAAGTTGCTCCCAGTAGGGTCAGGTAGCGCCAGTGTATCGGCAGCAGCCATCTAATGGTGTATGAATGGGTGAATGTGAGGAATTGGAAAGTGTTTTGGGCACTAACTGGTGTATAAAATGCACTATATAAGTACAGTCCATTTACCATGTGCGACTATTGTTTTGCCTGGGCAGTGTTTATATACAGTATGTATGATATTTAAGGAGAAAAACCTTTTAAAAAATGTAAAAAAAAAAAAAAATAAATAAAAAAGTTATTTATTCATTAATAATTTATTTCCTTTTTTCTTTCTTTATTTAAAAAAAAAAAACACGGGGAAAAAAGGGTGTAAATAAGACGTACATGTCTTATTTTACAGTAAAGAATCAAATATAAATACGTTCCATGGTACTCACAGAGAATTCAGGGAGCGCAGACCCTGGAAAGCGTCCGCAGCCAACTCTGAAATCTGGTTGTTACTCAAGTCTCTGAAAAGTGAAAAAAAAACAAGAAAAAAAAAACAAACAAGCAAAATAGAAGAAGAGATAGAGTCAGTGAGGCAGATAAAAGCTGCTGAAAGTGAAACTTGGACGACAGAAACAGACGTTTTTGAGGATGGTTGACAGGCTACACAATACATGTATCTCCTCATCTACTCACATCCTGCGCAGCTTCTTATAAGGAGAAAAGGCCCCAGCTGGGATCACCTTGATGGCGTTCTGCTCCAGTCGTCTGGAACCAAACATACACACAGACCATTGACGAGCAGCATTAACATTCCCTCTATCACAGGCCTATCTCTGCTGTATTTGTGAGTGCTGCTCGCTCCCTGGGGCTCTGGCTAAAGGGAGAACATTTCCAGATAACGCTCTTTGATGACCAATGCCAAAGTCTGTTACATTTCTCTGATCTTTCTGCCTTTTTAACATGTGAACACAGAGGCGTACACACAAACACCAGCTCACACACCCTTAACTATCTGGGCAGCGTTCCATTAAGCGCCAGTCTGACTCAAAACAAATCAAGCCGAGCCGGGAGAGAAAAAAGAGAGTGGAAGGGGGCAAACAAAAGAGAAAACAGACCCAGACAACTGCTCTCTAAACGTTTCGGCGATCAGTCACTGTGACAAGGAAAGTCAGTGGAACATGATTTGCAAACCAACCATTAGATTGTGAAACATTTCCCCAAAATGAGTTGGTTTTTCAATTGCTTTTCTGTTCCACTGCATTCAGGCCCTTCATAAAGATTGTTTTTTTTTTTTTCACAGAGGGATTTTAAAATGTTTAGAATGAATATTGTATTCTATTGTACTTTAAAATTTAATTGTAGTTGAATGCTAAAATTAGGAGAAAAGAATAATATATATATATATATATATAGGTAGTGATAAATGTGTAGTACTTGAGGGGTAGGATGAATACATTTATAGTACTTCCTATTTCTGTTCGATTATGTTCAGACTTGCACATACTTGAAAATAGATTCTGTTTATTTGAAAATTGTTTTTTTTTTAATCTTATTGTGCCTTGTTTTGGTTTTATTTGTTCTTTGAATTTCCAAAAAAGTAAATAAAATGTTCTATTCTGTTCAGAAATATTCTATTCTATAAACAGGATGAAGTCAGTGTAAAATCAATAAAAAAAATACATTAAAGGATAAGTATAAGAAATAAAGATATAATATAAGAAAGACTTCAATGACTGCTTAGATAATATATAAAAGGAAAGATATAAAATAATGTATTTCTTGTACATCTTAAGTAGCACTTATTTCCTTTGAATCTTGGGTAAATGAAGTGACTCTCCAGAATAAAAACATGCTGCCACTTCAATCCTCTTATCTCAGTTTACAGAAACCATTTACTGCAAGATTTTTTTAAATCTTTTTTAATACATTAAGTAAAATGGAATGGGGGGGGGGGGGGGTGATGGAGTCTGTGCTCTCCTAGTTATATTTTATTGTAATAACTCTATATAACTCGAAGACACATGGAACTCAGTTTTGATCTTTTGATCTTCAGGTTTTTGTTTTTCTTTAGACTTAAATATAACTCAGGTGTCACATTAATGCCCACACATTTGCCCTGTTTACATGACAGTGTTTATTCCTGTTTAATTCTGAATTAAAGTTCATTCTGGTTTGAAGATGACCATGTAAACACCTAATTCCAAATTAACCTTAATTCTCAATAAAGTCACCGGTTTATTCTGATTTTAATTCTGAATTTGATAATTCTTCTGATATGTAAAGAGTTAATTTCACTTTCACATTATTCCTGTCGTTCTGCACATGTTCCTGGTCTCGTCGCATTGATGCACATATTCTGTGCTGTCGGCATTAGTATGTTGATTCCTATGTTTGATTCAGTTGTGCTGCTTCGTACTTATCACAAAAATAAATGCAAACATCGCATGTAGTATCTGATCTAACATGTTGATAGTTGAAATGAATGCAAAACAGGAAGTGGACGCGGTTGTTTCCTTCTGGTTTTGTTTTGTTTGGTGGCCGTTCTGTCCAATCACAACCCTCTGTACCTCCAGCTGTTAAAGCCCAATTAATTAGAGTGGAATAACCCCGTTTCCATGGGAGCCTTTATTAGGAATTAACATGTCTATGTAAACACAAAGGAAGTAGCTTTGATTCCAAATCATTTTATACCGAATTAATTATTCAGAATTAAAAACACATGAAAGCGTACTGAATTAAGATTAATTCTGAATTATTTTCAACTGGAATTCGGTGTTTACATGATCATCTTAACCTCCTAGGACCTGGCATCCACTTTTGTGGACTACACATTTTCTGTTGTCTAGACCAGTGGTTCCAAAACCTGGTCCTCAAGTACCACTATCCTGCCATTATCAAACTCCTGCAGAGCTTGATGACAGACTGATTATTTGAATCAGGTGTGTTGGTAGAGGGATACATCTAACACATGCAGGATAGTAGTACTTGAGGACCAGGGTTGAGAACCACTGGGCTAGACCACAATACCACATTTTGTTCTACAAGGGCCTGGTGTCCATTTACGAGGACAATATACTGCCACCACATGATGTCAGAAGAGTATAATACAAGCTATATTATAGATATTTGTCATGATGGGGTGAGGTGGAGATAGGACTTAGATGCCCACTGTTGAAGGGAAAAATTATTTAATAACAAACTGAACCAAAATGAAGACACAGACAAAGACAGGAGACTAGAACCAAGCAAAACCCAGGGGTAGATCAGCCAGAGATTGTGGTGGTGAAAAATGTCCAGGTTATAGAGACAAGGGAAATAGGCAGAGTGTCTGGATTATAGAGGTGACAAACTGAATGGTCCCAAACCGGCAACTGCAAGCCTCACTGCTGAAATAACTGCAGATCAACTGCGACTTGCAGCTGCACGGTGCGGGCCAGGTGTAAATGGAGTGGATCTGGAGGAAAGGTTGTGGCAGGTTGTGACAATATTATCGCTAGTATATATATATATATATATATATATATATATATATATATATATATATATATATATATATATATATATATATATATATATATATATATATATATATATGGCAGATGATAATTCTTAGTTTTTAAACTCACCAGGTCCGAAGCACCCCAAATAACCTCGAGAAATTTAAAATGCATGACATGCAAGAGTTCGGGTCTTAGGAGGTTAAAGCGTAATGTTAAAATTGTCATACATTTATAGTGTTATTTTCTAGTTGCTTTCAATCTGTTTCTTTTCACTGTCACTGAGCCATGCCATGATCTTTTATTACCTCCGCTAAGGAGGTTATGTTTTTGCCGGCGTTTATCTGTTTATCTGTTTGTCTGTGTTCAAGATAACTCAAAAACTTATGGACGGATTTTGATGAAATTTTCCAGATATGTTGGAAATGTGAACAGGAAGAACTGATTTAATTTTCGGGGTGGGGGTGAGGGGGGGTCTACCTTGGCGGAGGTCTGCTCTCTCAGACTGCTTTTCTAGTTTAATGTATGAACCAACTGTAAATTTATTGAATGACAATAAAGGAAGTCTAAGCCTAAAACAGCCAGAGGACCATTCTGCTGTCAGGATACTGGACAAAATAGTGTAAAAGAAAAAAAACAAAAGAAAAAAAAAAATAAAAGAAATTCTAGGTCCCAGGCACCATTTTCAGACTTGAATGCTTTTGTTCCTTAGTGAAGACATTCAACACTGAGGTCGTCATGTCCAAGTCAGATTTAAGCCTCGCAGGTGTGAAGTTCACAGCTCTACTCTGCGCTTTGTCACTTCAAGTCTATTGTCTCTAATCATTCGCACTCTTCTTCATGCCCCCTCTTAGACAGAGATATGATCTGTCTTGTCCTTCAGGATAATTTTTCAACTCTTCCTCCCGTTCCCCTCCCTGTTCATTATTTTCTTAAGCAGTCAAGAGCTGCATGACGAGGCTTTCTCATTTCACAGATGTGTGATTTTATTCCACCGCACAGAAAGGAAGTGAAGTAGTGAAAGAGAAAGGTGGGATGAGACAAAGAGGGAATTGGGGAGGCACAATGAAAGAGCAAGGGAAATATCACTGCACTGAAGGTGTGTGTGCAGGAGTGTGTGCTCATATTCTACATGCAGGTGCAGCACAGCATGTGTGAGTGTGTACGTCCATGTGTGTCTTACATCTCAGTAATGGTTTCAGGCAGGTTGGTGGGTATTTCTGTCAGCCCCTTTCCTCTGCAGTCCACGATGTTGTTACTGCAGGTGCAGGACTCTGGGCACTGTAACACACTGCAGGAGGAGGAGGAGGAGGAGGATGACTGGTGACCTACACAGGAACAAAGGGCCAACATTATCCATGGATAATAGGTTATGTTCAGTGGAAATGCCAGAGGTGGAGGATGCTCAAGCTGATAAGAGTTCAGTAAAGAAAATATGATTGTTCTTGTTCACTTTGCTTTTTCATTTTTGTGCTGCCTTCAACAATGTATGTCTGTCTGTCTGTACTTATTAGGGCTGTCGAAATTAATGCGGATTAATCCATTATCATGATTCATCTGAGTAGAAATGTTGACACAAATTTAGTTTACAGTTGTTTTGTTGAAAATGTTGAATAAACATGTTAAAAAAATCACATTTTTGCATATGTTTTGGATATTTTGTCACATTTTTTTTAATACATTTTGGACTTTTCATCGTTTTTTTGTGTTGGTTTATTTTTTTTGGTGAGTTTTAGTATGTTTTGTACATTTTTTCTCCACATTTTTTGGGTTTCTTAGTGTATTTTTATGGGAAATTTGAGTAAAAAAACATCACAAAAACAGACAGAAGAAATTACTTCCAGAAAGTGCACATTTATATTCCCTTCTTTCTCGAGTCTGTTTGCGCATGAAAAATTTAACGCAATCAATATAGATTAAAATTATTACTTAATCATGATCAGCCCTGTAATTAATCTGAATAAACACGTTAACCATTTGACAGCCCTAGTATTCATTTATTTTTTACTTTCTTGATATGTCAATATATATGTGTATGTATGTGTATGTGAAGATAAGTGAGGTGAACTGATACTAGGGACTTGATTTTTCATATATTATGTTGATAGGAAGCTAAATAATAAACAGGTGGGACTAAATAAGAATTATGTCTTCCTTTTAAAATATGCAAATGAAGTTGTATTTTGTTCTGTTGTTGGTGAAATTGTTGTGTATATTCAAAATGAACTAAACTAAACTACAAAGATAATGAATAAAAAAAAATGCAGCTAATGTGCAGAGGAAAGAATGATATTATTAACGAATATTAAAATACCATTTTAGTCGTGTGCTCTTTGATTAGGAATGACATAACATAAAAAAAAACCAAGCCATGAAATGACACATGAATACTTGCCTTCATCCCATTCTGGAAAAGCATGAGCGAAAGACAGTAAGAAAAAGCAGACGAGACAAAGCAGAAATGGGTTTGCCTCTTTAAACTAAAGTTAGTCACAAACTATAGACAACAATCAACCTCGGTAAAACATCACACTGTCGTATTATTTTTGCCTTTTCCACCTACCTGTGCAAACAAACTCCTTCTTTTGCACCTCAGCAACATTGTGGCCCCTCAAGTGTGGTGGGGCCATGCACTGTGTGTAAAGGCCCAAGCGGGGGCGCTGTCGGAGCCACTCTGACAGCCAGGCCACGTGACAGTCACACTGCAGGTTGTTGGAGTGTAGGCGACTGGACGGTGTGTGTGTGTGTGTGTGTGTGTGTGTGAGGGGGGGGGGGGGTCACAGGAAACGGTGGCAGATAAGTAAGGTGAGCAGGTGAGGAAGAGGACAAACAATAGCATTGATTAAGGAGGAATGCAAGTACATAATCATCAATCAATTGTACAAACTGTTACAGATAAGAAAAGTCCTTCCTTTTTCGGGTGATAATCTGCACCCGATACTTACAAGGTCCTCAGCTTCGGCATGTGGTTAAAACTGGCCACAGAAAGACGACTGATGTTGTTGTTGTTGAGGGTGCTGAGTAAAAAAAAAAAGAAAAGAGGGAGAGAGAGGAATAAAAAAAACTGAATGTCTGTTAGATTCATTGAACTGTTCTGGGTCTCCCGTCTCATCATTTGAACCCGCTTTATCCTCACTAGGGTCATGGGGGACTAATCCAGCTACAATGGGTGAAGGCGGGGTACACCCTGTATGAGTCTCCAGTTGATCTCAGGGCTGAACATATATAGACAAACACTCACTCTCACATTCACACCTATGGACAATTAACCTATCAAAGGTCCCTGGTTCAATTCCCACAGCAGACCTTTCTGTGTGGAGTTTGCATGTTCTCCTCGTGTCTGCGTGGGTTTTCTCCAGGTACTCCAGTTTCCTCCCACCATCCAAACACATGCACTGATAGGTTAACTGGTTAATCTATATTGTCCATAGGTGTGAATGTGAGAGTGATTGTTTGTCTATATATGTTCAGCCTTGAGATGAACTGGAGACTCATACAGGGTGTACCCCGCCTTCACCCACTGTAGCTGGATTAGGTCCCCAGTGACCCCCGTGACCCTAGTGAGGATAAAGCGGGTTCAGATGATGAGATGAGACAATTAATTTAAACTGGCGCAAATTATTACATTATTGGCAGTTATTACATTTTGGTTTGTAACACGTTTGCAACACATGTGCAAGCGGTACAGTGGTACCTCTACTTACGGAAGACCCAGCTAACGAATAATCCAAGTAACGAAAAACATTTACTTACATTTTTTGTCTCTGAATACGAAAGAAAACTATTTACCAAAGGAAACTCATAAATATTATGTAAATTACTGTATGTACTGTAGGTAACTACGTCATGTATGTACTGTACGTAGTATCCCATTGGCTATTAGGGAGCTACCCATGATGCTTTTCATGAGCCTTTGACCCTCATTCTAACTATGCATACGTAAAGAACAGAGCCACCGATGCTCCGTGAGTCCCCCCCTACAAGGGTGACCACCGCGGCACCAACAGAAGTGAAAGAGGAAATGACAAAAAATCGAGGAGGCAGCCATCACTCCACCCGCACGAACAACAGACATGCCAACGAAACTACGAACTCTTCAAAACCACAGAAAAAAAAATACCCCGAAAAAATGTCCACAAGCCGTGCCATCACCCACCGCGACAAAGCACACACCCCGGGCACCCCAGGAAGATCACGAAAAGCTGTCAAAGGCAATCATCCCCAGATCTACACCCATCAAACATCCGTCAACAAACACCACTGAAGGTGAAAGTGATAATTAAAACAAACACAATGGTATGAAAATGACCCACATGTCTGGTTCATTTTAATGGTTTAATGTTTAATGTTCAGTCATTGAAGACACATTTACCCACTGAGACCAATAAATTACATCTAAAATCTACATTTTCTTTGACTTTTAACAAATATTTCATACAAAATTGGGATACCTTTATAATTTTTAAAGGGTTTGAGGGGTCGTATTGGGGGCCTTGGAATGAATCAGGCCTTTTACCTGTAAAATGTGACTATGAAAAATTCACGGTACGAAAACACTTCTGGAACTAATTAATTTCGTAAGTTGAGGTACCACTGTATTTGACTTTGCTGACAATAGTGGATTACAAATAACTTCCTGCCAGCACTAATCACTTAAATGGTGAAGAATGAATGTAATGTGTGCTGATGAATGGGTTTTGTTTGGTTTATTTCTGGACAAATTGAAAAAAAAACCCAACAAAATATCATAAAATGTTCACATTTCATAATTATTTGACACAAATCCTAAATCTGAAGTTCATCGTACACAGCAAAGACACGGCAAATGATAAGTTCAATAACACACTAAACCACCTTTAAGAAAACCAATAAGCTTTTGGCCTTTGTATAATTCACAAGCATCTTACAAGCATGTGAGTAACTACTGATTTAGCGATGGACTCAATTAGTTACAAGATGTTTAACTCACACTGGCACCCAGTAAGTAGACATGAAGTCTTAATCCTGACCATATTTGGAACTGTCCTTTTTCATGGACTCTTACAGAGGATGCAGTCTTTGAGAGGCCAAAGAGGATATTAGCTCCTCCATCTCTGATATCGCTGTTAGTGTTCATCATTCACTGAACTTCTGCTTTTTATTAGTAGGAGTGACTGAATAAACAGGTACTCACAGCACTTCCAGGTCACGTAGCGCTCGGAAAGCTCCGTCTTCAATGCAGCTGATGTGGTTGTAGTCCAGCTGGCTGCATAAACACAGTTACAGACAGACAGAGAGAGAGAGAGAGAGAGAGAGGAAAAAAAAACAGGGGAGGTTGTTTTAAGATGTAAAGGGTGTCGAATAGTATAATGTCAGGTTCAATTCAAGGTAAATAAAGAAGAAAAATGCAGCAATTCCCCACGGTCAGCTCATCCACTGCACTCTCCTGCTTTTCCTCCTGAGCTCTTTGTTCTTAGTAGATGTATCTCTCAATGTATTTATCTCTGTAACCATTCTCCTTCCTGCTCTCTTCTACAGTATCTGTCGACTAATTTGTATGCGCTGCTTTTTACCTCTTTCGTCCTTCTCTCTCTCTCTCTCTCTTTCTCTCTCTCTCCCTCTCTTTCTCAGAATCGCTTTGCTGAAACAATTTAATTAAGACATAAGGACAGTAAATCATGTGCTGTCACCCGCATGCTAATACACACACACACACACACACACACACACTACACACACACACACAGGCACACGTACTGCCCTGTCCTTTTACAATAATTGCAAGGCATTTGAAAAGAAAAAAATATCAGTGGAGGAAAAACAGGATGCAGTGAAATAGTTGAAAAATCCATGTTTATGGAATTACTGCTGGGCAATTACTTTACCTACAAAATGACCGACAATTATCTTCAATCATCATAACTATGATCGAGGCCACAGAAAGATAGACAACAACTGAAATGCCAATGAAGTGACATCCAAACAGAACACACACACACACACACACACACACACACACACACACACACAGCTGCTAACGAGCAGCGGTGCCAGTCAATACAGCAAGCAGGAGGCACATGACATTTAACACAATGAAATATTGATGCACAGACACATGGGGGTTGTGAGCATTTGCAAACATGGACAAGTAAGTGAAAATGTACAGGTATAGACACAGATGCGCACACACACACACACACACACACACACACACACACACAACAACACACATATGCACAAAGTATTGCCAAAGTGCCACTTACAGGTTCTTGATCTCCACAGCTCCCCTGAAGGCTTTCCTCGGAACACCTTGTATCTGGTTCTCACTAAGATCACTGGACAAGAAAAAAAAAAAAAAAAGAGACAGAAAGACATTTTAAGATCGTGGGGTGGAGAAGGAATAAGGTGGCACAGAGTTAAGCCAAGCTGTCACACAGGAACTTACTCTGTAGCTAAAGCACTTGGTGTAATCACTGAAATGCAGCAGGGGAACTTCAGACCCAGACAGATCATCTGCAAAATTGAGTTTCTTGAACACGGGGCACTTCCTCACAGAATATAAGGAGCTATCTCAATTCATCTTCCTGTGACACAAAACACTTCCCCTGACAAGTGTCCACATATCTGGAGCCAAACGCAAATTCATTTGAGCCTTGGAGGAAGTTTTATTATGTTCAAACAACCTGTAGGGGGCAGTAGTGACCTCTGCTTCCCTCTGTTCCTCTTCTCATCACTCCCACTCATCTCTCTCTCACCCCCCCCCCCCCCCCCCCCCCCCCCCCCCCCCCCCCCCCCACACACACACACACACACACACCACCAACCCCTCCTCCCTCTGCTTTTAAGGAGTGAGTGATGGGTGTGTGTGGATGAGCACTGGGGTTTATAGAGATTTAATTTCTAGGCACTTTAACTAAGCTACAGCTTGGAATAGAACAAAAGAACACACACACACACACACACACATCAAGTTTACTGCAGTCAGTGGCATACACACATATAGAAATTATATTAGACACACACATACACACTATACAGTATAAAAGTAAAGTCACACACATGACCTGGTGTCTTACACAAATTCAACATGAGTTACGCAGCTGGCATAAATACATGTAGTTATTGGTTGGTATGGCAACTTAATTTAATCAAGGACAAAAATAGATATTTGTACATGTGTCAGTGCGTGTACACACAAACTATAATGAAATAAGGTGTTGCAGATGCTCCCATATATACAAGTACAAGTAATGTGACGTCTATAGCAGTACACAGTAAATTTTGCAGTGTTAAATCAACACTTAGAGAGTTTATTTAACTCCTTCTAGAGTGTATTTGGTCCCACTGTCTCCAAATTAACTCTCTAAGTGTTGATTTAACACTGCAAAATTTACTGTGTATGAAGCCTATCATTGTGAATTAATTCGACCATGTGGATCATTACATTGTCTAAAATGCAGATGAAAAAAGTAAGGCAGCCCAAATTTGATTCATGACTGCATCATTACATGCCGCCGTGTGTGTCCTGTGCCACCTGTCTGATACCAGTCCAAGTTCCAGACGGACTATCGTGGACCTTTCACCATTGACCTTCCAGCTCTTGACCCCAACTTTGGCTCTGTGACCCCCGACCATGCTAATCGGCTAACAGCTAATGCCCAGTTGCATTCCTCAAATTCCTCCGCCAACATGTTGCAGATATCACCCACCTCCTGTGCCTTCACCTGCTGCCCCCAATCCTCTTATCGGATGTGATGCTCGATGTAATTGTATTCTTGAACTTTTACCTTTTGCCATCACCAAATTGAAAGTAGAAAACTGTTTTAACAAACTAATGGAACAGCCACTCTCTGTGTCTGAGGCTGAGAGAGGGCGGGCGTGTTATGCGTTTGATTGACAGGTGAGCTGGCAGGGGCTCAAAGACACGATGCCAACACACTTCTTCTCCCAAGTGTAGCTTATTAGACAAGGGACAGATGTTAGCAGTGGTAATGGAAAAAGCATCACAATTCTTCTTTTAAATGGATTGATCTGGACATCTGCTGCTTTTTATGATTCTATGCAACTTCAGGTCAGTATTACACATAATTTCAAAGTAATGAGACAAAAGCCAAGATAAATCAACATGTGCCCATGATGGTGTTTTGAAAGGAAATCTTGGCAAGTTACGAATTTGCTGTCACTGTCTCTTTTGCCTCCAGAATTCAAACAACCAACACATAAAACATTTAAGTCTCACCTATGGTCACATACAATTAAAAAAATTATTATTTATTTTTTTGGTGTTGAAATACATACATCCATACTGTATGTGTGCCTGTGCACTAGTTAACATCATGCACCAAAGTTGTCTGACTCTGAAATCAAATGGTATGATCCCAGAGAATCTTCCATGGACAGACGCAGATGGAATGGACGTTTTGCCTTCTACTGTTTTACATACACAATGCAAACACATGCGTGCCTTTTTTTCTTGGGTGCACACAAACACACAGCGGCTGGTCTGAATCAAATAGAGTGTATCCTGATACTGTTTTTATAGGAACAGAGGGGGTTTGGAAAACAGCCATGCTCCTTTAACCGCTGGAGCTCTAAAACCAAATAAACCCACTGAAAGTACTTTAACCTTATACACACACACACACACACACACACACACACATGGAACTTCCCCTTGTGCACCAATGTGCGTCTCCTACATGTACAAGTAGACATCAGTAAAAGATTTTCAATGTGCCACACAAAAGGAGTTGACAATTTGACAGTTTGCATTGCTTCCAGTTCAGTCTGCACACAAACCGCACTCTAAGTGACAGTACATGGCCAACTTGTCTTGGCTGAAGTGTGTTTACACACACACTTTAACGTGTTCACTTGGGAGCGTACTCTATCTTAATTATAGCCATGCAGCTGCAGTAAATATAATAAGAAGGCAGAGTTTGGAGCGTGTAATTGGTGCAGTTGTGCAAAAGGACAGTTCATGTATGTATGTATGTGTGTGTCCGTTTGTGTTTGACATATACATTTGTCTTCTGAAGCCGTGGGATGATGGAAATAGATTTTTCACGTCCCTCCATCCCTGTGATATATGACAAGAGAAAAGGAGCAGAAACACATGTGCACATGTACACAAACATAATACATTCATACATGTATGATTGGCAGTTTGGGTTACGGAGGGACTCTTAGGGAAGTGCAAGAGGCCACTCTAAACCCTATTCATCACTCAGACCACCTGAGAGAGACAGAAAGTGAGTGAGAGAGAGAGAAAATAAATCCAAGTTTCACCCCAACTAGGAAATTGACTTCTTAGGGACTTAGGAGTGGATTTAGCTTCTCGGTTTGGCGCCAAGGCACCTGATTCAATTTCATCTTTAGTTAAATCATTTGCTGGATGTCCCACCCACCATTTTCCCCCTTGTTCTCTCTGTCTTTTGGAGGCTTTCCTCCCTGCATAGGCTCTTTTCTCTCTGTCTTCCTCTTCTCCTAAATTGGTCTTGTTTTTGGACTTCCCTAAGATTTAACCCCTCACCTCTGCCCTTGTGCCTAAACCAGGAGGTGTCCTTCATTAAAAGAGGTTCCTGCTGAGCCCTGTGTGTTTGTGTGTATGTGTGTGTGCGTGTGTTTTTGTTTGAAGGGGCCGGAGGTATTAAACCCTTGCAGGAACTTGGGGTCTGTATCACGCTGCTAAGTTGGAAACCTTCTCAAAGTAGAGACTCAGTCACAAACACACACACACACACACACACACACACACACACAGAAATGGCAATGAAAAACTGACAGCTGACAGCGCACTGCCGAGATGGCAAAGTAAGAAAACAGACACACACACAAAGTCTTTCACACTGCTGATGTTTTGCATTAACTTAGAGGTTAAGTGACTGGAAACTTTTCCGCCTCTGTCTCACTGACAAGATAGAAAAAAAAAAAAAAAAAAGAAAACAGAGGCGGCAAATCTGAAAGTGATCAAAATGAAACTGCTTTTCTCATGTTTTCTAGTAGGATCAACACAAATGATGACTTCAAACTGCTCTGGTCTCTAATATAAAACCTGACAGATGTTCTCACTGTGGTCTGGGTAATGTTGATTTTATTGTATTTTTTTTTAGACAACACTAATTATTAAACAGTAATTTAATTTCATATTTGTCTTGTTAAACAGGCATAAAACAGACACAATGTAATCACTAATTTATATTAATTAAGTTGTTTGACAACTGTAACAGAGATATGTAAATGAAACAATTTAGTCATGAATTTTGCCGACAGGACAACACACTGCTGAAGTTTAATCAGCTTTGTGGGCAGACCAAAAAGACAATTTGACCATTTTTTTTTGACTGTTTTGGCCTTTTAATGTGAACTGAGATCTATAAAAAGCAGTGGAGGGGAAGCATGTCGATCGATTGTCATATTTAAAGGCATTTATTTGGACTTAGTCTCTATTTAGAGACCTGCATCTTTTCTCACCTCTGGTGGCCCAGGATCTGCATGTGTGTGTGTGTGTGTGTGTGTGTGTGTGTGTGTGTATGCATGACAGAGTCAGGTCTCCAGTGTTAAGAGCTTAGCGCTGGTTTTCTAAAGGGTCTTTTCAGAATGAGAGGAGCTTTTGACACCCTGCGTGTCTAAGAAGACCTGGGCATGAAAGAGCAGCACTCAATTCTCCCACATGCTCCCCTCTTCCACCTCCTCCTCCTTCCTTTTTCTCTCTCACACTGGACACACACAGACACACACTCTCACCTGTTGTTATACAGTTTCTCAACCTCTTTTATACAAGAACAACTGCCACGAGATTGTTCCCAGGTCCAACAAACTGGGGGTTCCCGTGGGTCTTTATAGGAGTGTGAGTGTGTGTGTGTGTGTGTGTGTGTGTTGGGGGGGGTAGAGTTGGCCGAGCAGTAAACTAATCATCTTGTTCAAATCCTTTTCGGAGACCTTAATCCTATTAAGTATAAGAATGTGTGAATGGGTAAAGATGGAGCTAGGAAGAGTCAAAAAGGAAAAAGGAAGTGGAAGAAACATACTTAAACTATATATATATATATATATATATATATATATATATATACATACACACACATATTATATATATATATATATATATATATATATATATATATATATATATATATATATATATATATATATATATACATTCTTTATCATTTCTGATTTTGGTGGAGGAACATTTGAGACACTGGGACTGAGATGCGACTGGGATTTTCCCTGTGCATGTGTATGAGTGTTGGTCCTTCAACTAATTCCGGAAGCCGTGGCATGAAGTAGACCCCCAAAGATCACACTTCTGTGAGCAATTACGAAGAGAAAGACGAAAGGGAGGAGATGACGAGTGGGGTGACAGGGAAAAGAGGAGGTTTCTTGAAGACAGCAAGAGGATTACTGGACACTTGGGACTGACATTAGCACCTGGGAATGTGGAGGAATGTGCATGTTAGAGGGCACGATGTGTATAAATATTAGGGCTGTCAAATGATTAACGTTTTTAATCAGATTATTCACAGGGTTGCCTTGGATTAATTTGATAAAATAGATTAAATATTAATTTTCAATGAGCAAATAGACTCAATAAAGTAGGGAATATATCTGCATTTAATGTGTTTGTCCATGCAGGGCAACGCTTTAGCCTAGTGTTAGCAGAATCCCTGACTAACATATGCTTCACGTTAATGTGCTATTTTAAGCGGGAAGTGCTACGGTGAAAAGAAAACTCATCAAAACACTTAATGTCATAGTAGACTGTTCAGTTTTGAGGTTTTATATTACTCAAATTTTCCCCAAAATACACAAAAACACAGTAAGAAACACAAAAAATGCAGGGAAAAAAAATACAAAATCACTAAAATTCACCAAAAAATGAACCAACACAAAAAGGCAAAACTCAAAAACTCGTCTAAAATACAGAAAAAAACACCAAAAATTTGATAAAACATCCAAAACACAGGCAAAAAAATAAAAATAAACATTTGGTAGGTTCAACAAAATAATTGTCCCATTGAATTGCTTTAAAATCTTCAATCACATGAATCATTATGTTGGATTCATCCGTGTTGAAGCTGTAATATATAGTAAATGAGAGGCGCTATATGCCGCTACTTAAAGGGCGGGAACCTTGGGTGGCAGCATGTTAAAATTTAACATGACAAAAAAAAAATATTCTTCCTATTTTCTCTTAGCAAGTTATTATGCAGTATCACCCCCCCCCGCCCCCCGCCCACTCAGTGCTAGCCTCCTCTTTCAGCCTCCTTCAGTCGCTCTCTTCTAAACTAATATTGACTTTGCTCATGAATGACAGATCTGCAGTGTTTCTCCCTCGCCCTCCTTTTCTATCTCATTGTCCGTTTCCTTTATGCATCATCACGCCTCACACACATACTTCAAATGCCAGGTAAGTTGTTGCCATGGTTACCGGACTAGAGGTGGACACCTAGGGGACATTTTGACTTGACAGAGAGGACGTCCCCCATGAGTACGACAAGATGGCAATCTGCATGAAAACCTGTGTTCGCCTCGCAAGTTTTTGACACTACAGGGTGTTCGCTTTACAAAACATGTTTAAATTGTTGCCTTTTCTGATGCTTGGTTTTGGAGTTTTACTTCACAGCGCTTCTGTGCCAAGATGATTTCTTGGTTTAAATGCTACATTCTGCCTACTAGTTCTCTACAGAAATAGCTCCATTCAGCTACCAATTGTTGTGTAGTGAGGTCTTAACAAAGCCAGCTGTAAAAGTGCTCGCCAAACTTGTAACACAAGCATCCTGTTGCTGAGGAAACAACATAGTTAATAGATATTTCTAATTATATCCATCTTTAAAGATTCACAAGGAAAATAGTAAATGTATAAAAAAAAAAAAAGGAGAAAAAAAAAACACACACAACTCATGTACTGTATGTGTGCGAGCAGACTGATTAAAACCCTTTCCAGCCCAGGAACAGATTAGTCAGCGCTCTGAGACCATGACATCATCACAAAATGTTTACACATGTAATTATAGACAAGTGAGGAATACATCTGTTGGACACACACACACACACACACACACACAAATGGACAGTGGCTTGGAGTAATGCCGTAATTGCATATGAGGAGAGCTGAGAAGCACTTAGCAGAGTGGACATGGTTTCACTCTCAATACATGATAGCGATATTTAGATTTAAGGCAAGATTAAACCCTGATACTGTGGTGCACCTGTCCTTCACCAACTTACACATCCAGAAATATTGCTCTTCACAAGTTGTTCAAACTTGGAGGTCACAAAGTAGCTGCACACAGCCTCACTTACAAACCATCATAGAGGAAAAAACACAGAAACACAGAAATATAACACACACACACACACACACAGTCATATACGTGTAAAGTCACTGTGATTTGTATTTTAACAAACTGGATGTAGTTAGAGCTTTTTATTTTAAAATAACTGCATGACATCAGTTTTTTTTTCAACTTATTTGAACATTAAAAATTAATAATAAAAATAATAATAATGAAAACATACAGTAAAAAACAACCAAGCAGGTTCAAAAAGAGTTCTTACTCTTATCAACTTTTCTAACTTTCCTCCAAAAGGAAAAGAATACTACTTTTGTTAACTATTTCTGATACATACAATGTAGATAGTAAGTTAAAAAAAAAAAAAAATTACTTCTCGTTTTTTGCCAATACCAACTTGCATAGATCATAAATAGTGATTTTATTACTTTTGCCAAGGATGTTCTGATCTTCCATGGTGGAGGTCTGTGCTCTGAATGCTTTTCTAGTTTTCTATGGGAAACTACTTTTGGTGTAGAATCAAGCAAAATATTAGATGTTTTGTGCAGACATGAAATGAAGGGAAGTAAAGATTCCTACCATATCCCTCCCATTTCCCACTCATACACTATTCACTCACCTACATTGACTCACATATGAATTCCCATTCCCATCCCATTCTTAATCCATATGGTTTACTCCACATGTGTCAAATATAAGGCCCGGGGGCCAAATGCGTCCCGCCGAAGGGTCCAATCTGGCCCATGGGATGAATGTGTAAAATGCAAAAATTACACTGAAGATATTAATAATCAAGGAAGTTCAAATCATCTTATGTCAATTCAATCTAAAGTGGATGCGATTAAGAAAACACTATCATAATAACCTATAAATAATGGAAACCAACCTTGAACTAATTTTCCTTTCTATTTTACTGTAAAATAAAGTACAAAAAAAGACTAGTCTTTTACACAATAATATAAATAACCTGAAATATTAGTGGAATTTTAACAATATTCAACCTGTTACTAAATGTTGTGTATATTTGTAGATCTACTGTGATCTGTAAGTTGTGATGCACATGTATAAATGATAAACTAAAGCATAATAATGTCAACATTGCACTTATTTTTCTTAAGAATTTACAGGTTGTTCATATTAATGTTATTTTCACAGTACAGTTTGTAGATATAAACATTTTTCTTGGAGAATTTAACTTTTTTCTCACTAAAAAACACATACATTTTTGGCATTGACATTATTTTACACATTTTTATCCTATTATTCTTTTTTTTTTTACTAGTGTGTCCCACTTTATACCATATTAGGCTGAATGTGGCCCCTGAACTAAAATAAGTTTGACACCCCTGGTTAATCTGATGTGGGTTCACCATTTCAACTCTTCTGGGAAGGTTTTCCACAAGGTTTAGGAGTGTGTTTATGGGAATTTTTGACCATTCCTCCCAAAAGCATTTGTGAGATCACACACTGAAGTTGGACGTGAAGGCCTGGCTCTCGGTCTGTGCTTTAATTCATCCCAAACGTGTTCTAAGGGGTTGTACGGGAGGTCAGAACTGTGTTCAGGCCAGTCCAGTTCATCCACATCAAACTCTCTCATCCATGTCTTTATGGACCTTACTTTGTGCACTGGTGCACAGTCATGTTGGAACAGGGAGGGGCCATCTCCAAACTGTTCCCACCAGCTTGGGAGCATGGAAATGTCCCAAATCTCTTTATACAAAATGTCTTGATGCTGAAGCAAAAGACTATGGACAACGCATAATGGACTTTATTAATGAGACCTGTTTTGTTGTTTATTTATTTATATATTAGATTTTAGTCTTGGAATTATTGTCCCTTGCCTTTTAGGAATTTTGTTTGTTTGCTTGTTTTTAATCTTTCCTGTGTATATGAGAGATGCCATTTCCTACAGAACAAATCTCCCTTCAGGTATTAATAAAGTAACCTTGAACCTTGAACGCACCCTTTCCACTGGTACGGTTTAGCTGTGGAAAAGCTGTGCCACGGCTAAATCCTTACATTTCATACAGAAAAACCCAAAAACTCATCATCATCATCACCATTGCATTAGACTGAATGGGATGTCAATTAAGCATGTTTGAAGGCGGGTGAGTGAATACTTTTGGCTATATATATATATATATATATATATATATATATATATATATATATATATATATATATATTTTTTTTTTTTTTTTCATCTTGTATTTTGTCCCTTCTTTTTTGTTTCTCCTCTTCTTTTCTTTCTTCCACATTCTCTCCACCCTCCAACGCCCTCCTTTGCTCTGCTCCCTGTGTAATGAGTCTAATCCATCAGCCAGACAGTATTAATCGTATTCCGATAGCAGTGTGTTCACTCGGTGCTCGCTGCTGTCTCCGTCTCTACGAGTCAATAACCCCAGCTCTAACACCTACACACTGCCTATGACAGATAGGCCCGCTGTGGATGTGTACAAGTGTGTGTTAGCGCATTTGTGTGTGAATTTTAAAACCAGCTCAGCACTATGACCAAATTTATTGCAGTCTTTGCCTGGAAGTGTGTCCAAAGCGAATACACACACACACACACACACACACACACACACACACACACACACACACACACACACACACACACACACACAATGCAGACACAGACACACACCACAGCTAAAATGACCACCAGAGGATGAGTTGCCAGACCACTTGGTCGCCACAAACTCTTGGTCAGTGACATCATATCCTTTTCCTGTTTGCCTCTTACATTGCGCTACAATAATAAATAGAATAGATAGATGGGATTTGACAGTGTGTGTGTGTGTGTGTGTGTCACAGTCAGCGTGTCCATTGCCAGGTCAAAACATTTTTCACCCACCTCTTTGACCTGATCTGCCACAAACTCCATGACCCAATAAGCTAAAGCGGCCTACTCCCTGCTTGTCTGCCTCCTTTCCATTTAAAACCTCAATGTCTTACAGAAAAAAATAAAAAAATAAAAAAATCCTGTTGCTACTGGATAATGTATCAATCTGGAGCCCAACGATCCTTTGTCACTTTCAGACTCGGCGTTTTCATCAGTTTTTCTTTCCAACAATTCGTTTCATCCATCAGTCACTGCACTTTTCCCTCTGGTCGCTCAATCATTGCATCATTCTTTTTATCCATCAATCATTCATCCCTCCTATTCATCTTTCATTTAATAATCAAGCTCAGTTAAAGCAAAAGACTAAAAGAGGAAAAAAAAAAAAAACATTAAGAGTGAATATGTCAGGCTTAATTCGGTATCAGAATTATATTAGCCAGATTCATTGTGATAAATCGCATTCATTAAACGCTAACAGCCCATCTGCTGTTACAGGCAGGTTGATACACTAAAGAACACAGCTATGACATGAGAATAAACAACTGAACAGGCTGTAAATTATTTACCAGCGATAACATATGGAGGTCACCCACCCCCCTGACAGTATTTGATTGGCAGCTGAATTTTTGGAAAAGACCGTTTGTGGTTGGGGCGAGTGTGTTTGTACATCAGCAAAAAGGGGAAGAGGGGGTTATGTAGCATATCAGTGGAAAGAGTGTGTAGAGGAGTGCTATTGTGATGACTTACTCACCCTGTTGTCATTATTCACAGTTTACAAACCATGACAAGACAGGGAGAGACAGTCACACACTTCTCCTCCCTCTGCAAAAACACACACACACACACACACACACACACACATATATATATATACACAATTCTTTTTTATCCAGCTCTGTGTGGTTTTGTTTTTCCGCGCCTGTGTTTACCCAGCAGCTTGGAGTGACATGCACATGGAAGAACTTCCATATGCAGACAGATACGGCCCATTATTATTATTATTATTGCAGCGATTCGTAAGATAAAACTACATTTGATTTGCTGTGGCCGATATATTTTCCTGAATTTTTCTTAAATAAACTACACAGTGATTGCCAAGTTATTACAGGTTTTAATCTCTGGGTGAATACTTTTTGGCATGTCTTTGAATCTTCCCAGCGTAGACAGTTGACATGTGTCCCCTGTGGCCATATACAGCATTTTGTTGGAATTTTTGGATTTGACAGGGTTATTATTGTTTATCTTTTAGTGTCACGTGGAGGCCATGGGAAGATGTATAACTATGAATGACAGCAGAACGTAAACATAAAATAAGCCACTGTCTGTGCTTAACGATGTACTTTTTTTAAAAAAACATTTAATGAAAAGATAAATTACAAGCGTACTTTGGCATTTATGCACGTCTCTGCTCCAGGATACAAGTCCAATGTGAAAAAGTGTGGCGGTCATCACTTCAATAAGAGCAGAGATGGATCTGATTTCTCCCTTCAGGCTACATTTGAGTGTGTCAGTGTGTATGTGTGTGTGTATGTTAGTGACAGAGTGTGTTTCCTCCCTGGAGGCCTCTCACTTGAACTCAGTGTGAGAATGAACCTCTTGTCAATCGTCTACTCAGGGCTGTTTAGGGAAATGAGGGATTCATCAGTCAGCCGCTTGGCTTCGGGAGAGCAGAGGAGCTGCGAGAGTTTACAGTATGTGACCTGACACCTGCGCAATGCTTTTAGACTGGAGCACCAAAGAGAGAGAGAGAGAGAGAGCGACACGGAGGAAGAGGGAGGGAAGCCAGAGAGGGAAGACAAAAAAGATGGAAGAACAACATTTGTGGCGATCAGAAAGAAATCCAAGCACTATTCACTTTTTTTTTTTTTTTTTTTTTTTAAAGAACAAATTGGCAGAAAGGGACGGTTTCTGCTTTTCTTTTATCACTACTCCACCTCCTCCTCTTTCTCTTTGCTCCAAATCTATTCAAGATGTCTCCAGACCTCCCCTCACCTCCCCCGTCTCCTCCACCCTCTGTTTGCCAGCTCCTGGCAAATGTAGGCTAGCTGAAATATTCCTCTTCAAATAGTTTCTCTCCGTCAATGTTGTCTTTCTTTCTTTCAGCACCGTAGAGGCTCGGGTCACACACACTTGTCACTCTGGACCAGCTGTCCTGCACCATCTGTCCACTGTCCACTTTACACACACACACACACACACACACACACTGCAGCCCTGGTGGGTTGTGGCAGTTACTGGCAAAGACGCCATGTCTGAGAACAATTTATGTTTATTGGGCTGTGTCAAAATAAACACAATATCTGACAATGATAAGAGAAAGACAAAGAGTGTGAGGGG
Source organism: Siphamia tubifer (assembly GCA_020466265.1). NCBI lineage: Eukaryota > Metazoa > Chordata > Actinopteri > Kurtiformes > Apogonidae > Siphamia > Siphamia tubifer. The sequence continues at coordinate 7,209,129 of CM035783.1, forward strand.
TGACAGACGAAAAAGAGGGGAAGAAAAAGAAGAGCAAACATTTGCAAACAAAAGCAGGGGTACATTTCCACACGGCCGGCAGTGAATGTAAGAAGTCATGCATAATCTGCACGATTTGTATTGAGTCTCAGGCGCTTGTTTGGGGTTTGTGTGTGTTTGCGTGATTTAAATACCACATGTGTCGAAGTGACTAAAAAATATTGTGTGCAAACGTATGTGCTGCTTTACGATGAGCAATGAGCTGGAAAGACTGACCATGAAAGAAAGCAGCGTTGGGCTCCAGTGATTGTGTCCCCTGGACACCAGCCAAGCAACACACACATACATGCATGCAAACATGCATGAGCACACATACTGTAACACAATAATAAAAAAAAAAAAAACTACAGCCACTGCACTGCTGACTAGAAGAAGAAAAAAAAGGTTTGTAAGACATTCCTGATGCAGATAATATTTATCTGTAATACATTTATAAATTCATGTTTCATTCATTTCAACACATCTCCACCTGGAAATCAATGAAATCACGAGTAAATGTGGAAAACGGGGGTCACTGGAAGAAGTCATATCACAGTAAAGACTGGATTTATTTTAATTAGAAGCTGTTGTTTGACCTGTGACTCTGTAGGATTCAGTACACAGTGCATACTAATTCTGTATAATAATATTCGCAGTCCAAATGAATCTGTAAACTGTTTCATGCTAACGTGAAATAACACAATACTTCATTCATGATCATTTGAAACATCAAAGTCACTTAAACTTGACAAGAAAACTGTTAAATGCTTTCTTTAACTAACACACTCTTTATCTTCTAGGATGTTTCTTTAGGTTTTCTTTTCCTTTTGGTTTTAAGTAATGCCTACATTCTCTAATTGCTCTGCCCTGTGGGAGTATAGTGTTCAACTACAACAGCACACTTACACATCCACAAAGCTGCACACTGACCGTTTTGAAAAAAAGACTCTTTTAGTGAACACATACTCATGCTAAAGACCTGCTTATAGGGTTAGTATGGAACTGGGACACAGCGATTACGTTTGATCACTGGCAGCCGGGGCTAATTTAGCTCAGCACATTGCATTTCCACTGGACAAGTTGAGGCACTTCAGCTCGCCGGCTGCAGCTGAGTTCAGATGTGAGTGATGCCACTGTTCCATTTACTAACCACAGCACAACACGAGCTGTTTGGGTCGAAATACGATCCACCCTGCGACAATGTCCACAGTGAGGTTTATGTCCCAGATATAGAAAATATGCTAAGGCGAGAGCTTGATGAGTGACTTCAGACAGACATGGCCGAGGTAAGCCGAGCATAGGGGGCGCTTTGTGAGCACCAACACCCACCAGACCACTGTCTGAAGGCTACTGCTGTTAGCTAAATTAGATTAGCAGGGAGTGTGTATTTGTGTGTGTGTGTGTGTGTGTTTGCGGGTGCACTAGGAGTGTCATATTAGTTGGTAATGCATTGAACAGCTGTAACACACGTACACAACCACATACACATACACACATAGACAAATACCAACGCACTTGCATACACATAACCTGATTAACATTAGCAGAATACCAAACTCTAGCTCTGACCTCTGAGAGATTGATTGACATCGCGACTGTTTTCATATGCATATGTATGTGTGTGTGTGTGTGTGTGTGTGTGAGTGTGTGTGTGTGTGTGTGCGACACAGCATTCAGTGTGTGTGTAATGGAAGAAGTGGACTGATGTAATGAGGCTGTAATAAGGCTGAAGCTTAATCCTGGTGAAGACAGACACAGACCTCTCACCCCTGCCTGCACACACACACAATTTAAATTTTTTTTAGATGCCCCCCACCCCCCCACCCCACACACACACACACACACACACACACACACACACACACACATATTTTCTGCTTTTCTTTCTTTCTCGTGTTTTTACTCCCAATGCTGAACCAGTTCTTTTAGTGTGTTCCATCTAAGTGTTTCTTTTCTGCGTTTCTTCCTTTGGTTTAAGCTGTTAAGCAACAATGAGTTTCCATTTTTTTTTACCTCCCTTTTCATTTTCATTTACATCTTTTATATCCCTGTTTGTTTCCTTCTCATGCATCCTTTACTTTTCCTCCCTTTCCTCTTCCCAGTCCTCTCTGAACTATTCCTACATTTCCATGGACTTCTCCTTCCTCCTCTTCCTCCTCCTCACCACTTTCGTCTTCTCCTCCTCCCGACTTCCTTCCCATCTACCGTTGTCTCTAAGTGAATACCAAAAAGGGCGTGCATGCTTCCTCGAAATCCTCCAAATTAAGTGGAGCAATAAAATACCACCAAACACACACACAAATACATGGTGTAGTATAAAGAGACGGGTTACTGTGGTTTCTTCCAAAGAGTCTCAGTCTATTTCACGGTCCAGACACACATTTCCCACCACAATTTGTCCTGATGTGTCCAGGGCAAAACACACTAGACACACTTTTTTCTGACTCATAGACATAATAAATAAACTGTCTAGTCTACATTTTTAAGGAAGCGATTATTTTCTGTTAAATTGAACTGAAATAGAGTATATTTTATGGCTTAATTCTTCAAAATGGCCATCCAGTAATCATACTTTAATTAAATGTTTATAGATTTTATATCATCTTAGTGACATCCACTGGGGAAACTCACTTGTTTACTCGTTTCTTCCAGAAAGTTTTAAAAAATGAAGGTATATGTAAAAATTATTTCACTCTTTAATTTGACCATTTGTGTGGGATAGAAAATGTTAAAAACCACAAAAACGCTAATATTTTTTTTTTCAAGCGACATTCCAATTGTCCAGTTGTGTTGTCCGTTGCTTAGTAACCGTTTAACCACTTGAAGACCAATCACGTTGCAAACTCAATTTCCCATGTCGACAAAACAACCTCATGTGATTGTGTTTAAAAGCAACATATTTTTTTTTCCCCCCGCCAAGAAAAGAAAAAATAATTCTGTTGCTTAGGAAGTAATGTGTTTTGTGTTTCCAGCAGCAACAACAGCGGTTTGTTTGGGATAAACCAAACAACCGCCATGTTAAAACAACAGACAGAAGTGTGGGATTAGTACTGTAGGGTCACCAGGTTCACAACTCGCAATGTGCACTGACAGTTATTTACAGAGGAGTTTTCGCGGCATCTGAAAGTAGATGTCAAACTCTGATGACCTACAGACTCAGACTCATACCGACTAATTCACTGCTTGAGTGACAGGTGATCTGCGGGATGTTTCGGCACCAAAATCAACAGAGACATGACTGAGTGCATACAGTAAAACCTCACTTGAACGCAGCGCAGCCCACTTTGCAGCAAAATTGTGCAATTTAAACCACACTGATTACGTTCATTGTGCCAGTCACTGTGGGGCTGGTGGCGGCGGCGGGATGGAGAGGTTGGCGTTGTGACATTGTTTCCCTTTCTGTGGGGGTCTTGGGAGGCCCCAGTTGAGGCCATAGTGAGGCGCTGGAGCGGGCTGCCTGACGAGAAAGAGAGCACTTTAAATACTGACAGGCAGCACTTGAGACAGGCCTAGGAGTGCAGGGGTCCTACTGAGCTATTGTCACGCACCAAACAGGTTAACAAGACACTGCACCAGCCTCTAACCTCTGCCTTTCACTTTTTTGTGCACTTTGTTTTCTTTTGTCGGCCCTGCTCTCACACATGCACTTGCGTATATATATATATATATATATATATATATATATATATATATATATATATATATGCTCCTTCCTTAAAATGTTATCTGGTTTCATTTTTTTCCCCTCATACTTTATGCCATTTCTTTTTTGCACAGATAAAAGAGATGGGACAGAGTGGGAAATAACAAAATAATTCAGGAGCAGGAAAACAAAAGCAATTTCTCACCTGCAATAATGACTTTATTCCCCCTACACGTTCTTTGTATTGAATTAGGCTGTTCCTTTTTATTCTGCTCATAGCCCATTTATATCTTTCAGTCCCTCTCTCATGTCTCGCACCCTATAACTTTCTTTTTATCTCTCTCTCTCTCTCTCCCTCTCTCACTTTCTCCCTCTCTAGTGTATACAACAATTCATAACTCTAGGTTATCATTTCAAAAGGCTTTCAATTCAAGCCCTCACAGAGGAGACAGTATAAAGAGGTGCCCCGAAGGCAAACACACACACACACACACACACACACACACACAGATAGACGCAAAACAAACCTACAGCAGAACCACTGGTGTAAACAAAGCGGACAGAGGACACGCATATACATTATCCGGGGGGATAAAAACACACACAACATGTTCTTCTCAGGTAAATATGCAGATGCTAAGTGGTATCTAAGAGACACCAGTAATTACACACACACACACACACACACACACACACACACACACACACACACACACACACACACACACACACACACAGTAAAGGAGGGAAATCCCTGATTGCTGAGTTTATCATTCTGTGTTGACTCCATAGAAATGAGGCTTCTATCTTTTTATAGCCCCACTGTTCCCTTTCTTCTCCCTTCTTCAGTCATTCTTTTTCTTCTGTCTCTTCTTCTTCTTCTTTTCCCTTCATTTTCTTGTCTGTTACTCCAGGCACGCCTCGCTGCCATTCTGTCATCAGTCCCTGTTGCTTTTTCTCTAAAAGCTCTTAGCTGCCCTCAGGGCTCGACTTATAATATTACAGTACACCTCAAGTCCCTCTCTCTCACTGCCTTTCTTTTTTTCCCTTACACACACACACACACACACACGCACACACTAATACTCTAATGGAAGAAGGACGTACAATAGCAGCACTAAACGAGCGAAGGACCGCTGCCCACAGAAAGATGGAGCATCTTAAAGAGCCTTTTGGGTCTGCTGCACACATAAACCCACAAATAGCAGCGGGGGTCAGATTAGAGCTCTGGACCTCTGGCCAGGTCAATAAGCTCCATAATTCATGCGTGCATGTGGTAATGTGTCAAAATGACCTTGAATTAATGTGATTACTTTGTGGGGTAATTAGGAAGCAGTGCTGTTACTCAGTAAACGAAAAAGATGAGTTTTACATCAAATTGACATTTTAATCTGTTACAGTTGTTTATTTTGTATTTTGTTAAACATAATTGCATCCCTGGGAGATTTGTATCAAGCTAATAAACTAGCTAAAAAATGAATCACAGAGTAAAACACATAGGCAGAATATTAACACATACATGGAGAGACAAAAGAATAAACTGAGAAATGTACACATCTATATTCAAAACCAGTCTTAATCAACACAAAGAACAAACTGGCTTATCCGCACTGCACCATACCGCATACTGTGTATGCATGAGAGGCTGTGCATCTGTGTGTGTGTGTCTATGTGTGTGTGTGTCCTTCTGCCATGTGTTAACTGCATAATAGTTAACTGTATCATACCTTTAACCATGGGAAATACCCACTGCACATTTCAATGACCGACGTGTGCATGTCTTTGGTGAGTTTACATGCAGGTGTGTGTGTGTGTGTTTGTAAATGTGTATCTGCATGCATAAGCGTGGCGGGGCGTTAGGAACTGCTCTATTGATGAGAGAATGAAGTCATTTTTCAATGTGGGGTTAAGCGCTGTATTATTGCCGCCTCATTTGGCTCCTGTGGGCCACCATAGCCCTCCCGTCTGGTTTCCATGGCACAGAGTGAGAACAGAGAGGGGAATGTCCCTGCTTACCAGACTGCAAGTTCATCCATCAGCTCGCACATACACACGTACACGCACACACATACACAGGGCCAGGCAATAAGGGCTTATCCCACTCACAGTCAACTTTCCCACAAAGTTGCAACAAATCAAGAGCAGCAGCGCTAAGTCTCCTAAAGCCAGCCAATATCACATTATACGCTAGTTGTTCTTGGAGCTGCACAGAGTGGTGTGCTGCTGTAAAACCAATTCACCTAGAAGGATAGAGTTTCTGCTACTGCTACAGTTCATACGGTCCACACAGGCTCAATTGTAAACTAAGGAAATCCTAAAGAGTCCATAATGCTACTGAAGGGAAATGGTTTAATTTCTTAGTGTGTTTACAGCTGAAGTTTTGCCATGTGTGTGTGTGTGTGTGTGTGTGTGTGTGTGTGTGTGTGTGTGAGAGAGAGATAGAGAGAGAGAGAGAGAGGGGTTGGGTATCAAGCAACATAAGCATGTACAAGTGTGTTCACAAACACTGCAGGGATTGTCTGCAGTAATACGATGGGATGAACAGGCCCGATGAGCATATGCACCTTTGTGTGTTTGTGTGAGTGCGTTTGTGTGTATGTTCGCTGTTTGAACAAGCGCTGAACATGAGCCAACCATGTCAGTGAGCATTGTCAGGGCACATAATAACGGCATTCCTCTGTTGATATCATACAGAGCAGATAGAAAACAGCTTCAGTGTTAAGACAGAGGGAGATGAATGAACTGTCCCAACTCATTACTATAAACTTTGCCAATTTTCTTATGCTTAAAGGAGTTCACTGAAAACATCGTACAAGCCTTGCTACACTTCCCCTCTTTGTGTTCCTTTCCATCCCCCTGAGGTCGAGTCTCTCTCTTTCTCTCAGTTTACTGTAAACATCTCCATGTATCACTGTCATATCAGCACATTCATCCTCCATAGTGGGCCAGTGTACCCACAGTGCACCATTCACTCCCATTCATACACTCACGCTGAGCACAAAGTGTATGAAAACACACACATATGCGACTATGGATGTGCATTTGTCAACCACATAAACTTCTACAATCTAATAAGCTTCAGGGTGACATTTCTTTCTTTGAGAATCCATTTATCATGCAGCCAAAAAAAAAAAGAGAATGAGTTCATGCTCAAATGCAACTGTGCACTTATAAACTCAAGCTGTTACATCCAGTCTATCACCATGATTTATATTTAATCATTAGTGCCAAATGTAACACATATTATTGCTCTCCTTGTAAAGTTTGATGCTCTTATGGGTTTAAAGGCTTTACGCTGTCTTTTTTTTAATTTGAAAAACATAGATTTAAGTCATAAATGTCGATTAAGAATTAATGACAAACAGGTTTTAGTTTTGATTATCTTGGTTTATTCCCTTAGAAAGTTTTACCTTTTAAATGTATTTGACAAAAAAAAATACATCTTCTAAAGTCCATCTTTCTTTTACATGAAGAGAGAAAATAAGTATGTCTGAGATAATATTATCTTATTTGTCTATATGTTGAATAAAAAACTCCAGTAGCTTTATGCTGCTGCAAATTTTTTTTAAATCTGATCAACAAAACTTCCTTTAAGCCTTTTGCAGATTTTTCGGTCTCTACCATTTGTTCAGGTTCTACAGTATCATTGTGTTTTTGCTGGTTGTACTTTAACACCCACAAATGTAGTTTCTGAATGTCCCTCGACACATTATCTAAGGACACACACACATATAACATGCCCATGAACATTTGGATAGAAGCACTTACAAACTAGTCTGGGGCCCCGTGGAGTAGAGGTGATCCATTTGGATCCATCTCTACTTCCACTGTGTCTATAAAAAGCCTGGTGTCACATAGTGCGATCTCCTGTCTCCTCTTCCCAGACTCTCTGACGAGGTGTCAAGCCTTCTCAGCTCCACCTGACACAGAAGCCACATACCGAACATCCTCACTCCTGTTTATGTGTATCTATGTGGCTACATGTTGCCTGTGTTATCACCTTCCTATCTGCGGTTTCTCTGTTTGTTTGTCATGTTTGGACCTGATATCAACAAACTCACTGCACATTAACGGCAGAAATGATCGAATGGGACACACGTTCTCATTCGCTTTGGCCTCTCCATCACACTGAGAAGCATTGGATTCTAGCCTATTACAGTGACAATCAAAATGCCCCCTACAATTCTATCATCACGCAGCAGCACACCCGGCATCTGTATTTCAGCCATTCAAAGGACACAGAACTTTATTAACTCAACACACAGCATGACATGTCTCTAAAAGCAGCAGGCCATGCAGGCTGCCTGCCAAGCTGATAACATAACTTTATTAGCCGCTCTATTGACACAGTTGCAGGCAGCGGCAAGCTCAACAAGTTCTTTAAGTCGCTGATGGCTGGCCTTTAAAACAACACAACTTTATTAGCAGTGGCACTGCCAGCCATGAACAGCAGTGGTCAGTCTGCATCTGCTGCCAAAGGTTTAAGTTACAGCACAGAGGGAGACGACAGGCAGACACACAAGCATGTAACATCATTTTAATGTGCGTGGCTATTTTGCTAAATGTAAAAAGGCTTTACAGTTCAACAAATCTGTGACAAACAGGGATTTAAAAAAGTATCTAACTAAACCAAAAAGGATGAACAAACAGTTAATGCATTGTTACTGAGTTTTTCCAGAAACAAATTAAAGCAGTTGATCATATTTTAATACTGTAACGTACTGGAAGACAGGGACTAAACCCTCCAGAAATAGAAATTTGTTCTTGAATGATTGATTGATGTTTACCTCTCAGTCAAAATTAGGGGTTATACATTTGACAACATCTGACAAAATCAATCACATTGCACACATTTTATAGTCGTTTCAGGTGCAGCTTATGGTTTGTCTCAGGCAGCAAATCTATGCATGTCTGCACAAGACACATGAGCGCGCGCACACACACACACACACACACACACACACACACACACACACACACACACACACAGTTGGATTCCTTAACTCGGTACCATGTGGCATTTGCTTATTGAATGCTATTCTCCGGAACACATTCATAATTTATAGGGAGATTGGATCTGTCTGCACAACAAACCCACCCTCACTCCCCTCCTCGTACCCTGCCACCCAGGCCTCTGACACCTGTCCCCACCACCCTCCCTGCTTCTTCCGATACACACCTTGAGACAAACACAAGCCAGCAAAAATACTTCATCTACAAAGTTTGTTTAATTCCTTTCATTGAATTGATTCAATTTAGTGAAACAAAATAACATCACTCTGCCTTTTCTCTGTTTTCTTTCTGTCTCTCCAGGGATTTCAGAGTAAGTGATGCTACTAATTGACCAATCAGGTTGCACTAACAAGGCTGTCAGACTGTGTTAGCATCACCGGCCAATCACGGCCTGCTGAGTTGTCTCCCAGGGCAACTGTTAGCCAATGACCTGCAAGAAATGGACTTGAAGCAATCAGCTACCAGAAGCCAATATGAAAAGTCAAAAGACACACATTTAAACAAACAAGTCAGATGAACAAAGATGAACTCCTAAAGTCATGGATGGTATTAATAAAGGGGGATGTGAGTGTGTGTGTGTGTGTGTGTGTGTGTGCATGTGTATGTGCTGAATTACTCAAACCCCATGCTGCTCTGGAACAAAGGTTTTGCTGCCCATTAGTGGCCAAAAGCTTGAGGGCAAAAACACAACACCCCCCCCCCCCACACACACACACACACACACACACACACATACACACGCTGAGCTCTGTTTACTTGTCGGTCTTTTAAGACCATCTCTGCCTCTAGCATGTAAAAAGTCAGAGCAGCCTTTTCATGCCACTATAGTAGTGTACTGTATGGGCCTGTCTCTTCAATTCATCTTCTTTTTCTTCTTCTTACCTCTCTATCCGTCTCCATCACACTGTGGAAGTGCATAACCTCCTTTCCTTTTTTTTTTTTTATTTGCCCTCTTTACTGCCTTTTTACGTTGATTTTACTGCCCTTTTTCAGCCACTCTTTTCCTCTCCTGCTTTCTTTCCTACCTCTCTTTCATTTCTCCATCTCAAAAAAATCCAAACCATGTTCCATTTATTCAACTTCTATCCTCCCATCCCTCCCTTTGCTGTTGACCCCCCCCCCCCCCCCCCCCCCCCATTTTGTCCACCCTTGCTTTCCCTATTTGCCTCAGGGGAAAAGAAGTTGTAAATATGGTCCTGCTTTTAAGTGACAGTGGGGTTGCCTCTTCATGCCCTAGTCATGGTCAGTGGAGACTGTAATAAAGACACACACACACACACACACACACACACACACACACACACACACACACACACAGAGGTTCAGCTTGTGTCCCACAACCACTGCGGTAATCAAGAGTTGACACACTCACACACATATGCAGAGGCAGCTTGTTAGTATGTTAATTTTCCCTGTGCATATGAATAATCATCTGAGCGCAAACAAACACACACAGTGGCCCATCTGTTCCACTGAGGTGTGTGTGTTCATGAGTACTGTACTCGTGTGATTGTCGGTGTCACTGTTCTATCAAAGTCATCTTTTACCCTACTTCATGCATGTCCAACACAAACAGACACACACGTATACAAGCATACACTAAGCTTGAAACACACTCCTGCCATGGGTAGGAAAACCAGAGCCCTAGGATCAGCGGAAAAAAAACGGAGAGCATGACGATAGCTGGCATTCCAGGGAATGCTGCAATACCTCACAGTGCTAAGGAACGCACACACACACACACACACTGAAAGAGAAGATGCTTGTGTAATGGAGACAGATAGAAGGGTAATCCCAATTTCATCTTTCCAGAAGGATAGTGGATTAGAGGAGGATTAGGACAGTATCATGACAAGATTATGGCACACATGAAGCTCTGCTGCACTAAGCCTATTACTCCCGTTTCTGTCTTTTGTCAGTGTGTGTGTGTGTGTGTGTGTGTGTGTGTGCGCGCGCGCACATTTGAGTGAATGAATGCATGTCTGACCCAAAACGATCTACAGGATAAAAACGTGTAGAGCCTGCTGTTAAGCTTTTTCCTTGGGGAGACTATATGTGGAAAAGCGTGTCTGTGTTTGGGGGTGCATCCTGGGTTAGAGGTTCAGATGTACTTCTGATGCTTCATACCACATATGGGTCAGTCCCTCAGGGGTGGAGGAAGGGTCAGAAATGGGGATTTTCGGGGTGGGGGAGTCAAGCTCCATCAGTTGTCTTAGATCAGTATTTCCAATTAGGTTCACTGAGCTTTTGAGCGATGGCATATTTGAGCGGGGGTGGGGTGGGGTGAGGTGGGGGATGAGCCCTTGTTCATTGGCTTGTGAGTCAATCGCAATCATGATGAGAAAACGGAAGTGTTTAATGACTGCATTGGCGAACAGGAAACAGGCGGCCGTCATGGCTCTTTCATCTTGGCTTACACGTTGTGTTTGCGTACAGTAACGGTGCAGGTGGTGAGGAGAGCTGTTAAGTTTATGGGCCATGTGAGAAGGTAGCAACCAGAGGTCTTCCACTGTGTTGTTATTTTTGGTCCAAGGATCTTAGGTAACTAAAGGCCAGACAGAGACACCGACACAGCAGATATGGGGTCTACACACAGACATACAACCTGACAGAACTGGAGCGTTAAAGGAATCATAGCACAGTTTTATGCTCCCTAACTTTAAATCATTTTTATGTGTCATTTCTTAATGCAGGTCAAACACTATATGTAGTTTAAACCATTAGTTGAACAAGCATGTGAACCCTTTTGCAGATGCAGATTGTTATGTAGTTCATGTGTATTTATAAAATTAATATTAGAATGTTTTGCACATTGAATCAATCAATTAATCAAAGAAAAATAGACATTACCTGAAGAGACATGATTAAACCTATTGCTGTTCATTCCTCACTGTGTAGTTTATGTTTAGGTACAGTATAACATGTTTACTTGATTACATGCGTTCTGAAAGTAGAAGTATTTACATTCCCAAACATGCTCAGCTGATCCTATCCAAAGCAGACTAAAGTACAAAACATACCCACAAGTTTTTTTTCTCATCACTCAATACTTGAGGTGTAATGTAGAAGCAGAAAAGGGTGAAGAACAGAAGGCTTGGGCTGTTTGAGAAAACCACATGAATGATGGTTTTGGCACAATGAGAGGGGCTTGTTATGACATCAGATGTCATTAACCAATTAGACGGGGTGTTGCAGGAGAGTGGTTCCAGCAGCCACTAAAAGCCTCGGTGTCACTGACCTCAGGAAGAGAGAATTTAATAACAAACAATCTCTGCTTTCTCTTATTTCTCTCATCTTTTTTTGTCTTCCTTTTGCCAACAGCCCCTCCATTAATGCTTGGCTTTGTCCTGCTTGAGCTGCTGGACCCATATTTATGCTATACAAACCTGTTCATCTGGAGAACCTATGTAGAAACCTGAGGCCCTGGCTACTTAGGCTGCGTGTCAGGACAGGAGATAGCTCTCTGATTGCTGCTGGCTTTCCACATGACCAGATTAGCAATTAGCTTTAATGACCTCCGGTCAAAAGGTGAGGGTGCAGAACGATCTAATTTGGAATCTGAATTGATAAAAGGTTAAGCAACACTTGAGCTTAATTAAGCCAAAGACATGGGAAAGTGTTCACTTCAAGGCAGAGCAGGATCAACTACCTGCCTGGAGAGGATGATTATGGCTCAATTAGTTAAACTAAAGAATGAGCACATGAGATGCTACGAAAAGGAGTCGGTGTCCGCTTTAATCTAAGCCATTACAAAAGAGGAAATATCTTTCATTGAATCTACTTTGCTCATGTGAAAAGACAATCTGTCCCAAAGCGTAGAAGCATTCTCACTAACACACACACACAAGTGTTGTTACAGCACCAGAACAGCTGAGATTTAGATTGCTCCAAAAATCCCCTGCGACCATGAGTTTGGGCCAAAGGGGTGAAATAAACTTACCACCTGCTACTGTTAGTCCACACTCACTAACACATTTGCACATACACATACTTTCCCCAAACATCTGCCACTGCAGTCTCTTGTGTTTTGCCAACACAGAAAACTTCCAGACTAATAGTCACAGCTCAAGGCAGTGCTTACAGTTTCCCAGCTTTTAATGGCTGTTCACCTTACATCATTAATACATATCAATCAACATAAACACACAGCGCACACACACACACACACAGTGGGATTTGTATCAGTGAGCTGTGAATAACGGAGCCGAGAGCCTCTGCAGTGAGTATTGAGCTGTAAAGATTTGGAGAGAGCGAGGTGGCAGCAGGCGGGACACAGAGGGAAAGGGAAAAGAGAACGTGAGGAAGTGACTGAATAAATAACAAGTCATTATGACATTACAATAGAAACTCTATAGCATTGTTGGGTTTTTGTCGTTTCCTTTGACCATTTATCGAAACATTGTTTTTTTTTTTCTCTTCCCCGTCACGTGAAAAATACAACAAAACTACGGTAATTTAATCTGGTCAAAATCAAAACAGCACAAATAATGCATAAAGAAAGTAATAATCTATTAGCAAAAAATATACAGGGGTTGTTTATAGAGAAGGAGGGTGGATATAATTTAAGGGGAGGTTTAAACTTTAAAAAAAAAAAACAACGGTTCGAATGACAAGAAAAGGTGTTTGTTTGTGTGTGTGTGTGTGTGTGTGTGTGTGTGTGTGTGCGTGTGTGTGTGTGTGTATGTGTGTGTGTCGAGCTGTGGGGTGAGTCTGTGGTACAGTCTGGAGACAGAAATAAAACAGTAGTAGTCACATAAATCTGTTTTAAAAAAGTACAAACAATGATTTCTAAACAAATATATGGAAGAGGAAGTCTGTAACTGTGGATCAGGTAGTGTGATTATTATGTGTGTGTGTGAGTACCTGTGTGTGTATGTATATGTGTATATATATACACTTACATTATATAGAAATGAGTGTAAATTGATATTATCACTAATGTACAATTAATTTATTATAGAATCTAGATTTATGAAGATAATTATTATTGATGTGCATATACAGTGTGTGTGTGTGTGTGTGTGTGTGTGTGTGTGTGTGTGTGTGTGTGTATGGTATATACATGTATTTATATTATATGATATCACATTATATTATATTATTTGTTGTTATATATTATACTATACAATCATAAAAAGTTATTATTGTTATTATTGTTATAATTATTATTATTGCAGGTGTGAATATTGATATTGATATTGTGTGTGTAGAAAGTAGTACGGGGTGGGGGGGGTGGTATAAGTTTTGACTTTTTCTCACTCGTTTTTGAACATGTTGCATTTATTGCCATTTTCATTTTGTTCTTTTGTTTTTTAGTTTGTTTTGTTCAAAATAAACTTCTATCAATCAATCAATTTCATGTCTTGTGAGATCATTTTCTGTCTGTTTCAGGTTTTGTGATAGTTTTCCGTTCTTACAACGCTCTTTGTGAACACTTAAAAGATATACAAATAAATGTTTTCTGGATGTAACCTTTGTGTGATGCATCACTATTTCTCACAATATTATCCTCTGAAAATTCAGGTATTTTCATGTATTTAATTTCCCGATCATGCAAATGTTCGTAAAACCTAACGCAAAATTCAGCTGAATCAACTGAACAAAAAAACAAGCGTCTACAACTACTGTTATTTATCAAAATCAAATGTTTTTTACTGGTGAAGAGATGTTACCAAATATGACAATATTCACTATGGAGCCTGTGATACAACTGAAAAACTACATTTAAGCTGAATTAATTCAATGTATCGATGGAATTAATGGTTCAAAAGTTATTAAACATTTTAGATCAGTATGTTTGGTCACAGGTCGCTGTTTAAATCTTTGAGGATTCAATTACACTGGGGAGCATTTGAAAAAAAAGAATCTGCTCAGTTACATTTTCACACTGATTAAAAGTTCAAATTTCATGCCGATTCCAAATTTGCAGTCAGTTTTTTCTGGCATGTCAACTTTTTTTCTCCACAGTTTATCCTCCAGATAATTAAAATTACATTGATTACCTGTAGTCAAACGTTTCAGTTGATTACGAATGATTTACGTACAGCTACATGGAAACTTGTTTGTGCAGTTGCCATGGAGACAGTGTGGTAAGAGGTGTGTGCAGGTCAGTACAATTACAGTAGACATATCCTAATAATAATAATAATAATAATAATAATAATAATAATAATAATAATAATAATAATAATAATAATAATAATAATAATAATAATAATAATAATAATAATATTTGTATTATATTATTCATACTTGTTATTTCACTGTATATCAATATTTGAAAACTCTTATAAAACAAACGCATACCTGTTAAGTACAGTATTTTTCATGTTTTAAGAAAACAGGGATCATATAGTTCAAAAACTTGATATAATAGAGAAAAACTGAGCCCCAAAAATGAGTTAAAAACAGCTGTCAGACCTAACTCAACAAAAAGTGTGTTCCCCACTGTAATTATCCAGAACAAATCTGAAGCAGAACTCCCAAATGTAGACCTTATTTAATCATAACAAGAAGAGCATTACAAGTTTAATCTTACCTCAAATACTGCACATATACAATGACCTTTAAACATTAGTGCCTTTTAAGTTTAATTCAAGTAAAACATCTATATGTAACATTTATTTTATTCTACTGTACGTTTTATCTGGTGCATATTTTAATGTTTGACAGATTGCACTGGTCTACAAGTAAAATGCTTCCGGAATAAAGCTAATGAAATGTTACCACATGTGTGTTACTGATAAAGAAAATTAAAGTCTTAAATGCTGGTTGGCTCAACTTTCCAAGATAAGTCTGGGGTCAAAATGTGAAATTCTTAGAATGAACAAGAGAATAGGTTTTAGTCCAAATCAATATTGGTGTCAGATCTACTTCAAAACACTGTCTGCACATAATGATACATTTAATTTACTGGTTCTTTCTAGTGGAATATTTACAAATGTACATAAACCAGCATATATGTGAAATAACACACCGTCATAAATATATATATATTAAAAAAAAGACCTAACCAGCACTAAAGTCAGTTATTTTCTGATTCATCTTATTAAATTATGTAAAATTTGGCACATTTAATGTACTTTCTAAACAATTGTAGAGCAGTGTTTTTGATGGAATTATTCCTTGTGAGGGGAATGTAACCGGCTGAAACCCTTGGACACACACACACACACATGGTCAGGAGTACAACAGGAACCCTTCCTTGTTGCCTGCTTCTCTTTCATCTTTGCATGCTAATTAACCTTGACCTGAAACCTCCAAGCGCTTAATTGCTGCCATGGAAACGTCTGCCATTTGCAGTGCCGTCCTGCGCACACACACACACACGAACAAACCGTTCAATTAGACCCATCCATTCTGCTTGACTAGCAACAGTCATCACCATCAGCCCATCAGATATCACCTGTCTCTGTCTGTTTCTGTCTTACAGCCTTGTGTAGATAAAGAGGACGCAGAGGCGGGGGGGAAAAACTACACAAGACGTAAATCACAGGTGTTAAACATAAGGCTCGGGGACCAAATGCAGCCCGCCAAAGAGTCTAGTCTGGCCCCTGGGATGAATGTGTGAAATGCAAGAATTACACTGAAGATAATTAATAATCAAGGAAGTTCATATCATTTCTCATTTATGTCAATTCAATCTAAAGATTAGTAAAATACTAGCATAATAACCAAGAAATAATGGAAACCAACCTTGAACTCATTTTCCTTTCTATTTTAGTGTAAAATAAAGTACAAAAAAAGACTAGCCTTTTACAAAGAAAATGTGAATAACCGGAAATATTTGTGTAATTTTACCAATATTCAGCATGTTACTAAATGTTGTGTATATTTGTATGTTGACTGTGATCTGTAAGTTGTGACAAACTTAATACATGACAAACTAAAGCATAATATTGTCAGCATTGGACTTATTTTTCTTATGAATTTACAGGTTGTTCATAGTCATGTTTTGTTCACATACAGTTTGTAGGTATAAACATTTTTATTGGAGAATTTAACTGTTTTTCCCACTCAAAAACACAGACATTTTTGGCGTTGACATTATTTTACACATTTTTGTCCTATTATTTATATTATTTTACTGGTGTGGACCAATTTATACCATATTAGGCTTACCAATATTCAGCCTGTTATGAAATGTTGTGTATATTTGTATGTCGACTGTGATCTGTAAGTTGTGACGCATGTCTACAAATGACAAACTAAAGCATAATATTGTCAGCAATGCTCTTATTTTTCTTAAAGCCGTCATTTCATGGTTATTTCATTAATATTACTCTGTTTTCCATTGTTATTTTTTTTTTTAAAAAAAGTCCAAATTGTTTTGTTTCCAGCTGTTTTTTCATGGTAGAAAAATGACTTGAGGTCGAACAACAGTTTTCCAGTACTTCCTCAGACATGTCCATGACGCGGTCACAAGGCGTCTCTGATTGGCTCAGAATGCGTGAAGGAACACTCCCCCCTCCCTTCTCGCTGTGTATGTACCTAATTAACATCCAGCTAGGTTTTGTCCCGTTGCTTGTTCTGAAAACGTGCAAAGAAAAAACAAGGCATGAACCAGTTTGATCCACCATTTTTTTCCAGTTTGTGCAGCAGCTAGTGTGATTCTGTCTTCTCTTGTAGATGCTAATGCTAATGCTACTTCAGATTTGCTGCAATGGGGGACGGGCTTAACTCCACGTGGGTGACGCTAAAGTCCATCTGACGTCAGATGGACCGGCTTTTTCTGGGTCTCTTGTTCCTCTCATTGTTTTTTGTGAATGCGGTACGCAGCCAGCGGAGGTGACAAATCATTTTCAAAGTTTTCATGTGTTGGTAAGTCAGGGTGACCCATCAGATTCCAAACGGAGCGTGGAAAAGTGACACCTTTAAGAATTTACAGGTTGTTCATATTTGTTCGTGTTATGTTCACGTACACTGTGTAGATGTGACCATTTCTATTGGAGAATTTGGCTTTTTTTCACTCAAAAACATAGAAATTTTTGGCATTAACATTATTTTCTACATTTTTATCTTATTTTTTATATTATTTTGACACTTTATACCATATTACGATGAATGTGGATCCTGAACTAAAATGACTTTGACACCACCCCTGGCATAAATGGAAGAAAAAGTAAGCAGCTGTGAGACACGCAGAGAATTACAGAAGCATTTACAGGAATGTGTCGCAGTAAAAACAAGGAAAGCATTTGCTGAAGGTAAGAGGAGTCACAGAATTGAAGACGGTGACAAAAGTAGCCGAGCCAGAATGCTATAAAAGTCGGCCAAGCCAAACCGATGGCGCTATCTCCTGAGAGAGCTGATTGAGGGAAATGAAGCAGGAGATGAGTGCACAACTATAATTTTAGAAATGCAGAGTGTTTCTGAGCGTTTCCCTCACTCAGTTTTAAAGCACCAGCTGCGGTGGGACACAGTGGGACAGAAACACACACCCACATGTATACACACTCACTTCAAATGGAGCTTGTAACGCCTTACAACACTGAACTTACGAACCCCGGGAACCTACATACTGTAGGAGCGGCACACATGAGCGTACACAGACTGGGTTTTGTCCGAACACGTAGGCTGTCGGCCTGTAATATGTTGTGGTTAATAACCCCCCCTCCCCCTCCCCCTCCCCTCCGTCTGATGGCTCCTTCACTCCCTCCCTTTTCTCTCTTCCTCCCACTTTCTCATCCTCCAGGTGCTGAAGACCAAAGCACTTCTGGTTCATTTGAGGTGATAGTGTTTTGGAGCTACACTATAAAAAAAATGTGACTGGGCTTAATTAATATTACCATACCATCTTTATTTATAAAAGCGCTTTAAAACAGACACAGTTGACACAAAGCGATGTACACTACAAGGTACAAACCCACAAAAACAGAGAAGGGGATCAAGGCAATAAAATAAAATCTAAAAATACAATAAAAAGTGCTAAAACTATACAGATAAAAAAAATATATAATTAAATTAAAATTAAAATTATCATACAATAAAATAACTAAAATCAATGAGCTGCTGTGTGTTTAAGACGAGTTTTAAAATTGGACATTGTAGGTTCCTGTCTGATATGTAAAGGCAGTTTATTCCACAGGTTCGGTGCAGTAACAGAAAAGGCTCTTTCCCCTCTGAGCTTCCGGTTAAAATTTTTTTTTTTTACGTCCAACAGCAACTGGTCACATGAACTGAGAGTCCGGGTGGGAGTGTACTGATGGAGAAGCTCAGAGAAGTAAGGTGGGGCGAGACCATTCAAAGATTTAAAAACAAATATAAGAATTTTAAAATTAACTCTAAAATGCACGGGTAACCAGTGGAGTGCAGCCAGTGTACGACTGATGTGCTCATGTTTATGTGCTCCAGTTATAAGACGTCCAGCTGCATTCTGAACTACAGTAACTGGAGACGTATTACCCCTTTAATCCCTGATGCATAAGCGCTGACTCCTTCTGAATGAATGGTTTGGTTTAAATATTCAGAAATATTCAAGTGTTTTGTTTTTTTTTTACTGTTATTTTACTGGGAATTTTGTTGATAGAACTGATGTACAGGTGTCAAAAAAATTTAGAAAAAGAAAAACCCAAACTAAAACTACTGGAACCAAATTACAATACTAATTATTTATACTTTTATTATTATTATTATTATTATTATTATTATTATTATTATTATTATTATTATTATTATTATTATTATTATTATTATTATTATTATTTCATTTTGGGTTTTTCCATGTTATTTGTAATTTTGTGAATATTTATTAGTGTCTGTTGATGTTGCTTATTTTGTTTGTTTTTTAATTTCATTTAATTATTTTTCTTCAATTGTGTTCTGTTTGTGTCTTATTTTGTTCATGTTAAATATTATTTTGTTAGTTTAATATTCATTTTTGTTCATTTTACTGATCACTTTAGCTGTTTTTGTTCATTTTGTTGCTTATTAATTTTTTTTTTACTGTGGAATTGCCTAAGTCTCAAGAGTTAATGGGTTAATAAAAATCAATTCTATTAAACTCTACATGAAAAAAGTTGGGTATATTGTTATATTGAGTTTTAATTATTTATCAATTGGATTGTACTCATATTCTCTTGTTAATTCTAAGAATTTCACATTTTTAACCAATACCTATCTTGGAAACTTGAGCCAACCAACATTTAAGACTTGAGGTTTCTTTATCAGTCGCACACATGTGGTAACATTTCATTAGCTTTATTCCGGAAGCATTTTACTTGTAGACCAGTGCAATCTGTCAAACATTAAAATATGCACCAGATAAAACGTACAGTAGAATAAAATAAATGTTACATATAGATGTTTTGCTTGAATTAAACTTAAAAGGCACTAATGTTAAAGGTCATTGTATATGTGCAGTATTTGAGGTAAGATTAAACTTGTAATGCTCTTCTTGTTATGATTAAATAATGTGGTAATGTGGTAACATTTCATTAGTTTTATTCCAGAATCATTTTACATGTAGACCAGTGTTATCGAGGACACTTTTTGTCTTGCACGTTGTCCTCTCTAATAGTGGTTAAACTCCAAATGTACAAGGACAGACGATGTCCTGCGCTGCTAAGATGTCTGGGAAACTCCAAGTGTTACCTAGCGGGTCACTGAGGCAACTCTGACAGGAATCTGACGTGCACTTTTGAACACACTAACAGTAATCAATCCACCCCGAGCACTGCTTGTAATTATGAGACCTGTAAAACAGCCTGACATCATAGCCTTGGGTTGCTCATTTCCTCGCTCCCACCTTTCAAACCATATTAAAGTTATGTGTGTGTGTGTGTGTGCATGTGAGACTGTGTTTGTGTGTCTCCAGGTGTGTATATATATATATATATATATATATATATATATATATATATATATATAGACTTGGTAACACTATAATACCTACACACAATTGACTATGTATTAACCATTTATTACCCATTTGTTAATGTTCATACTAGTGTCTTCCAAAGATAAATGTAAAATTAGATTATTTTTAACCAACAGGTGCAGTGTTTGTATATCTGCTTTACAGGTAAACAAAGAAACAGTTGTAAACACTGCACCTGTTGGTAAAAAATAATAAAATTTTACATTTACACGAGTATGAACCTTTATAAGACATCAACAAATAGGTAACAAATGGTTAATACATAATGAACAACCCATTTATAAATAGGTAATAAATGGTTAATACATAGTCAATTGTATGTAGGTATTATAAAGTGGTAACACTTGACTTTAGTGCAACTTTAACTTTTTTTTGTCAATAATAGGACAGTAACCATCACTTTCTGTGTTTTCTGCTTCTTTCACACTATTGTCCATTGTCTCACACACACACACACACATACAGACACAAAATAAATGAGTAGTTAACTCAGAGGTTGGTGTAGATACAACATAAATGATAAGCAAAATATTAAATGAATGAAATTTAAGTCTGGCCAAAACAGGAAACATTGCATTCCCATCACTTTTGCTGCTGCTGTTATTAGATCAAGAAAAACACACCAACAAGTATGAATGATTCTAAAAGTTTACAGGTGAACTGTGGCAATAAAAAAAAAAAAAACACAGGATGAGCAGGAAATGTCTTCTAAATCAATTACTATTATGGAGCTGAAGGAAATGAGAAAAATCATCTTCAGAAACAAACATGAGTAGCAGAGAACAAACTCTGGGAACTTAATTGTTAAAAATCAATTTTTCTGAACTCCTAACTATGTCCACCAGTGAGTTAACGGTACACAAATGACCCTGATGTGTAATATCTGACCTCTGTCCTAGGAACAGGAGGAGACCTGTGCACACACAAACACATTTTATATCTCTGTCTGCTCTTGTTCCTCATTTCCCTCCTCCCTGTTCCTACATGTCTGCCAATAGTCCATAATTCAATTTCTCCAAATGATGAGGATCTGTCTTTGTATTAACATCACACTGAAC
This sequence comes from Siphamia tubifer, assembly GCA_020466265.1. NCBI lineage: Eukaryota > Metazoa > Chordata > Actinopteri > Kurtiformes > Apogonidae > Siphamia > Siphamia tubifer. The sequence goes on from CM035783.1 coordinate 7,230,739, forward strand.
CTCATTATGTTTGGCAACCAGGCAGAATTCACACACACACACACATAAAAATACAGGAGAAGTGGGTGTGAATCCTTCTAAGCGTGTGAAATATTTAAGAGGGCCAGTGGGGAGAGAAAACGTGTTGCGTTTTTGTGAGAAAGTGAAGAGAGAGACAGGGGAGGATAGAGCTTCAAGAGAACCATAAACCACAAAACGTCTCCTCCTTCGATTCAGACCATTTAGAGACAACGCACTTGCGAGAGAGCAAGACTGAAGGGATGAAAAAAGAAGAGCAAAAGCACATGAGCCCCGGTTATTGTTACTACGAGACAGAAAAACAGACAAATAGATGGACGGAAGAAGAAAAAAAATGTGTGATATGATCAGAGTTCTAACTTGTCTTTGCATAGTTTATCTGATCGCCCGTTCCGATAGCATCTGTTTTATCCTGCATTACCCAACCTTCCTGGCATCCTGTACGCGCGCACACGTGTGTTCTTCTGCTCCACACTTTCTAAGAGGTCAGAGTTCTTAAGAGCAGCCAGCCAATTAGAGAGGGGGCATGGCGTTACCGTAGAGATGAGAGAAAACTGTAATTGGATAATGACACATAGGGGTGGAAACCTGTTATTAGACACTAGTGAGCATGCACACACGGGAAGAACGTGTGCGCTAAAACACTCACGTACACACACGTCAACGCAGAAACCTGTGATTATAAACCTGCTGATCCATCACCGGCCTCCAGCTACAGAGCTCCAACATCGCACTTTCTCTCTTTTTCTTGCTCGCATCAATTTGTTTCTTTTCAAAACTGAGAAACCTGCCGTGATTAATTTATCGTCACTGTGGGAAAATCTGTTTTATTTTCTGTATTTTGATTTCCATTTTGGGATGAAGACGTTAGTTTTTTTTATCGTTGCGTGTTCGTTTAAAGTGACGCTGACGGATGTGTTGTGGGCCCGTTCCTGGCCCCGAGTCCTCACATTATGTAAACATAGTGCGTTTTAATGAGCCAGGGTCGCCACGGTCAGCTCAAACACACTCAGCTTTTGGTTAAATAATGTGAGAGGCTCTGAACTTGTGAGCAACATCTCTGGGAGGAATCACTGGTCAGCTCCCTGTTTCCTCTCCTGGTTTCTTCTGCATCATTACCATAGATGAGGGTCTTGCATAAGCCTCTCCAAACCAATGTGCTGGACTCAGGGGGGAGGGGGGTGGGGGGGGTGGGGGTGGGGGGGGTGCACAGGGGAGTACAAGGGGAGTGTAGGCAAGAAAGAGAATGAGGGAGGAAAGACTTAAGAGAAAGGTGCTGTAAAGAGAAAGGGAAGATAATAGAGGAGCTGGGAGAGAAACACAAGGAGGGGAAGAAAATGGGGGGCGCGAAAAGACCAAGCGAGCAGGAGAGGGAGAAAGGGAGGGTGGTGAGGTTTTCTTTTGTGGACTGTGGAGAGTGACAAGGGTGCCAATGGAGTGGCCAGCGATGACGGTCCCACTGGAGAATGCCAGCTATGCCAGTGGAGTGGCACTAATGGAGCCAGAGAGGGGATGCAGTTGCCTGCCCTGGAGGGGGGATATTGTGCAACTGGACAAGGCGGCTTGACACAGAGCCAAGATGGAGGATTAGAGGGGATCGGGGGGGGAGGGGGGCACCCAGGCCAGAGAAAGACTGCCATGTTAGGTCTGCTGACTGATTGACATAAACTGAACCTTTTCTGCATTGTGTTTGACTGGTGAGACTCTGAGCTTTCAAAGTTTCTAGTTTTTGTTCCACTTCCTGAAAGAGCAGACCCTCGGTGAGTTCTGCCTGTGCGCGTTTCCTTAACATCGAGTTTTCCATTTCTTTTTCCTGTTCATCCAGCCCTTCAAACAAAAAGGATGTTTACATTTAGTGGAATATCAAGTCTAAAATGCACAAAGTAAAGTATGTTATATCTCGTATTAATTTAGCGTGATATACATTTTTGGTCTCTGTAGAAACCTCTTCATCATTTGACCAGACTTTTCACATTTCTACATTTTGACTGTTTCATTTCAGACTGAATACTGTGTCCTCCTGGACTCTTGTCTTTGTTGTAGAAGCCCAAATACATCAAACAGACTCGAGTCAACACCCAACAACCAACAGTTCAGTTGACTCTTGATGCCCCAGGTCTGCTGAGATCTTGATCGTAGACACAAAGCAGTGACTTCAACCAACTCCACTGCTGCGTGGATATTCTGCAACTGCATGAGCACTCCCCTGGGGATTGCAGTTGGGGGTAGCTAGTCTCCCGAGCAGCACATAAACACTGTATGTAGCTTCTGATAACACCTGCCATAAAACCACAAGGAAAAAAAGGTATCTTCTAATATGGATATTGTTCTATATTGGTAAAAGCAGTTGCTCACCTGCCTTGACTTAGATTTGAATTTGACACCCCATTCTTTAACCTGATAGAGGTTCACCCTTTGCAGCTATAACTGCTTCAATTCTTCTGGGAAGGTTTTCCACAAGGTTTAGGAGTGTGTTTATGGGAATTTTTGACCATTCCCGTCAGAAGCATTAGTGAGATCACACAGTGATCTCACTTAATGCTTCTGCAGGACAGAAGGCCTGGCTCCCAGTCTGCTCTTTAATTCATCCCAAAAGTGTTCCATGGGGTTAAAGGTCAGGACTGTGTTCAGGTCAGTACAGTTCATCCACATGAAACCGTTTCATCCATGCCTTTATGGACCTCACTTTGTGCACTGGTGCAGTCATGTAAGAACACCAAGGAGCCATCCCCAAACTGTTCCCACAAACTTGGGACCATGGAGGTGTCCCATGTGTCTTTGTCCAAAATCTCTTGGTCCTGAAGCTTTTTGGACAATCCAGCCATTCCACCGGTAAGGTTTAGCTGTGGCGTTCCCTGCTGCCCCCCCATACATTTCATACAAAAGAATCATTGTCAATCACCATCACATTACACTTCTTTTTTACAGGATTTAAATTAAACTGTCTCTCTTACTTGACTTTTTGAGATTACTTTATATGAGTCAATGCAAAGATGAATTAATTCATTTTATTTTCCCGCTGTATCCTCACTAGGGTCTGTTGAGCCTCATTTTCTAATAACGGTGCATTTTGTAATAAACATCCAAAATGTAATAACTTTTTCATTTCATTTTGTAATAAACTGTCACATTTTGTAATAAGCTGCCCCAACGCATTTTGTAATAGATTTTGCTGCATTATGTAATACGTTTTTACATTTTGCAGCAGCAGGGCACTTTGGCGGTGTAGCATTAAAACTCAAGGAGCCATTTGGGAAACAATCCAAGTGGTTTATGTCTTGGCTGGTAATTAGACATATTAGACATGGACAATTTGAAATATATAAGAAAACACTAAAATATTTGAAGGGTGGCACGGTGGTGCAGTGGTTAGCACTCGTGCCTCACAGCAAGAAGGACCCTGGTTTGAATCCCACACCAGACCTTTCTGTGTGGAGTTTGCATGTCCTCCCCGTGTCCGCGTGGGTTTTCGCCGGGCACTCCGGTTCCTCCCACCATCCAAAGACATGCACTGATAGGTTAATTGGTTAATCTAAAATTGGCCATAGGTGTGAATGTGAGAGTGATTGTTTGTCTATGTATGTCAGCCCTGCGATGAACTGGCGTCTCATACAGGGTGTACCCCGCCTTCGCCCATTGTAGCTGGATTAGGCCCCCAGTGACCCCCGCGACCCTAGTGAGGATAAAGCGGGTTCAGATAATGAATAAAATATTTGAAGTATATTTTGGAAGCACAAATGTGGCAAAACGTTTAGAACAAAATGCAGCTTTATTACAATATGAAATGAAAAAGTTATTACATTTTGGACATTTATTACTAAATGCGGCTCAACGGGGTCACAGGGAGCCTATCCCAGCTACAACAGGTGAAGGCAGGGTTCACCCTGGACAAGTTGCCAGTTCATAACAGAGCTGAACATATCAATAATCACTCTCACATTCACACCTATGGAAAATTTTAGATTAACCAATGAACCTATCAGTGTGTGTTTTTGGACTGTGGGAGGAGAATGTGTAAAGTCCACACAGAAAGGTCCCACCCACTGGTGTTGGAATTGAACCCAGGACCTTCTTGCTGTGAGATACAAGTGCCAACCATTGCACTGCTGTGTCACCCTCAATGCACAGATGTGAATGTTCATTTCTGTGAGTTAAAAATGTTTTAGTTGAAGTGAAATAATTTTTGTCGTGAATGTCTGTCAACAGAAGAAGAAACGGAGGCTGTAGTCGACTGTGGACACCTGGAGCTCGAAGATTCAACAAGAAGTGAATGAAACAACAGGCCTATCCGACAATATCTGTTACCTGAAACTAGCCCGCAGTTCTACTTAACAAGGATAACTAGAAGCAGCTGCCTTCCCCAGTAGAGGAGTATGTCTATAGACAGGTTAACATTAATGAAATTCTACAAAAATACCCCAGTGGTTGTATTCATGCAGGTAATGAAAATGAAAAGTGGCTTTGCATTTGTTCAGAGTAGTCCATAGAAAGGTTATTATCTTTAATGAAAACTAAAACAAAAAAAGACTAGTGTTGAAAAAACACTTCCATTAACTGAAATAAATAAAAACTATAATTAAAATAAAAAAGATAACTCGTTGAAATTTGATTGTGTGCTTATAAAATATAAAAAAATCCTGTCCTTCTAACTAAAGTTGGGAGAAAGTGTGTGGGATTTCTGTGAATATAATGGTGAAAAACAAAAGATGTGAAAAAAACTAGGGCTGTCAAATTTTAAAACATGTTAATCAAATTCATCCCAAGGTTGCTTTGGATTAATTTTGATTAATTATGATTAAAACACTTTATGTTGGTCGACTGTTTTTTTGTTTTGATTGGGGTTACTCAAATTTTGCACAAAATACACAAAAATACAATAAAAAAAAAAACTAAAAAAATCTTCCAAACTTCATCAAATCCACTAAAATTCACCAAAAAAAAAAATACCAAAAAAGCAATGAAAAATCCAAAACATATTCAAAAACTCTGCTAAAATACAGAAAAAACATCAACAGAATATGATAAAATATCCAAAACATACGTAAAAATATGAAAAAAATTAATAAATAAATTATATATATATATATATATATATATACATATACAATTAACATGTTTATTCAGTGAATGAATTCAATGAACATTTCACATCTAATGTGAAATGCTTTGAGTGGCCATAAAAACCGCTATATAAATCCAATCCATCATTATTATTATTATTATCTTGCCTCACAACAAGAAGACCCGGGTTCAAGTCCCGGACTGTGCGGGCCTTTCTGTGTCGATTTTGCATGTTTCTCTCCCCGTGTCTGTGTGGGTTTCCTCCGGGTGCTCTGGTGTCCTCTCATCACCCAAAAACAAGTTTGTTCGGGTCAAATCCTCCAGTCAGGTGATTCTGAACCTGACTCTACAGCTGCAGATGGGTCCTCATGGACTGTACATGGCTCCTTACATGTTACCCCAACGGCATTAAGGATGGGTTATATGCAGAGCACACATTTCATTGTACAGTGGATAATGACAAATAAAGTACTTGACCTTTTTTCCTTTTAAAAAACTACATCAAACTTAACTACAATGGAAAAATCCCAAACTATTATAACCTTGCTCCATAGAGCTCAGTACAATTCCTTTCATTGGTTAATTCTTCATATCATGGCACCTCAGTATCTCACCCTCCACTACACACACACACACAAACAACAGCCAAAGCCATGAAGCCATAATAACCTCCATCCTTATACATGGATGCACACAGCACGCGGGGGTCAATATTGCTGAGTAGCTGTGATTGGGGTGAGTAGAGGAGCATTGCATGATGAATTGTCCTGATTACTCCATAATCCCTCCCATAATTCACTGACCAGGCTGAGTCATCCATCAACAGCGAGGCAGGATCCATACCTGCGGATACCTCTGAGAGACAAACTGCCGCAGAGGGAGAAGGAGGAAGTAAAAGAGAGAGAGAGAGAGAGAGAGAGAGGGAGAAAGAGAGAGAGAGAGAGAGGAACATCACCCTCAGCTGCATAACACAGGCGCTAACTTCGTATTATTAAGTTAAGCGCCAGGGCTAAAAAGAATGAGATGGGAGAGGAAGTAGATTTAGCATAACTAGAAAGGCTACAGGATGGTTTCGATGCTTTGTTGGGAGGTATTACCGCACACAGTGACCCTTAATCACACACAGGCGACGCAAGGAAACGCTTTGATGATCCAGAAGACCTCACACACACACAGTCGTACATACTCTGCTATCATAACTACCTGCTTCCAGGTAAGCTCTTCCTGGCGTTGGATAGGTATGTAACCCACCCACCCCTCCCCACCCCTCCCCACCCCTCCCCAATAATCCACACTCAGGTTACGCACATCCACGCACACACACACACACACACACACCTGGGCACTTCTTTCTGACAGACATGCTGGCTCCAGGCTTCAGGCTACCTGCCATCTACAGTAAGTACTGACATACCTATCTCCTCTCCTTTCCACCAGACTCTCCCCTCTAGCTCTCCTCCTTTCTTTACTTTCTCTGTCCCTTGCACCACCAGCTCTTCCACCCCCCCCCCCCCCGCTCTTCTTCTCTTTTATTTATTTTTTTGTCATTGATAGCTCACAAAAAGAGAAAACACGTCTGTCTTCACCTCAGTAAAATTTTCCCTGCTCTCTTTTCCACACCATTTAAGAGAGCAAACACATCTCTAATCTTTTCTTTAAATACCCTTCATTCATTATGTCTTATCCACCCCTCCCTCTCTCTCTCTCTCTCTCTCTCTCTCTCTCCGTCTCCTTTTTCCAGGCGTAACTCACCCGGTTTGTAATCTGATGGGCAGAGCAGCACCTCCACTCCTGGCATGTCCATTATCCTGGATATCTCATTGGTTGACACTGATGCTGCCTGACCTTTCACCTGTGAGCTCTGAACTCTGACATTCACACACCCTGGGCGACAGGTGATTAATTGAGTTGCATTCAGTCGAACAGATTTGACACCCCCCCCCCCAAAAAAAAAAAACAAAAAAGAAAAAAAATTAACATTTGTACGTTGGTGAAACAGGAGGTAATGCTTAAACACCATCTGTTACATGTCTCTTAATACCTTCATCTTTTATTTTTAATTCTATGTTTGACCGTCTTAGATGTAAAACTGAGGGAAAAATATAATTTTATATATATTTTTTTCACTTGATATCTTTTCTTTATACCTTGACTCAACAGTTATAATAGTTATTGCTTTAAAGACAACTGTGTCACTGTGAGGAATTTTTACATCCACCGTTTGAAAATGTTATCTTATTTGTGTGAATATACAGTACAGTGTAATTTTCCTTCCTCTACATTTACCTTGAAATGATTTATCACCCTTTATTACCCTCTCCTTTTTTGCATTTTTCTACATTTATTTTACCCGTCATCCAATTGTTCATAAGAGCACAGTGTAAATTGATATATCAAAATTGAGAAAACTAAAGGAAAACCGTTTTTTTGTTTATTTTTTGGAGCAAATTTAATCAGAAACCGAGTTTAAAAAACAACCACTGACATTTGTCTAATTACGTGGGTTTTCCAAGTTAATCTGTGACACAGTAGATGATGGTGTTTCCACATTCACTACGGAGCCTCTGAACATTCAAATGGATCATATCTGATGATGAAAAGATGATAAACTGAATTGATCTCAATTATGTTCATGTATTGATAGAATTAATGGTTCAAAACGTATTAAACATTTGAGATCAATGAACGCTTTTGTCACTAGTGGATGTTCAGGTTTTGGAAATGATGCAAATAACAGATGTAACTCCTTATGTATGTGAATATATAGTGTCATTTTCTTTAACTCTTTAAAGCGATTGTGAGACATTTTTACATCTACCATTTGCACCATTTGGAAAAATCCAAACTTCACTGTTTAGCTGTACTTCCTATTCTATAACACATTAGGGGACAAGCTTGCATTGGCTGAAGGGGAGGGGTGGTGGTGTGGGGGTGGGGGTTGAGAGAGAGCGGGTAGAATTTTATTACTTTTAGCAGTGTTTTAGTGAAGTTTTAACTGTGTCTAAGTGAGGTTTTTGCTATGTTTCTGTCCTGAATTATTGTAAACAATTAGCTGTCCACCTGTCGAAGTGTCCTTGGGCAAAGACCTTAGAAACCTACTGGTGTGTGAGTGTGTGTGAATGAGTGAATGTGAGGCTAATGTAAAGCGCTTTGAGCACCATGAAGGTGGAAATTAACTATATAAGCACAGAACATTTACCATTTCAAACCCACTTTTATTCTCTCCAGCTGATTTCCTTTCCTCTTGTTTCTTTGTCTCTTTTTTCCCATTTCTTTCTCCTCTTCTAACTTTCTCTTTTTCCTCTCTGTAGAATGCTGTAGAGAGGGGGCGGAGTCAACTGTGGTTCATTTGCATGAAAGCACAAGGCACTAAGTCTGAGTGTTTAAAAAAGGTCTGGCTCAGTTGGGAGAGCGGGTCGTCCATTGACCGAAGGGTTGGCGGTTCGATTCCCACTCTGGCCTAGTCACTCCATTGTGTCCGTGGGCAAGACACTTTACCCTCCTTGCCTCCAGTGTCACTCACACTGGTGTATGAATGCATATGAATGTTTGGTGGTGGTCAGAGGGGCCGCTTCTGTCATTCTTCCCCAGGGCAACAGTGGCTACATATGTAGTTTACCACCAACAGAGGGAGCATGTGAGAGTGAATGAATAATGGATCAATAATGTAAAGCGCTTTGGGTGCCTTGAAAAGCACTATAGAAATCTAAACTATTATTACTATTATCATTATTATTATTCATCCATGTGGTATTTTGACCAAAGCATGTGACACTGAGACGCCAACGAACTGTGTCCACATGTGAAAAATAGGCACGATATGTCCCCTTTAAAAACTGTTGCCTTTATATCAGCCTTTAAAAATCCACAAACTGCTTGTTGTTAGGCGTTTAATACCGCCCGTGTCGGCGCAGTCATCTGCTTATTTATGTAGAAATCACAAATCAAATCGAGTGTGCTAATAAAAAAAACTGCGCTGTAATCCAAACACACACACACACACACACACACACACACACTTTCTGGATGCGAATCAAGAACAAGTTAGCTCTAGCTGTGGTAAAAGTCAAGGAGGGAGATTTCATATCTTTACAGTCGGTCTGTATAACAATCTTTTGTGCTGGTGCCCTCTTAATAATGCCAATTCGGTTTTGGCACAGGCCTCTGTGAATTGCTTGAGAATGAATTACCGCATTGTGTCGGCATGTGAACGGCCAAATCACTTCTTAGGAATGAGTGGCCTTGAGCAATTCAGATAGTCCGTCATGTGATTCATATGATGGCAAGCGAGTGAGTCACTGACACTCAACACCTCAACACTAGTGTAACTGTTGGTTTTGCTCTGGAGGTGATTCATAATGTGTACACAGATGACATAGAAGTATCTGAAAACACAAAACCAAGCCACAAGAAAGGAAAAATAAAAACACTTTTTTTTTTTTTTTCCTGTTTTGGCTGGATATATAATCTGTGTGATCCAAGAGCTGTAATGAAAACATTTCTAGGACAACATGGCTTTTGTATATGCTGAAAAGAGCCGTTTTCTTATTTGTGTGTTCAGTGGGTGTGCATGAGAGTTTTTATATCTGTTTAAGTGCATTCACAGAAACAGGAGGGGGCAGGAAATATTGCTGAATGGTAAAGCGGTGTGTTTGTGCCAGTGCAAGTCTGTGTTTGTTAGACGGAGAGGAGGGGAAAAAAAGAAAAAAAAAAAACATTTAAAAAAAAAAAAAAAAAAAAAAAAAGGAGACTACAACTAAGAGACAGACAGAAGGGCAGGGAGCGAGAGGCCTATCCGCAGACGCCCCGGGCTGCTGAGGCTTAACTTCATTTCCTTGGACAGATATAATGGTCGATATTTGCATGTGCTATATACACAAAGTCAGTGGCCAAATATCTCCTTTTCCAAAAACACTGCGACCAACCCTGCCACCAGCACACAGAGATCGTTTTAACCCTTTAATGCAGGAATTAAGAGAATCTTAGTCAATATTTCCTTCCTAAGTGTTTTTAATTCCTCTTTAGGTGTGAAAAAAAAGCAATGTGATGGAAATATTTTTAATGAACCTATTGTTTTATGGAGTTATAAAAATATCCACTCAACTGGACAATGTGTGTTTAAGCTTTGAAGCAAAGAAACATGTATTTAAAACACAATATCAGAACACTATGAAATAATTTTTTTAATGCAGTTGTTTAAGAAAACTGTTAATTACAGTCTAATGACAGTGTGTGCAATAGTCACACTGCAGGTCCTGCAATTATATATATATATATATATATATATATATAAATACATTTATTATGTATTTATTTTTATTCATTCATTTGTATTCATTTTTATTTTATATTATTTGTTTTTATGAATTTAATGTATTTGTTTATTTATTTGTAATTATTAATTTTATTTAATTATTTCAGCAAGAACAATGACCCTGAAACGTATATTCTGTGTCAACCGCTAATCTATTTGACCGTTTGTGTCGGCACCACACAGCTGTTAGATTCTCCCGAGTATTTTTTCATACTGCAATATGCATATGTCGAGACTTTTAAAATATATATATATATATATATATATATATATATATATATATACTTATATACTTACTTTGAATTATTAATTTCATTTAATTATTTTGGCTACAAGAACAATGATCCTGAAACTTACACTATGTTCCGTGTCGACCACTAATCTATTTGACCATTTGTGTCGGCACCAGACAGCTGTTCGATTGTCCCGAGTATTTTTTTTTTCATATTGCAATATACATACAGTATGTCGAGGGTTAAAAAGAAAAAAGAAAATCACAATGCCAGTTTTTTCTAATATCGTGCAGCCCTGCTTTACACATAAACATGTTAGTGCAGATTAACAACAGTCATGGTATGAACTGACTTATATGAAACTAAAACAACTAAACCTATGAATGTAGAAGTGAACAGCTGTAGAATAACTGTCCATCAAAGGGTTAAAGGCACTCTTCCAAAACCAAATAAACCCTTTCAACATCAGCTAACGTAACCAGGAATACCATTTGCAGTTTTTTCCTGTGAATATCAACCGACAGTCATTACGGCCTTTGACCAAAATGATTAAAATAACTGTCAATAATAGCAGTGTATGGTATAATCCTCAGTCTGTGATCTAAAGCCACCGCATTTCACATTAGATCCGGGATAACATTCTGCAGACGGACCTTTAGATTCATCACCGTGCACGTCTGCATGAAATTTAATGATAATCCATCCCGCAGTGGTCAAGACAGTTCACTAAAACCCAAACATGTGGATCTGCTTGTGGCATTAGAGGAGAAGTCAGAGAAAAGTCAGTGGGATTCATCATGTGGTGAACATGAATGAATGTTGTAATATCTCTGGCACGACTAAATACTTATCAATGCAAGTAGATGGATGTAAAACCAACATCTTTTTGTGCATCATATATCGTTTTGGCACTACAACATGTTCGGATTTCTACGGTGACAGATTTATCTCTGGCAAAGTAATGAAAACTATCAAAAGTATTGGAGTTTCTCTGTAGTTAAAACTACTTTAATTGGAAACTGACTGGTCTCATTTCCTTCTGTAGAAACCTAAACTATCTTTGTGGTAACTTTCCGAATTAATTTTCCTCTACATTTACCTTGAAATAATTTATCACCGTTTATTTCATTATTACCCTCTCCTTTTTTTGCATTTTTCAATGAAAACCAAGTACTTTTCTATATTTAATTTACCAATCATCCAATTGTTCATAAGAGCACAGTGTAAAGTCATATGTCAAAATTGACAAAACTAAAGGAAATGTTTTGGGTTTTTTTTCCTTTCTTTCTTGAGCAAATAAAAAAAAATAAGTGTAAAAACATGTGTCTACACAACCACTGGCATTTTTCTAACTACAGTACGTGGGTTTTCCTGGTGAATGTGTGACTCGGTAGATGATGGTGTTTCCACATTAGTGTGGCAGATAAACACAAATATTTGGAAGAATCGTTACAGAAATAATTAAAGTACCAACATTGGTAGAGGTGAATTTTAGGACATACCGCATCATTTCAGAAGGGGTGCAAAAAAATCCGGTCACATAAATATGCAATTTGGGTAAAACGTAGTTTTTTAGAATTGTATTTTTCGAAAATACATCATCCACTGGAGAAAAAAATTTACCACTTGGAAATGATACCAATGGATCCTATGAAGTTTTTTAGGTATGTTAATTGTGCTAACTTTAACAAATTACCATGGTAACAGTCATTTTGGGGTGAAAATGCCTTTTTTGTTCGTAAAACATAAAAAAAAAATCTCTCAAACAATACAGATATTTAAATAATTTATACATCATCAATTTTAATTCAGCAAAAACAACAGTTATTTTACCCCCAAATTTCTATATTACAAAACTATCTGTGCCACTTCATAAAGACAAAATATTCCCTGATCATTTTAGGGCAAGAATGGATGTGGTTTTGGTATCCAAGAAAAAAAATCTGGAATTTACAGAATATTCTCTGTTAATGCAACCTTTGAATACTGCACTGATAGTAATTGTTATGTACTACTACTAGGCTAATACAGTGAGTGAGTTTATGATATATATATATATATATATATATATATATATATATATATATATATATATATATATATATATATATACATATATATATATATATATATATATATGTGTGTGTGTGTGTGTGTGTGTGTGTGTGTGTGTGTGTGTGTGTGTGTGTGTGTGTGTGTGTGCAAGTCCAGAAAGTATCACAGATGCACAGATGTTACTTTTCACTTTGTAAAAACTCTCCCTTAATCCATTTTTTTAGGATAAACAATAAAAATATGTCCCATTTTTCATGAACATAAATACATTTTTGGTGATTTCTCCTGTTAGTAGGAGGACAGTTCCCTCTTAGCTCAAATAAATCACCTCCTGCTTAGATCTCCTGACTGGAACATTCTTCAACTTTGACCTCTGTGGACGTTCAGGTCATCGTCACTGTGGCAACAACAAAAAAAAAAAACACGCCTGATGCTCCGTCTTAGTTAAAAGACATCGTTTACTCAGACAAAATTTCATTTTCTCTACCTCCGACCTCTCTTCCTCCTCCTCCCTCTGTGTTAGTCAACTGTCAACACACTGGGGACGTCCACGTCTTCTACAGGATGTACGGGATCTTCTGACCATTGTGTCCAACTTGTCGTCTCGGCCGAGTTAGTGTGTGCGTGTGTGCGTGTGTGCGTGTGTGTGTGTGTCTTTGTATTCCTATCTTTATGAGGGCATTGATGTATTTACACAGTCACACCATGGGGACCTCTGACACTATGGGGACCAAAATTCAGGTCCCCATGAGGTTTAAATGTAAATGTTGGTCCCCACTAGTAAAATAGAAATGATGTGGCCCAATAAATACGTTAATTTGTTTTTTTCCAGAAACATGTATATTTCAATGATTGAAGATGTATTTATATATATAATTATTATTTATAAAAAAAATTTAATTATTATTTTGTTTTATTTATTCATTCATTTTTATTTTCACATTTCTATCATTATTATTACATTATTATTTTAAAAATGTGTTTTTACTCAATACCCAATGGCTACTTCATTACAAACTTGGTCCTCATGAGACATAGAAACAAGAGTGTGTGTGAGTGTGTGTGTGTGTGTGTGTGTGTGTACCAGGGTTAAGCTCTCACAAAAGACAAAGCCACCACCTTCTAGGCTGCTAAGCAACAATGCCGCCTGGTAAAGCCTCATCAGGGCGCCGTTTAGCAGAGGATTAGGGACTATTACACACACATAAACACACACACACCCAAAATGTAGCCTCGGCGAGCCATTAATTCAAACACCACATTTTCAGTCTGGTTTAATGCGTGAAGTCACTCTTTTCTCTTGTCTCCATCAACTTGTCTGTATTTACTCTGCCTCTGAGGGAAATGGCAAAGAAATGGAGTCAATGCAACCGTCACACTTCATCTGTGGATTTCACTCACTTTACCTCAGGGGTCTTAAACTCACCGACTTTCAGGGGTCCTAAACTCACTGTCTTTCAGGGGTCCTAAACTCACCGACTTTCAGGGGTCTTAAACTTACTGTCTTTCAGGGGTCTTAAACTCACCGACTTTCAGGGGTCCTAAACTCACTGTCTTTCAGGGGTCTTAAACTCACCGACTTTCAGGGGTCCTAAACTCACTGTCTTTCAGGGGTCCTAAACTCACCGACTTTCAGGGGTCCTAAACTCACTGTCTTTCAGGGGTCTTAAACTCACCGACTTTCAGGGGTCTTAAACTCACCGACTTTCAGGGGTCCTAAACTCACCGACTTTCAAGGGTCTTAAACTCACCGACTTTCAGGGGTCCTAAACTCACCGACTTTCAGGGGTCCTAAACTCACTGTCTTTCAGGGGTCTTAAACTCACTGTCTTTCAGGGGTCCTAAACTCACTGTCTTTCAGGGGTCTTAAACTCACTGTCTTTCAGGGGTCCTAAACTCACTGTCTTTCAGGGGTCTTAAACTCACCAACTTTCAGGGGTCCTAAACTCACTGTCTTTCAGGGGTCTTAAACTCACCGACTTTCAGGGGTCTTAAACTCACTGTCTTTCAGGGGTCCTAAACTCACTGTCTTTCAGGGGTCTTAAACTCACCAACTTTCAGGGGTCTTAAACTCACTGTCTTTCAGGGGTCTTAAACTCACTGTCTTTCAGGGGTCTTAAAGTCACCGCCTTTCAGGGGTGTTTAACTCACCAACTTTCAGGGGTCTTAAACTCACTGTCTTTCAGGGGTCTTAAAGTCACCGCCTTTCAGGGGTCCTAAACTCACCGACTTTCAGGGGTCTTAAACTCACTGGCTTTCAGGGGTCACATTCAGCCCAATGTCACCTCCAGTGGGACGGACCAGTCAGATAATATAACATTATAACCTATAAATAATGACAAATCAAAAGTGTAAATGGTTAAATAATTGTTTCTTCCTTCACACATTATCAATCAGCTCTGAAAGTTTCATCAAAATCTGTCCATAACTTTTTCCGTTATCTTGCCGATAAACAAACAAAAACCTAATTTCCTTTTGTTTTCTTTGTAAATAAATATAAATATATACACAATATACCCATTCGTACACATTATTGCACTGTTTTGGATGGAATGCATTGTTACTGGATGGTTTATTGCAGTTTTTGTTGTGGATTCCCTCATGGCCTCATGGGAAAACTGTGACTTACTGCTGAGACAGAAGAGGCCAAGTGACTAAATAAACAACAAACAACAAACAGTGTCTCGTCAATCTACGGTGACACTCAAGCATAACCAAACCCTTCAGCAGAGGAAGCAGTGATCCATTCTGTTATACCTTCATCATCATAATCATCATCTTCACCCGTCATCTCCAGCTCTTTTATCTCAATACCGACTGTAGCGAAGTCTAGTGATCGACACATATGGATGACCGATATTTAAAAACCGATATTTGGAGGCGGTACTGATTTTTTTTTTTCCTCTGGCAAACAAAAAAATGTCAGAATTTTTTTTTTTTAATTGCAATTACAAAATAAAAATTGTGACACTTAATACATATTAACAAACATACAGCTTCTGTTTTTTTTCTACTTTTTTCCACTTTCTTTTTCCTTTTTTCTTGTTTTCCGTTTCCCATGTTATCTTTTTTTTCTCTCCTGTTCTTTTTTGTCTTCTTCTCGTTTTACCTTTTTTGTTACTTCCCCTTTTTTCTCTTCATATTTTCCTTTTTTGTTTTCTTTTTAATCTAACCCAACATTGGTTGAGAGAGATTATTGTAATCACTGTGTGTGTGTGTGTGTGTGTGCAGAGACATATCATGCTATAACTCAATGAATACTTGAGATAACCATGAAATTACATGGGAATATACGTATAATATACAATGATCCATTTGATTAAAGGTCAAAGGTTAAGGTCACAATTACCTCAAAGGTCAAAATCACATTATCGATTATAACTCAAGAACAGAGGGTCATAGAACTTTCAGATTGGAACCAAATGATACGGAATGAAGATTTAAACAATTCTCATAATTGGTGTTATCACCTACGACCAATAACCTTTGAGATCTCTGGGGGTCAAAGGTGACAATGTCGCAAAATCAACTTCTGTAACACTGTGTCAAGCATAGACATATGATGCTGTAACTTAATCAATACTGGATATATTATCACACACTGATGTATATATACATATAATGGAATGATCAATGTTGCAAAAGGTCAAAGGTCAAGGTCGCATTAGCAGAAAGGTCAAAATCACATTATTGGCTCTAATTCAAGAACAGGTTGTCATAGAAACTTGAGATTGGCACAAAATACAGGTGAGATTAAACATCAAGTAGACCTTAATGTTTTGGGTTTTTTTTTTTTTTGGGGGGGGGGGGGTCCCAGTGACCATAATCCTCTTTTATAACTCCTACATACAGAACATTCATCATAAACTTCTCAAGAACTAAAGAGTTAACAGGACAAGAAAACAAAGTAGCATTGGTCAAAATACTTCAATAAACTTTCTTATAAAACCACAGCTTCTTTTGCAGCCAGATCACAAACAGAACACTCCGTCTTCTTTCACAGACTTAGCAAATAAAATCAGCGGCAAAAATTGAATTAGGAGCCACACATTTTGGCCCTGAGCCTTTAGTGAGAGCACAAGTCAGTGTTAACGTCATTACAGGACAGATGTTATTTTCCCATTAAAACACCAACTTGTTCTGAAACTGCCTACAGTCTTTATTGGAACCTGTGGATCTTTAGCGTTATCAGATATAATATTAACTCTGTCTTGTCATATTCACTGCCTGAAAACCAGAATAGATTTGCTAAACAATATTACATTTGAGTCGTACGGTGTATAGCTTTTGCCCTGTGTGGTAAGTAAATGTGTTTGGATGATTTTTGACTCATTTTTGAAAAAGACATTTGACACTTGAAGAGGATAAGAGAGAAAAACCCTTTAACACCACGTCTCATAATTAAATCGTCCTCACGTTAAACCTTTCTTGCATGAATTTTAAGAACAGTAAAGATTTTTTTTTTCCCTGAGTGGTTTTATTACTCTTTAAGCATGAAAAAAACAATACAAATGAAATGTTTTTAAGGGAGCAGTGATGGTTTCAGTTAGTTAATTTCAGTTACAACCCATACAATCACTAGCAGATCATTAAGAAAAGAAAGAGGGGATACAAAGAATAAAAAAATGAAAACAAAACAATATTTTATTTACTAAATATTTTCATGAGCCTTTGACCCTCATTCATCAGGGGACGCATAAAGGTCAGAGTTTTTGCCAAAGTGCTCATTGAAACTTCATTACAGTACATATTTGTTATTCATCATGAGCCAAAAGAAAGTGATGAAAAGAAGAAATGGCTGCGTTATCAATAGAAGTGAAATAGACATATCAAATCAGGCTGAATGTGGCCCCTGAAGAAAATCAGTTTGAGACCCCTGGTCAGTAAAGACACATTTCCCTTAAAGACTGAAACCAATAAATGAAAATGGAAAATCAATCTTGAATTCAATCTTTTACTTTTAACACATATTTCATATAAAATTGGTATACTTTTATAATTTTTTAAAGGGTTTGAAGGATAGTATTGGAGGCCTTGGAATAAATCAGGACTTTTACATGTAAAATAATAATTAAAAAAAATCACTATTATTACAACTAAAATCGGTATTTATGAAATCAATTAACTTACAGAATTTTTTTTTTTTTTTTTACAGTGCATGAAAGGGTTAAGCGTGACTTCTTCTCTCAAGGTTAAAACTTGTGATTTGAGGACTCTTGGTTTGTAGCCAGTCTAGTGAGGTTTTACTGGCCCATCTTGTTTTACAGAGTCCTCCTAATGAACTGGCTGTGTTTGATCCGCTGTGCGAAGTCTCCAGTTGCTCTCCTCTCTTCGCTGCCTCTCATCTCTTTCTGAGAGCAAACAGTCACAGCTGTGCTCCACAGAATTAGCTCAGTGTGGAGACAGTGGTCCACAATAGGACAGAGAGAAACAGGAGGGCTCACAGACAGACACCCAGACACTTTTGGGGTAATGCCCACCACATGGTGTCTCCAGATGTGTACGTCTCCATAACCTAATAGAGTCTGGGCCCTGGGGTGCTGTGGGAGACTGAGCGACTGAGTGCGATGTGGGAGCTGTGGCGTGGAGGGGTGTGGACGCAGGTGTTTTCATCTCTTATCATTCCGGGGTGGTTTTGCTGAACCCTCTACGGGACTATGTCATTTATAAATTATGCTTAAAAAACAGCTTTAAAAAAAAAAAAACACACACCTCTAACCAATCATATTGTAATATACGTTTTAAAGAATTTAGAATTTAACTAACTGCACTGCTTTTGATTTTTGGGGGGGTTGAACCACATTTTATTTGTAGTCGTCCATTCAACCATGTGTTCCTCAACTTTTCAGAATTCATAACTAACATGAATATTTTTTAATTTTTTTTACGATTTTAGAATATTCTGAAATAAAATGTTCTGTTTTTCAGTCAAACATGTCCATGTCCATTTATCAGATGTTGTCTCATTAGGGTGTATATATATATATATATATATATATATACACCCTAATGAGACAACATCATTTATAAATAACAGTACCCCAAAATAAATGTCAAAGGTCAATTTTGTAAAGTGAGCATAGATAGAAAATTTACTTTAGGGCTTGATACAATTAAAACCAAAGGTCATTATTTTTTCTTTTTTTTATGCCTTATAAAAATATTGTACCTCTCCACATTAAAACTCCAGCTGTTCTTCAACACCCTTTAGTTTAGACTAAAACACTCACTATTATTGTTTATTTCACAGGTAAAAACCTGTAAACTGAAAAACACTAATACATTTAGACCCCTTTGGTAGGTATGGGCTGAAACACACCATTTACCAACAGGACAATGTCTGTGCACTTTACAGTCCAAAGTTGAGAACTTTATTTGTAAAAAAATCTAACTTTTTAGAGCTTGTTTTCTATGGTGATGTTTATGCTTTTTACAGACGGGAAATTTAGGGAATTATACTTTTTTTTCCCAAATTGGCTAAATTTGGAAATTTTAAGTAAAAATCTATAACTGTTTAATACTTCAAATACACATATGTGAGCAAAAATGACTGAAAATAAATATTTGGTGGAAAATGGAACAAATCCCCAACATATGTGAGGATAAATACTCCTGTAGTTTCTGTTACTTTGTGGATCTGACGTGTTTTAGACCTAAATACTTTACTAGATTATGTTCAGTGGAGTGTTACGAGGAAACCGACACCACATTTAACTGGATCAATAGACGACTGATCACATCACAGCTTTCAAAAGTAAGATAAGCCTAATTTATCATGTTTCAGTTTTGTGTAAAACACCTTTTTTGTGTATGTGGTGTTGCTGTTGCACTTCAGAATGGCTTATATATATATATATATATATATATATATATATATATATATATATATATATATATATATATATATATTCAGAAAGATGTATTTGTTCACTTTTATTTGATGTATGACAAGTGGAGGTGCATTAATATGAGAGTGGTATATAGGCGTAATTAAAATATGTGCCAGGATTGGGATGTAAATGTGGTAAAAGGTTAAAGGAAAGGATGAAAAGGACACAGATATTTTATAGGAACTAATACCGTTTTCTCTGCTGTTTACAACCCAATCTCTTGCGTGCTGTGCTTTAAATGGAGCTCACTCACCGTGCTGTAAAAACTGTTTTATGTACAACTAATCTGCATTAGAATGAGCTTTCTCTGAGGCTTACTGTATAAATCTAAACGTGTGCTTGTGTTTTTATAATGACTCTGCTATTCTTTTTTTTTGTTGTTTACCTGAACAATTCTCACTATGTTTACGACCATTGCACTCATTTTGTAAATATCAATTCTATGCATGCATTTAAGAAGGGTTAAGAGTTCATTTCCTTGTTTTTAATATACATTATTAGTGCAGTAGTGTATACAGTTTGAATAGCAAACATTAGACCTGTTGAATGAAAATGTATGCGTTTCAGTGAAGGCAACATGATCCTGTTTTTTTTTTTTTTCATTGGTAAAATAAACAATTGTAGATTTTTTATATTAGTTTCAATGCTATTGGCACCATCATCACAACAACACTGTGACTGTGTAGTGCTGATATTCTGCTAAATGTATGTGCCAATTCAAGTAAAAGATGAATTAAAAGCAAAAGGAAACAAGTAACAATGAATAGGCTACATAAAGGAAGACATTGTTATAGAACTTAAAGGGATAGTTCACTATTTTTCACATGAATTTGTATGGTATCAGCATTTTTACTCTGATGTACCCACAGTGACTTACCCCCGACAGTGTCCTGTGAGCCCAGTTCTGGTCCGATTTTGGTCAAAGTAAAAGTAGCCCTGGCAGGTTTCCTGGGGTCAACAAAATAAAACATGTTTCTTCTCAAAACAATATGTGTTTCAATGAGTGATTTATTTTCATAACTAAACCATAACCGATCAAAAACTCACATCTCATAATTGCTTGGAGCTATTTTCTCTCAATAGCGATTAATGCATGTTGTCACTGCTAACAGCTGAGCACCCGCATGTAGCAGTTGCAAACACTGCCGAACAACTGATGAAAGTAGTTTGCTAAGGCGCAAAGCTGTTAGCAGTGACAACACACATTGGTCGCTATTGAGAGAAAGTAGCAAGCAATTATCAGGTATGAGTTTTTGTTCTGCAAATAAATCACTCATTCGAACACACATTGTTTTGAGGAGCAACAACCTGCCGGGACTACTTTTGTTTTGACCAAAACCGGACCAGAACTGGGCTCACAGGACACTGTCGGGGGTAAGTCACTGTGGGTACATCAGAGTAAAAATGGTGATTCCATACAAATTCATGTGAAAAACAGTCAACTATCCCTTTAAAATACTTAGATTTGCTGACTTGTTATTAAGCAAAACCTCCTTTACTTAACCTTAGTCTAAATCTGGCGTCTGATTTCACAGTCTTTTGTAAGGTAATTTGGAGGTGGTAAATCTAAATCATCTCCTTCCTCCCAACAACCTGCACAATAGAGGAACATCACACTTGCCGGATGAAAAACACTTCACCGATATCATAATCTACGCTGTAATTATGCTCCCTCAAATATGCTAAACTGTTTTGTTTTTTTAACGTAGAGAACTGAGTTGCACAAACATACCTCACACCTGACCCCAGCCTGGTGTAATTTAGCCCTTCAAGCCCCAAACCATCATGCTGAGCAAAGGTTAACACATAAATACTCACATACACACAGAGAATTTTCCAAGCTCCAAAAAAGTGAAAACATAATTTTCATAATAGCAGGTTGAGCAAGTGTTCATTTATAGCAGGACTGTTGCAAGAAGCAAAGGCGGTCCAGTTTGCACATACCATCTGACCTCAATATAAAATTTAACAAGAGTACTTCAGAGGTTCTCAGGGATTTCTTGTTGTGTTTTCTGGAAATAACATGAATACACTGTAGGGGGTGTAGTGTAGATTTAATATTGGCCGGGGAGACATAAATACTTTTGGCTTATGTTGTCTGTCATTCCGAATGACTTCCATACGTCTGACAGATGAAGGGGCTGTAGATTTGTGGCCGCCGCGGCGCCAGTTTGGTAGTTTATTTTTTGATTGTCATTTAGCAACTTTGTGTTGATTCCCGAAGTTTTGTTCCATCCTCTTTCAGCTGTGGACTTCAATCTGTAATAGATGCAGTGCAGTGATTTTTACCCTGTTCCCATGAAGGGAAAAGGGGTATATTAAACCCACAAATGTAATAATAACGCCCAAATTTAATAACAACTTGTAGCTTTTAACGTAATTATCCCAGAAATGTAATAACTTTCCCACAAATGTGATAGTTTATTACATTTGCAGGAAATTATTACAATTTTGGAAGGTTATTTTTAACATTTCACAAATGTAATTAATTGGTGGGAGACTGCCATTACATTTGTGGGATTAACAGGGGTATTGATACCCCACCCCCTGAAGGAGAGGGGGGTATTTATGGGTTTATGAGTCAGTTTGTTTGTTGATCTGTTTGTTTGTCTGTGTGTGTTTGTAAGCAGCTTTACGCAAAAAGTACTGGAGTAATTTCCATGATATTTTCAGGAAAGGTGCAAAGTAATCCAGAATAGAATTAGAATGATCCAGAATTTTGGCAATTTATGTTACATCATGACTGTCTTTTGCACTTGTTGGTCCATGGGATGTTTTTTGTTTTAATTTATTTAACTTGTCATTTTACTTACTAATCTTTGTACTTCTATACTTGCATTTACATTATAATTGCTGACTCTTACATTGTTTTTAAATTGGCCATTGGGATAAATAAAGTCTTTTGAATTGAACTGAATTGATCCCATTAAATTTTGGTGAATGTAGGTCAAAGGTCACAGTCACCAAAAATGTGTGTTCATAATAAGAGATATGGCAAATCAGAAAAAATGTGTACGAAGGGGGCGGGGTTTGTTGTGTCAGGCACCACTTGTTTTTGGTTTACTACTACTACCACTACTACTACTACCACTACTACTACCACTACTACTACCACTACTACTACTTCTATTACCACTATTATTACTACTTCTACTACCACTACTACTCCTGGACCAATTTCCATGATATTTTCAGGAAAGTTGCGAGATGGTCCAGAATAGATCCCAATAATTTTTTGGTTAATGTAGGTCAAAGGTCAAGGTCACAGTCATCAAAAATATGTTTTCGCAATGATAAGAGATATGAGGTAAAACATTTGCAAGGGGGTGGGGTTTGTTGTGCCCGGCACTGCTTGTTTTCATGCGTTTTGTGAAGGAAATATAGGATCCTTTGTTAAATACGTCCACCTGGAGAGCTGAGCTTCCAACACAATCAGCCAACGCTCACATAAGCACCAATCCACCAAAGTACACACACACCTCAGGCCTCTTGTCTGCGACAGCTGAGCGGAGGGCAGTATATCCGAGTTTTATTTTTACCTCAGCCCACACGCTGAGCAAAATGCCAACTCTTGGCCTTGAGAAACTCTCATACACACACACACACACACACACACACACATGCAGAAGCACAGACGCACATGCAGACACACACCCTCAGACACGACAGGTCAAGCCCAGCCAACCACCGTAGCGGCCGCAGAACATAAACAACTTTCACACACTCTGTGAATCATCTGAGCATTTCAATATTGTTTTAGATAAATATATTCAGCCACACATATAAATATATGCAACCATAATTATTCTCTGAGGCCACAAATGACCATGACGGGAAGTTAGTTCCCACAGTTTCAGCGGCACTGCGGCCCAGCCCTCTGCCGTACTGGAAATCCACAGCTCGGTTTACAGTGCAGACGGCCGCGCTTTGAATGAAGAGTGGAAGGTGCTTGGCGACAACAAACAGCGGTTCACTGGTCTGAATGTGAGCTCAAACGTTTATGTTCTGTAACGAAAGCTATTTTTTGCTTCTGAAACACAAAACGTAACTTCAGATGAGAAAGCAGCTTCAGTGTTTTACTGCTCATACCTCCCTCAAACAGTCTCTCACTTTCACCTCTTCATCCACCCTCTCTCTCTCTCTCACACACACACACACACACACACACACACACACACACACATCACTCCCAGTGGGCAGCAGCTGTTGGAGTGCTAATCTCCATTAGCTACTGAACTGGCTTGTATGGAGAAAGCCATGTAAAATCTGTTCCCTCACTCCTCTCACTCCTCATCCAAGCAAAACACCACGAATGCGTCACAGACCAAACCAGACATTTCTTTTTCGCTACATTACATTATCTGTAACATATTCCAGCATGTCATTTTAACTCACAGTCAATCATTTTGTATGCGCTTTCCCTTAAAAACGCACAAACGCCACTGCACGCACCGACATACATGTTGAACATCTGTCGCTGACTGTGCCACGCTCTCATTGAAACAGAACAAATAGACAGAAAAATGAACAATATTTGACCTGACTGACAGATTAAAAATAGAGGGGCCAAGCAATACTTACAGTCTGTACAGCTTTGTTGTTCCCAGGAAAAGCAGCTCAGGGAAGACGGCCAGATTATTCCGATTCAGGCGCCTGGAAAAACACAGAGAAAAATTAGGGAATAAGTTGTACCTTAGACAGTGTGGGTACAGTGGTTACATGTGTGTATAATTAGCCTTTTAAAGTGAGATTTGTGCTTCCTGATCATAATATCAAATTATGTTTTTGTGTTTTGACTGTAACACAATTCAGTGCAATTAGAAGAAGTATGAAAGGATAAGGAAGAGGATGTAGACACTATAGAAAAACACGGCTGTGGGTTTGCCTTGATTTAAGGGGTACAACATGGCTGCCAGACAAATAGTCAACTCCAGAAAGACGAAAGGAAGGCAGGGGGAGGAAGATGAGAGAAGGGGGTACAGATGAAGGGGAGGGAGGGACTTTTTCACCACAATGCCGGAGGAGAGGAGACGATGTGGGAAAAACAAACAGGCAGTCTGGCCGGGCTACCGAATGTGTGAAAAGGACCCCACTGAGTAAACAAGGCCCTCACAGGGGAAGAACTCACAACAAGCCGTTGTCACACACACACACACACACACACACACACACACACACACAGTTGAGAGAACTCGGGTGAGTTTAATAATCTGGGTGCAATCATTTAACCCTGGTTGAGTGGAGTGAAGAGGTTTGTGTGTGTGTGTGTGTGTGTGTGTGTGTGTGTAGTGGTGAACTGATGCGAGTCAGATTAGAGTAAGGCAAATGAGTGGCACAATGAAAGACAGGCTTCTGAAACAGTTTAACCCCGACACACACAACACAACACACAAACCGCACATTGACAGGCTCAGAGATGGATGCTGTGCAGCTACTGGAGGGGAATGAAGAGAAGGAACAAGAGAAAGATGGAGGCTCGATCAGGAACAAGCCCGGATAATACGAAAAAGTGCCTTTTATTGTTTGTTTTTTTTGTTTTTTTTAATCAAGTCTTTCTATCGAAGTGTTCACTTGGTACATGGCAATCATACAACGGTACCAGACCAGCCTCTCAATACACAGAAAATTCAAAGTACTATAAGATGTGGAAAAAAGGAAAAAATAATGAATGAATAAATACATAAATAATGGAAAAAATAAAGGCTGGAAAAAAAATATGGAAGAGAAATAGTTCATCTACCATCCCACTGACTGGCAGTCATAGATATAATAAGACAGTCAGAGACAGCAGACCTCCACCAAGGTTTGATACGGTGTCGTGTGACGTCAAAACGTGACGTGATGGAGCCATAGGTGTTGACCCATCTGATGTCTGAAGGTGAGACGATGTGGATGCAAAAAAACTGCCACAGTCTATCTTGTCTGAATCCTGACATATTACCACGTATGTGTTTTAGCTGTTGACCTTTAGTGTGACCTTGACCTTTGACCTTCATTGCTATCTGTCATTCCTGAAAGTTTCGTCAAAATCTGTTCTGAACTTTTTCCGTAATCCTGTTGACAGACAAACGGACCTCTCGGTGGAGGTAATAAGACCAGAATGGAAACCAAAATGGAGCTGTGGTCCCATCCCTAGTGTTAATCTTACATTCATATGAAGCGGTTTTTATCACTATATTAACCAATTCTTTAAACTGTTGGGCTTTAGGGGTTTTCCAGTGTTTAAGAATAAACCTAACTGCCACTGAGACCTGAACCATGAGAACTGAAAATGTCCTATTTGTTATGCTATCAGGTGTTTTTCACACAGTTCTGTTCAACCAGTTACTTAAAGGAGTCGTTCCATGGTTATTTCATTAATATTGCTGTGTTCTCTATTGTTACTGTATCCATTGTGTGTTGGTTCTATTTAAGAAAATGTACGGATTGCTTTGTTTCAAGCTGTTTTTGGAGGGTAGAAAAATGACTTGAGGTTAAACAACAGAGTTTACTGATACATGCCCATGGCGCCGTGGCGAGGTGACGAAATTTTATTTGAAAAAATATAAAATAAAAATAACTCCCTGTTCTTTTTTGAAAGTAAAAAATATCAAAAACTTAAAATTAAATGTTAAACTTTAAAAATTTTTAAATAAGATTTTTTTTTATTTAAAATATTATTATTATTATTATTATTTATCTCTCTCTATTCCATCAGACTTTGAAGCCAGTACATCATTATTAGGCTTCTGAAGAGCTGCTCAGTAACTGAACTAGGTGTGATAGAAGAGGGAAATGGCTAAAACATGCAGGAAACTGGGCCACGAGGACCGGATTTGAGAACCACTGGTGTAACGGCAAATCTGATTGTTTATTCAGTGCTAAGTGGAATCAACTCCATTACATAAGAAGCTTCACGCTAACACTATTAGACTGATTTTAATGACATTTTCAGGAGGTGGTGGTCCAGAATAGATCCCATTAAATTTAAGTAAATCTAGGTTACAGTCACCAAGAATGTGTTTTCACAATGATAAGAAGTAGGCCAAATCAGGTAACATGTGTGCAAAGGGGGCGGGGTTTGTTGTGCCAGGCACCATTTGTTTTTTCTATTAACGTGTATATTCATCCCTGAATCACCTTCCTTGTGTGTCTGTGTTCCCTATAGTCCTGATATACCAGTCTACTGAATGATTTCTGTGCATAGATCAGAAATAGACGTATAGATGCACTTATTTGAAGATACATTTTTATAATGTGTTGGTGAATGTCTTGTAATTAACATTGGTTGGTCGAGATTGATTACATCAATGTGTCCGCAGAGACATATCATGCTATAACTCAATGAATACTTTCACCATGAAATTACATGGACATATACATATAGCTAATGTGCATCAGATGCAATGATCCATTTGACTAAAGGTCAAAGGTGAAGGTCACAATCATATTATTTGGGTATAACTCAAGAACGAAGGGTCACAGAACTTTCAGACTGGTACCAAAACGATGTGGAATGGAGATTTCAACAATTCTCATAATTGGTGTTATCACCTACGACCAATAGTTTTTGAGATCTCTGGAGGTCAAAGGTGACATGTCGCAAAATCAACTTCTGTAACATTGTGTGTGTCAAGCATCGACATATCACACAATAACTTCCCCAATACTGGATATATTATCATAATATTATACGCACTGATACATATATACATATAAGGAAACTATCAATATTAAAAAAGGTCAAAGGTCAAGGTTGCATCAAAAGGTCAAAATCATATTATTGGCTCCAATTCAAGAACGGGTTGTCATAGAAACTTGAGATTGGCACAAAATAGGGACGAGATTAGGCATTCTCTGAATACTTGTTTGGATATGGATGAGTAACTAAATGTACATCTCAAAGTTGATGATAAATTAGGACAGTGTTTGTATGGAAGGTTTTGAAGGGATAGGATTAGATAAGTTTATGCTTCTTCCTACTCATGAAGAACTACTTATGTAACCATTTAATTCATTGTTTTGACTATAATATGTTTGTAGTTCTGTTTTCAAATTGTTGTTACATGATCTAATTTCACAAAAACTGGGTAATTACAGTGTAACAGCAGCCTGGCAGAGAGCAACCCAGTGGAAAAGACAGAGAACACAGGTGCAAACACTATGTATAATAAATAAAATGGAAAAAAATAACATTTTGGTAAATAACTGATTAATGGAAATTAACTGTAATATGCCAAAATAAAACTGCATGTCCTTTTTTTTCTCTCTTTTTTATGTAAAATCTTGACTCTCATGATTTAAAGAAACCGTATTGTGACAGATACACTGACCGATCAGCTGCAGACCAGAATTCAGCTTCATTTACCATGACCCACTCTTAGCCATATCCAATTTTAGACACAGACACAGACAGTAATGTCACAGCTACAAACATGCAAACACACTAGCATGCAAGTTCTTCTCTGTGACTAAAGAAAATTATTAAAGGTTAATTACCGATTGAAATTAATGTTATTCGTCTCTGAGGTGATGTTGGACTGCTATGAATACAGCAATGATTAATTCAGCGCTACATACCAGTGACATGCTAGAAGTACAACTATGCCTTAAATTGATTTTCAGCTGGTATTCTTGGTTTTGCACAAAAAAAAAAATATGGAGCTCTTCAATGTGAAAGTGAATGTTAGCAAATGCAAGTCGTAAGTAATGAAGTATAAGTACTTTGCTAGCGTACTTTAGTTGTTTTTTAGGAATCTTTAATTGACTTTAGTATTTATTTTTATGGAAACTTCTGACTTTTACCCCCTTTTTTTAACCCTTTAACCCCTGATGTGTCAGTGCTGACACATTCTGAATGGATGGTTTAGTTGAAAAATTCAGAAAAATTAAAGGTTTTTTTAGTGTTATTTTACTCATAATTTTGTTCATGGAACTGATGTACAAGTGTCGAAAAGCAACTGATTTAGAAAAAGAAAAAGCAAAAACTAAAAGTACTGGAACCAAATTAAAATACTAGTTATTTATTCCTTTTATTTTTACTTCATTTTGATTTTGTATTTTTTTCATGTTCTTTGTTATTTTGTGAATATTTATTAGTTTCTGTTGAGGTCACTGCTTATTTTTTATTTATTTTTGTCACTTGATGCATTTTTAAATATTGCTTCTCCTACACCTGCTTGACTTTACTAATACAGTACCTATATATATATTTATTTATTTATTTATTTTATTATTTTTATTTATTTTCTTTTTTTACAGAAAATGTTAAAATATGATGGTTCTGCAAAGACCACTGCCTCTAACCTGACAAAAATACAACTATGGGGCATAACTGTGTAGTTATGCAAGCATCCTACTTAGTTTTCTACAGGACAGCCTCCCAAAGCACTCCATAAATATCAGTAACTTCAACCGGAACTCCAAAACTCTCTTTCATTCCTTTAAATGTTCATCTTTCACCTCTTTTTGCTCGACTATCAGCTACTGTGGACTCACTTTCTATGACGTCACCCTCTCTTTGTCCATCCTCTGCCCCACAAATACACAAACGCACCTACACACTGGAGCACCAGCGCACACATTCACACTCCATAGTTACATCAGAGGCCACTTAAATATTTAACGTCCCACAGAAATGATGTTTGTAAATTATTCACTCCTCTTCCGTTAACAGCGGCTCTGGCGTCTTAAGAGCCCCACATGATCCTGCGGAGAGGCCCACTCCCCCTGCAGGTCCTGCCCAGCTATGAGCACCCGTTAGTGGGCTAGATCTCCCCAGAGGAAGTGCATGGGCTGGGGCTGCAGGTGGGAAGGGAGGGAGGGAAGGAGGACAGAGAGGGGGTATGAGCTCATACACTTAAAATAGATGCAATGCTGTCAGACTTGGAAACTGGGAGAATGAACTAAAGCCAGAAAGAGACGAAAACTAGTCTGGTTTCTCTAAGGTGTTGGCGTGTTTTATGTCAATGTCGCTGGAGTGTCGGTCGGATTGTTACAGCACTCGTGTCAACATGTTAAACATAATATCTGAGTTGTTTAATGGTCATAATCAAAGCTACGTGTAGAGTTTAGTGTGTAATGCAGAATGTGAAAATGCATCAAAGGTTATGAATGTAAAGTCATTTTTAGGTGGTTTCTTGAGACTGACATTACTATTAAATCTGCAAATATATAAATATATATATAAATAAATTGAATAGAATAGACTTCACCGTCATTGCACCAAACTTAACATGAAAGTGAAGTGGGGGGAGGGGAAAGGGGGACTCTGCACCATAATACTAAAAAAAAATTTAAAAAAGGAGAAACACTAAACATATACAAAATAAATAACCATAAATAATTACCAGTGGGATAGAAACGGATAAAGTCTGATAATTAAAAAGGCTGGAATTCTAAAGAGTGTGCGAAGTTTAAAGCAACGTGCTGTTGCTCTATAATGTCGACCCATGAAGTTAAAAATAAAACATTACTTAATGCCTATAATCCAGGCACCTGGAAAACACATATGGTGATGAAGCTATTATATCATTTTGGATCTTATTTGTATAAAATGTTTAGTGGCCCAAGGGTAGATCCCTTTTAAGACGTTGTTTGTGTATATGCACAACACACTTCCACAATCATGTCTCATTATTTAAAGCCTGGCAGAAAACAAATGAATACAGAGCCAGTAGTCAGTGTGAGAGGTGTGAGAGTCCAACTAACTAATGCCACACTGCAGCGTGGTGATAATCCCTGCAGTCATAAACAGATGCTAGAGAGTCACAAAACACACAGTAAATACACTCACTCACTCACACACACACACGTCCATGCCAGCACATACGGTGCGCTAAATCATACACACATTAATTCTTGCACAAACACAAAATGCTGAAGGGAAAAACACAGGCCTTACACGTCCAAGACTCATAGATGTGTTGTACTACAGACTTGAAGACTCCGTTTAGGCAGGAAACAACAAACCGCCTCAGAAAGCAATTATTACTCTGCCGATGCCTCTGCTACTACAATACATGTTTCATACTAACAATCTGTCACACCCAACAAACTTATACTGCAGAGATAGTTGTAACGTTAACTGACAATGAACATTTCTGTGAATGAGAGGAGAGAAAAATAACATATTGGCTTCAAAATCTACTGTTAATTTTGTCATGATGATATATGTCAAGTATCAATAGAAAAGTGTTTCAGGCTGTGCACTAATGTTCACGCCACACTCTCTTTTCTGTCACTTGGATGAGGTGCTGTATTTATCCACATGGCAGGTACACAAGAAGGTAATTTGCATGAAGGCAACACAAGCAAACATGGAGGAGCGTAGATGTGACACAACAGGGGTAATTATGAACAGAAGGACATCAGTCTGCCGAGGCAACTTGTATCTAAAAGGAGAAAATCTGTGTATCATTCGTTCATTCGCTTTTCAAAATAAAACCAAAAATAAGACAATGAAACAACAAGTAATTTCTTCATTGTTTGTTTCCAAAACCAAAATGAAAAAAACGAATAATGATTTGGTTTTTAAGTTTTTCTTTTTGTGTTTAAATGAATAATGGAAAAAAAAAAAAACAATAACAGCAGTTTTCCCATTTTATCCAATTTTCACCTGGAGCAAGTTGAGTAAACTGGAAATGACCTTTGACCCACAGTGATAAAGATGGACACCTACACCCTAGTTGGGGAAACTAAGAGGGTCACCCTGAGACCTGAAGATATGAAGAGATACATATCATACCATAATGATCTTTAAGTCTGGTGGCCATGTTCCATTTCCAGTTTCCTCAATTTGTTTCAGGTCAAAATTGGATAAAACAGGAAACAGCAGTTATCCGTTTTTTCTATTATGCATTTTAACACAAAAAAAGAAAACTAAAAAAAACACATCACAGATGCATTTTTTTTTTATTTTAGTTTTGGAAATAAATAATGAAGAAAAAAGTAGTTTTTTTGTTGTCCGATTTTTGGTTTTATTTTGAAAAAAGAATGAAGAGCCACTTCTGTGACATAAAATTTTTTTTTTAATTCTGACACGATGAAGGGAAAAAATTATGCTGGTAGAACAGACTCCACAACAGATGATGAACAAAGATGAAAATGTTCTATTTTTGCTCAAAAGCACACAAAAAATTGCACAGAAGACAAAATAATACATTGTGTGCATTACTGTATATGTCTTTTCACTGCAGTCCCTTTGCACATACTATTCAATTATGATATGTGCCATAATGCAACTAAGAAATTCTACTGTGACATGAGACTGATCATATTTCAGTCACATAAAAGGTGTGAATGTACCAGAGTAAATGTGATTAATATTCACATCAGGTCTGAGAGTTTATATATTTACTGTATCTTGCCGTCCATCCTTTAACAGATACAATCTATGCCTTAAAACAAAGCAATGCAGAAATCCACTCCTTCCATTTAACCTGTAAATTCCTTCGCTATCACAAGAAAAAAAAGAAAAAATCACCCCCTCTTCCTCCTCCCTTTCTCCCAACGGATGTTTACCAACAAACAGAACAAATGTTGGCTACTAGAGCAAAGCACAGACAGGCAGAGACCAGGGAGGAAAATCTATCAGCAATGACTTTTTAGACAGAACTACTGCTGTAAAAATGGCTTTTTGTGTCTTCACAGCACAGATAATTTCAAGCTCTGCTGCTCAATAAAAAAGGGAAAAACATTTGAAACTTTGCCCTAGAATGATCAGTGAGAACAATGTTATCACTCACAGGCTTTAGAGATAATAATTGAGCACTAATCCTGGGCTTTTCTTTGAAATCCATGCTCCGCCATTGAGCACGGCTGTTAATATTATCTTTTACTGTTCAGATTGTGCACATATTACAACAGCACAACTTGGGCTGAGATCTAATTATCTCATTTGTGATTACTGTTGAAAGACATCTCTCTACCTGTAATCACTTTTACATTTATTCATTGCTGTTAAAATGCTCTTTGACAATGTGATCACTCAATTACAGGCTAATTATCTAAGGCTTTATCTCACTGCCGCTCTATGAATTCATTCTCTCAGTACCTGTAATTGCTATTATGTGTCTTTCTGCATTTTTTTTGTGGGTGTTATCTCCTTCAGTCTTTCAGTTCGGGAATTGGATAGGGGCTATAAACCAGTCAAATGTGAGAAAAGATAAGAGGATCAGGAACTCCTCTCTTTCCTATTCTTCACCCACAGGGAGAAAGTGAAGAATGTATGACATTCCTATATGACAATAGAGAGAGAGAACGAGATGGGTGTGTATGGACAAAAAAGAATTAAGAGAGAGACTGAAGACTGAATGAAAGGGAAGGAGAAGACGTGTGTGGGTGTAGGGGGCAAAACGAGAGAAAAACAAGGAGCAGAAGAGCAGCCTTGCGTAATAAATGCGCATGCAAGAGCATTCCCATGTATGTGCTTATGTATGTGTTTTCACATGTCTGTATCCTGCATCCACACCTCCTCGGACCATTGGCCCATCCTCCATACCCCCCAGCTACTGCCCCACACCTGACCCAGCCCTTCCCAGCCCCACAGGGCCTGTCGCAAAAAGGATGAGAAGGCGAACCGTTTTCCAACCCTGTGGGGGGCAGTCACTGTGGATCCATCAGCCCAGCTTAGGGCCCTCTCCTCTGGGCAGTGGTGCCCAGCAGGCCCCCTCAAGCCCCCCAGAGTATGGAGGCCTTTGAAATGAGCCCCCAGACTCCAGACTCTGGAGACGGGCCTTTGTCCAGTGGCTGCAGGGGGGCATTGATGACTGACTCCATCTTTGTGTTTGTGAACATGCCACGCCAGAGATGCTGAATTACAGTTGAAAACCCTCACAAGGACAACAGAAGACAATCATGTTGTGTCAGAAAGTTAGCTGCCATCAAAGGTGTTTGTTACAGACCAAATAAGAGAAGGAAAACAGCCAATGATATCAAAGTCAATGTGACAAACTTTATCGTGGTTCTTTGCAGACTTGTCTCCATCCATTTTGGTCCAGTATTTACAGAAGCTTCTTTTGTTGCATGTTCTAATTCCCTACCAATGTCAAAGTCAACTGCTAAAGGTTTGATGTGCACTGCATCTAGCACTGAAGTTGGATGTTGCAACTAAGTGAGCACTTCTTGCCTCACCCTCCCCTATGGTAGCTTCTAAAAATCAAACATGAACATGAAACCTGTCAAAGACAGTGTTTAGGTTGTCTGTTCTGGCATTTTTAGTTCAAGGGATAATACCTATGATCCACACTCAGCATAGTAAAGCACTGTAGTGCTGGATTCCACCAGCCACAAAACAAAAAAGGATAAAACAAATCCATTCTGAGCTTCTGTAGACACATAAGGGTAGACACTTCCTCTGTAGATATACATGAATCATTCAAAAGCAACAGAAATTACAGAATAAATTCACATTTTCACACAACTATCTGCCAATGAAAACATATTGTGAATCTTCTACTCACTGTCTGCTAGGACATCCCCCCCAAAATCTTATTGACAGAACCTTTACAGATGAGCCACATGAAGATTAACATTGGCCCATTTGTGTATCACTCGAAGCAGGAATTCCCAGAACTGCTTCGCTGGACACAGGCCAGCATTTACTTGCATGAGAAACACTAGCAGATTCCCTATAGTGGTCCATGCACAGAGCTTTGAATGTCTGTCAACAAAGAGCAGCTATGGTGCAGCAAAAATCAGAGAAAAACCAGGCACGACAACTGACACAAGAGCAGCTGAGGAATCATAATTTTTCATCCTTTTCATCCCAATGACTGTTGAGGAATTTACCCAAAACAGCTATCAAAGAGATTAACGACCTCCATTTGATCAAGTATTATATGTATGCGTGTATGTGTGTGTGTGTACAGGTGGATAATTCTGTGTGTATCCAGGTATGTCTGTGTTTTTTTGAACGCGCATGTAAGCAGTGTGGATTTTATGTGTCTTTAATTAAAAGCTTGTCTCTAAGCCTCTTCAGACTCTGTCACAGTCTGCTGCATTCCAGTGTGTCATTGCCTGTCGGTCAAGCCACATAATATAGAAACACACACACACATACACACACACACTTTTACACACGGCTCACACATCAAGCAAAGTTGACAGTCGAGACAATGGTCATATCAGCAGTGAGGGGTCCACACCCCCCTTGTCTCTCGCTGTCTCTCACAGGCTACTGAGGCTTAATTATGCCATAAGTGCCTTAGGGCTGGATGCTGAATACCAGTGATTCCAGGCTAGCGCCGTAACAACCTTCGGCTGTTCCTCAGTCGCTGCCCTGTGACATAGTCTTCAAACTTTCTTGTCAGACTAATAGATTGAGAGTCTTGCCTTAGGATGCCTGGCTCATAAGTTAGTGGGCATAGGCAAGTGACACGCAAGAAGAAAAAAAAGCAAACAAAGAGTTTAGAAACAACAAATGCAGATGAGTCCATACAGAGGGACGCTGAGTGGTTTTTCCACATTATGTGAATAGCATGTTACATCTTCTACTGTACCATCACTGGATAGTTAAATACGTCTGGACAGTGCTAACCACCAAAAAAAAAAAAAAAAAAAAGAGTTGGAAGACATGAACCATATAGTTCT
Source organism: Siphamia tubifer (assembly GCA_020466265.1). Classification (NCBI taxonomy): domain Eukaryota; kingdom Metazoa; phylum Chordata; class Actinopteri; order Kurtiformes; family Apogonidae; genus Siphamia; species Siphamia tubifer. Next base: position 7,265,880 of record CM035783.1, read on the forward strand.
GCAAGTGTTTAGCCACACGGCATGGGCGTAAAATTGGATGCTATGGACGTGTCCATACCAATATTTGGATGTTCCTAAAATGGCCATCTCAATTTTGACTGGGAAATTACACGACACTAGAGATGTCGGTTCTGTTCTGTCTGTCATTGGTGGGGACAGCCTTACTATTTCTTTGTACTATTGCTTTCCTCAATGAACATTTTGACAAAATATTGTTGGCAACAAACCTTTATCATGTGACGAAAACGAAACGAGACTAGGCGTAAATGTTGGCCTTGTGACGACTAATTAAATATATATTGCAATAAAAAAAGAGACGAAATGATTAATAATGATTAATAAATAAAACCGTTCCAAAAATTTCCAAAACAAAACAAAATGAGACATTTAATCTCTTTTTGGCACGTTCTTATTTATTTATTTTTGTCGTCAAATTATGTTCCCACTAATGTCAACATCATTATTACGCCCTTGCCACACGGTGGTCAGAAAACACCTGACTAAGACCTGAGAGGTTTAGTTTTTAGTCTTCGCAATATTTTCAGGAAATGTGTGTCTGTTTTGCGATCTGAGAACATGAAGAGGTGCAGAAAATACACAAAGGCATGAAAGGTCCACCGCTACAACAGTGTAACTCACAGTCTCTCAAGCTCCTTTAGGTCCTGGAAGGCTCCTCTCTCAATTGTGGTAATTTTGTTCTCCATTAGTTGCCTGAAAGAAAAACACCAGAAGAAAGTGAGAAAATGAGAATGACACGAAAACGAAGATGGACAAAGAGAGGGTTATGGAGAGGCACACTGAGCTAGAGAGCTGGCAGGGTGATTTGTGCAATGAAGGCCGAAGAAAAGGAGAAAAATGGCTGGATGTGGGCAAAGATAAGAGACGGGAGAAGAGGAGAGGGTGAAGGAGAGTGAGACAGGGCACGAGAAAGGCAAAGAGATTGACACTGGAGAGAAGAGGGAGGGTGCGATGGGGAAGATAGGAGGCAGTGGGTGTTAAAAAAAGAAGAAGAAGAAGAAGAAAAACAGATCAGTGGAGATGGAAAGTGATAGAATGTTGAAACAGCAAGAGAGGGAGAGAAGACAATCAGCCGTGGGTCGATGGAGCCCCAGAATTGACTTTAAAACTGGCCCATCAGTTGAACAGAGACTCATCTATCATCCAATTTACTCTCTATCTAACCACATAGCAGTGACTACTCATTCACTTACACTAGCACAACTCCACCAGGAGCAGTCTGCTGACCAAGCCATGTAGTCAAACACACACATTTTATAGACACCGTGTTATGAGCTCATGATGAATGGGTGTGTGCAGGCATACGGTGGAATATAACCAGCTGACACATGGGATCTAATGGTCAGCATCGGAGGTGAGTGCATGCAGGTGAAGTTAAAAACATGCAGTATACGAATAGTGATGCTACATCAATATTCAGTCTTTGTGTTTGATGTTGTTCATGTAGTTGGTATGTGTTTGCTCTTTATCTTCTGCTTTTGTTCCTATGACATTGCTGATATGTGCTGTTCTTTACCATTAGTCGTATTGTAGTTTTATTCTTACCATTGTTGGTATGTAATTATTATGATGCAAGTTAACTGTTACCGTGGTAACACTGCCATGAATATACTTTCTATTATTCACACGCATTTTGGGTTTAGAATTTAAATACAGCTGAATGAGTTGATTCTAAATCGTTTAAGTCTTATTATGGTCATTTGTTCTGGCTTAAAGTCGAAGGACAGGAGTGAGTTAATAAAACTTTAATATGTTAAGTAATTGATGATGAGACTGGGGGTGAGATTAAATAAATGTGTCTTCTTCCCACTCCTTTTTGGATGTGAGGGAATTATTTGGGATTTCCTTTTTTTGAGTTGCGTGTATATTGTGAATGTGAATGCTCAAAATAAACAAAATCAATTAATCAAATTAATCAATTTAACACAACAAACAACAGACTTTGAGTTGGGCGAGTGCACAAACACATGCATGCACACACACACACACACACACACACACACACACACACACACAATTAAGGGCATAATCTGTGAAGGAATTCCAACAATGTGTATTCCCTGCCATTCACTTTTAGTGGCTGAATGGTGCACACACAACAGAAGACTATCCCTGTCCCGTTGGTGCAGGGAAGGCAGGATTCAGCCAAGGTAAAGCAACCTTTCCTTGCACCCTCCCTCCCTCCCTCCCTCCCTTCCAGCTGCATTCCTCCCTCAGAGGTTCCACCTAATAACTGCTATCTCTTTCCCTCTTTACCCTCCATCACTTCCTCGCCAGAGCGTTAATCACTCCAGCACATGGGCCCCGGGGTCCGTGGTTAAAATAAGCCCCCTCCTGACACTTCCACCGGCAGATTAACACGACAGCATTAACAGGTGCCACTGCTTTTCCTGTTTAGACACACATAATGAAACCATTTCTTTCCACGACTAGACGCAGTGCTGCATGCGGCAGCTCCGGGGTTTAATGAGCCTCATCCTGTGGACACTTCAATCTCTGCTTTGTGACATTTCTGAGAAGGAGGGGGGGGATGCTGAAATTGCACGGCGTCTCTTCTTAGAGTATGAATCTAAACGTTTGTTTTTTGGCTTTTGTGCCGCATCTGCAAACAGGGAGACAACGGAAATGGGGGAACTCAAATAGATTAAAGTCACTTACAACACTCGCAGGTGCCTCAGTCCAGCGAAATCCGCCTTAGTGATTTTAGTGAGGTTGTTGGCATTCAGATCCCTGCACAGAGGAAATTGTAAAACACAACAGAGATCAGTGAATGAGACATGATGTGTAGGTAATTGAAACATGGATGAAGCTACAGCTGTTGAAGGGGTTTTTTTTTTTGTTTAAACTTGGTGCGTCGCAGCCAATGCAGGCTCGTCATTTACGCATTTGGCAAATGGAGATGATGGATGGTTAACGCACTATGTGGAACATTTTAATTTCATCCAGGGGTCTTCGCTTAATAAAATACGACCTGTTTAAGTCAAAGCTCACTTGTCCAAATCCGTTTTTGATTAACTTGCTGGTCTCCAGACAAGCCTATGTGGTCTACGGAGGCTGTACTAATGCAACAGTGCGAAACCACCAACACAACCACAGAGCTGCCCCTAACTTCAGCTCCGCGGCCAACACCGGGGTTTCCTCCCTTTACACACAACATATACGCAGATTAGTTTTTTTTTTTTTTTTACAGATTAGGATAACAAAATAAAGTTGTACGAGTCATATGTGAGCCAAACGCACAGGTTAAATCACACACCTACAGCCTTTAAGTCCTGCGCCACAAGACAAAATAAATCGCAATCTGTATAAATACCTTTTGTCATCGTTAAAAATACAAAAAATATATATGCAATATTCAGGTGTGACATTAAATGAAAACGATTCTGGTATGACTTAGGGTCTCAAATACAATAAAGTAACATAAGGTAAACTTTAAACCCCTTCAGGAGTATCATCAACTCAATAAACCTGGAACAGAAAATTCAATAAGTATATGATCTCACACTTATCAGCATCATTTACACTAGAGTTATCTCCAGTATTAGTCAGTATGTATGTACGTGCATTATGCGCAGAATGAATCCAAAATGTGCTGTAAGAAAAAAAAACTGTCTCTCCTGACACTTACAGTCTCTCTGTGTTGCGGGGTATGTTCCTGGGCACGTTGCGGAGCCCTTGGCCGTGACAGTCCACTGTAGTCCCGGTGCAAGAGCACTGCGCCGGGCACGGTTGACCGTTCACTCCTGTAGACAGGACCAGGACCGCCACCAGCAGTCCCAGCACAGAAGCCGGGGATCGGCCAGAGCCAACGGGGCTCAGAGCTCCCACCATCACTGCGGCAAGTGGGGGCCAATATGAGACCCACAAAACACTGATTAAATACAAGGGCGTTTAGAAATAAAAGCCCCGGGATCCTTGGAAAGGGCTCACCAACTCTGCATGCAACGGGATGCCGTCCTCCTTTATCGCTGTCCTCTCTTTTCAGACGTGCGTTTCTGAAATTTCTGCTTCCAAATTTACATCTGTGCCCTCTTCATGGGGTTTTGATGGAACCGAGAATTTGGGCCCCCTTCCTGTACAGAGAGTGTGGAGGTCGACGAGGCTCTGGACCGGCTCTCTGGCTGCGCTACAGCGGCGCAAACTTCCACATGTCTCCGGCATGCGGTGCCCAAATCTCCCGGTGCGTGTTTTGTCTATGTATGAATGTGTGCGCGCTGGACCAAGCCAGCGCAACACCTCTACAAACACACTTTCACACACACACATACACACTATCTCATTCACTCACACACACACACACCCACACACATACTTTGGACGCACTAATGTTTACACACACATACACACACACACACACTCCAGGTGAGGCTGTCTTGGTTATTAATTCAGAACACGCGTCCGGTTTGGAAACGGCGCGGTGGAGCTCGGTTTCTCCAAAAAAGCTCAGCAGAGGTCACCGCGGCGGAGAGACACTGAATCCGATCATATATCAATGTTAAGGGTGTAGGCAACATGAGGGAGGAAAAAGCCCCGTGAAAGACCAGCGTGCAATACTATAATCCAACTCTGCGTGGTGCGTCAAAGCGCTGCTCCTCAGAGTGTATGTGAGAGAGAGAGAGAGAGAGAGAGAGAGAGAGAGAGAGAGAGAGAGAGAGAGAGACGGGAGTGGGCACGTCTGCTACTGCGTCTGTCCACAACAACTCACTCACTCACTCACTCTCTCTCTCTCTCTCTCTCTTTCTCTCTCACACACAAACGCACGCGCATTGCGTTTTCCCTAAAGGCAGCAGCAGGTTCCCAAACGCCCGTCAGTCAAACAGCAACAGTTTGACCTGGCAAGGGGACTTAGTTTCGCACTGCAGTGTCCCTGGTCACCTGATGCCTGACTGGTCTGTCCTCAGGAAGGCGTCACAGACTCCTGGTTAGAATCTTCTGTGGATAGACAACAACAAAAAAAAAAAAACAATAAGGCTCCAGATCTGTCGTGTCTGACCTCAGATCTGTGTCCACTGGCTTTAATTATCCTTCTGGACTATAGATGAAATGGAGTCAGTGACTTTTTTTAATAATAAATGGAGCCTTATTTGTAAAGTCATCATTTAACTGTGAATCAAATGGTAAAATAAGTGCAATTCAAATTGTGTTATTAATCTATGGGTTTATAATTTAAAGTCGGGACAGCATTTCTTCCCTTTTCTATGAGATGTACAGTGGTGGAATAAAGTTTTTCGACACCCCATTCATTTGTCATATGTTGCATTGAGACTCATTCTAAAGTCATGGAACTCTGTCAAATATTGTTCCATTCTCCAAATCCACATGATCCCTTCTGCACATGCTCTGTTCCATCGAGGTTAGAACTGGATGTTTCAGCAGATACTGAATCTAATCCAGGACCTGTTGAAACTGTTAAGAATTTACTTTTCTATTGGTTTTTTTTGTTTTGTTTTTGGTAGTTAACAGTCAACAAACATTTGCATTTAGGTCTGTCTGATGCAGCTACACCTTTTGAAATACAAAAAAAAAAAATCTGCCAATATTTCATGATAATATTGAACACTAATGTTTAATATAGTTCTGTTTAATATAATTTTTCAACTTTACATTGGTTAAGAAGCTGATTAGTTTCTACACGGTTCCATTTCTTTGCTATTTAAGCAGAGAGAAAGATATTCTGTGGATTAAAATATTGAAGAGTTTTCAAATTAGCTCATGTTTGGATATTCCCCACACACTCATACATTAAGTGTTGAGCTGTGCTCCAGACAAACAAATCTGTTAGTCATACATTTTACAAAAGAATGTGGGCAACATAAATAATATATTCTCAGACAATTAACAATATAATCAGTATCTTGATCAGTTTGAGACCTTCTGAACCTTCAATCTCCTTCAGGTGTCTGACCTTTGACCTGTAGCTGTAGGTTGTTGTTCTGCATCATTGAAGTGTTTGTCTAAATTCCTGTCCTTCTGTGAAGTATGCTGTCAGAGTCTATGAATTATGGAGCAGTGAGCACATCTCAGCCAAATGAAGAATCTGATGTAAGATCTGTCTGACTGTCTGTTTTCTGTCTGTCTCGCTGTCTCTTTAGCTCCCGAGGCACAATACAAACATTTGTGTGTGATTGAAATGCTGATGTGTACTCTGCAAGTGTATTTGATACTCCTCCGATGTGCTCAGCCACATCCCCGAGACCACCGAACTCACAAACACATGCTGTGACACTCTCTTCAGTGGGTGGACTTGAGAAAACCACTGTGTATCCCATAGAGTAACTCAAATATTTTATTCTCTTTGTGTTTGGAAGGAAAAACAGAAAGATACGTGGCTGAGGAGAGGGAAATGTGGAGTAAACAGGGAAGGAGGAGGAGGAGGAGGAGGTGAAGGGAGAGGAACTGGCCGGTCACTGAAGGCAGTGTCTCTGAGCTCGAGTGTGGAAAGAGAAAAAAAGAGAGGAAGCACAAGGGAGGAGATAGAGGGCGACCCCTATCTCCTCCGATGTAGCAGAGCCCCAGGGCTTTTGGCCTGTTTAGACACAACCTAACCTGACCTGGCCTCCACACACACACACACACACACACACACACACACACACACACACACACACACACTGAGGTGATTACACCTAAAGCTCAGAAAAAAACACAAGATTGGTTAAATCTTTCCCATTGAGGGCAGTGCAGCGTAAGTGTCTAGTTTTCCCTTCATTCACTAACTACGCAGCATGAGCACTCATTTTTTTTCATTTATCTCATTTTCTTCCATTTGATCAAAACAATTCTAATGTCATTCATATCTTTATGATATTAGAATAGATAGAAATGCCATTGAGTACTAATGGATGACATAAACTGCTTGGACAAAAAAAGAAAATCACACATGTAATATTTCACTGTAACACCTTTGGTTGTGATTACAGGAGACTTACACTAGATTAAATAATAAAAATAAAAATAAGGGGGCGGCACAGTGGTGCAGTGGTTAGCACTCGTGCCTCACAGCAAGAAGGTCCTTGGTTCTAATTCCACACCAGACCTTTCTGTGTAGAGTTTACATGTTCTCCTCGTGTCTGCGTGGGTTTTCTCCAGTTTTCTCCCACCATCCAAACACATGCACTGATAAGTTAATTAGTTAATCTAAATCGGCCATAGGTGTGAATGTGAGAGTGATTGTTTGTCTATATATGTTCACCCCTGAGATGAACTGGGGACTCATATAGGGTGTACCTTGCCTTCGCCCAATGTAGCTGGATTAGACCCCCAGTGAGAATAAAGTGGATTCAGATGATGAGACGATATAGGTGCCACAAACAAAAAAAACCCACCTCCTTGCAAACATTTTACCTGATTTTCCCCATCTCTTATGGTGAAAACATATTATGGTGACTGATCCTGACCATTGACCTACATTCACCAAAATTTAATGGGATCTATTCTGGATCACTCACACCTATCCTAAAAATTTAATGGGAATTAGTCCTGTAGGTTTTGGGTAAAACTCCCAACAGACAAAAAGAGGGGGAAAAAAATACCCCTCTCCCCTTTGGGAGAGGAGTATTAATAATATGTTAGATTTCTATAGTGCTTTTGAAGGCACCCAATGTGCTTTATATTATTGATCCATTATTCATTCGCTCCCACATTCTCCCCCTGGTGGTGGTAAACTATATTTGTAATGTGAATCCACAGCTGCCCTGGGGCAGCCTGATGGAAGTGCAGCTGCCAATTCATGCCTATGGCCCTCCCAACCACCACTGAACACACATTCATACACCACTGTGAGGGGCACTGGAGGCAAGGAAGGTGAAGGGTCTTGCCCAAGGACACAATGGACAGACTAGTAAAGAACAGGATTCAGACCCACAACCCTTCAGTAATTGAATAATTCACTCTACCTCCTGAGCTATGGCTGCCCCACTAAACCCCAAACTATACAAATAGTTCAGATCCTTCCATGGGTGAAGTACTAAAAGTAGTAAAAGTACTGCAGTGCTTAATGTGTCAGCTGTAACAAGTTATTCAATTTAACCGATACTGAATTAGCCTCCAAAAAGTCCAGACTCTAAGTTGGGATAATGAGTTAATGCAGAGGTCTGATTCTCCATCATCAATAATCAAATATTAATGCAACTATGTGTGACCTGAGGTGAAGCAAATTCAACAGAAATATACGGACACAGCAACAATAAGGATGCGTAGTCAGAGGTTCCCTCCAAGATCACCATTTATTTAAAACATTATGCCAGAAATAAATAAAAATGTCCTACAATAACTAATTACTTTAAAAATACACTAAAAAGAACAAAAAGAAAAAAGGTGCTACAGGTGAGCGAGGCCACCAGGGGGAAGACAAACCAATACGGCTATAGGGCATTCACTCCACTTCATGCCCCACCCGTGCAAAAAACAACTAAACTATGAAAAAAAAAGTAAGGAAATGAAAAAAAATAAAATAAAACTGTGAAAGTCACGCAGCAATGAATCTACCACAATCAAAGTAGTGTGAAGCTTAGTGAAACCCCGGACCACCAGTCCCTCCACCTCCAGGCCGTCCCACCAGACCTGCAGCACCGAACAAAGGGGGAAAACACCGGTGTCGGGGTGTTTTTCGGCACCGTCGAGAAATATTTTTCTCATAGTAACGCGTGGGCAATACATTATCCAGCTTATTCTATGGGTTATTACTGCTACTACTCTAACAGATTGGATAAAATAGCCGTTACAACATAGCAAATGTTTACTTTCAAAGTGGCCGAACTACCTGTTGAGTGATATGGTGCTGTGAATCTCAAGTGACAAAACCCGTAGCCATAGGGAGCCAAAGTCTCCGCCCTTTGCGGTCGGTTCACTGGGCCTAAATTCAGAAAAATTTAACATGAAAGTGGATGAGGAGAAAATATTCACAGACATATGTGAAAACCGTAGCACATTTCAAACAGGACCAGAAAATAACTTTTGTTAATTTTTTTTAATGGCACTTCGGCCCCATTGCCCGGAAATCAAATTGCGTCACTTAGGCTGCCTATGTATTTGAAATGTGCTACGGTTTTCACATATGATGTCTGTGAATTTTAAAAATACATTTTCACATTGAGAAAGCACTCACTTTGGACAGGCATCAAAAGTTACGTTAAGTTTCATGTGAGATTAAGTAATAGACTACAACGTTCGTCTCACAAATATGACGTCACCACCAAGCTTCACCATCAAACACTTTGAAAATGGCTGTGACTTTGACGAGCTTCACCTCCTTTCAGGACGAAGGCAAGAGCATCAAACGTATAAGGCGGTAACGGTTTTGAAAAGTTTGCAGGGAAAGATTCTGCTGTGACACGTCAGCTATGCGACGTCTGATATGTAGTCCAAACAGAGTCCGAATAATGACATATTTTTACACGCTAATAAATCACAAAACACGTATCAAAGAAACTCCAAACGCACATCATTGGTTATGATTTTAATTGAAGTACAGCAAATGTGTGATTCAGGGTATAAAGACCAGAAAATAATTAGTTTCTCCTCATCCACTCTCATGTTAAATTTTTCCGAACTTAGGCCCAGTGGACCGACCGGAAGGGGCGGAGACTTAGGCTCCCTATTGGCAGCGGGCAGTCATCGAGAAAAATCCGCTCGCAGAAGGCTGAGAACGTCCATTAAAAGTGATAGGTAGCTGTCGCAACATTCTAGAGGGCCGTAGAATAATAATTAAAAACGTGTCAACACTAAAATCTGGTCTTCTTGGAGGGAAAATTTAAACGGGACAAAAAACAAAACTGACACGAAACAAAGCTAGAACAAAACCGTACAAAATGAAACAGTAAAAGAACAAAATAGTGCACAACAAAATAAAACAAGAACAGAATGAAATAAAACAAAAAAAGCAGTGACAATACACCTATCAAAGAAACAAAAATAAACTAGATATAACGTACCACCAATGAAACCTTAGCCCACCGAGCACCACGTCTGACAGCTGATTGCTCGCAGTCGTCAGTACAGCGATAAGACCTAAAAGCAAAGCTAAAATTAATTTTAAAAACTATAACATCATCCATAACGATAAAACGTGTATATACCATAAAATCACAAGGAGACAAAGAAGGAAGCAGGAGGGAGCGAGTCTATGTCTGGTACAGTTTATATAGTTAGTAGCACAATTGCTAGATGCGGAAGTGGGTGGAGTTTAATTCTACGGTGGCTGTAGAGGGACAATTAACCACCGTTCACATATGGATAGAAAATTATATAATGAACCTTATGTTATTTATTCTTTATCAGTTATAACTTCACTCTTCACTGTTCAGGCCCAGGTCTTGTTCTTTTTTAAGTTCACCAAAGTTTTTTTTACCTACTCTTTTTAGCCTACTTCAGTATTGTCCAATTTTTTTTCACTTGTATTTATTATTTGTATGTATTTCTTTTTATTTTACAATTGTTGTTGTTTTGTTGTCTTGTCTTAATGTAATTTATGTTTGGACCACTCTGGAAATAAGTGTAAATATTTATTTTACTAATTTATTCGTCTTTTTTTTCCTGCTTACTGCCTGTACCATGGTATCTTTGTTGTCTTGTTTTTACACTGAAATACATCAAATAAATAAAAAACAAAATGTCACTACATAAGCATTATGTGTCAAAAAATATGTCAAAGTAAACATCTCCTGCAATCAAAACCAAAGGTGGTTAAATATTGCATGTGCAACTGTTTGTTTGTTTTTTGTGTATGTAGATTTCTGTTCTGTATTTCCAAATTTTTATAAACAAGTCCAATAAGTGCAAAGTCTGACATAAATACCCACTTGTTACAGTTTAGTCAAACTTTAGGCTATGAACAGTCCTGTGAAAACTAAGACGGTGAAAAAAAACTCCTCTTTCCAATTTGACACAATAACTATTTATTTTCTTTGTGACATCCACCCTTCTCTATTGAATTTTCACTTCAGGTTATATGGTTATTAGAGTAGAACTGTAACACCAGATACATGTATTAGACTTCATTGAAAGGGAACATCTTGTGTTTATAGCATGTGGTTAAAACACAAACCTAAACTAAATGATCCCAAACATATTTCAGATGTATGTAACCCCCTTGCCAGGACCCTTACCCACTGGATGTAAAATATTACATAAGCATAAATCGTTGTCGCATATAGACAGTATTGTTCTACTGATGAGAAAATATCATAAGCCTGAGGTAATTTGAACAAAGATCTATTCATTACTGAATGCGCAGGCTAGATGACACTTGTCAGCGAGGACAGGTGTGACCTGACAAACTCGATTAACATTTCACAGAAGAACAACTTTAACCACATTTAGTGTCACTGAACTTCACCACATACACTGGTATCATTACAGTGTTTTTACCTGAACGTATTTACAACTAATTGACACGCTTCTTTCAGGAAGTATTCATTTCATGCCTCAGGTTCAGGGCTCAGAGGAGCATCTTTATCAGACCTTGCATAACTGTGACAGAAAATCACCTGTAGAACTGAGACATTGACCCAACAACACATCACTGTAATGACAGATTAACTGGAATTTATTGCAATCCTTTTTCTTTCTTAGTTGTTTTGTTTTGTTTTCAATTATATCATGTGTCTTTGTTGGCTGTACAATGACGGAGTGATTTTTTTTTTTATTAAGTGCATTATTGAAATGGCATGGCCCATTCCTTTTTTTTAATGATACAATTACAAAAGACTAAAGACACAAGACAACAGTGACATTACAAAGTCAGATAATTGTTGCACATGACAAATATGTACAGTATGATCTAAACATAAAAATTAAAAGCATCCGGTATGAAACCTCATTCACATGCACTGAACAAAAGGGAGAACAGGGATTGTTGATTTGTTATATATTTATTTACTATCTGAAATATAACCGTTTCATGTAGAACTATTGTATTCATAGAGGATGTACAATCTTTGAAATATAGTCATGTTTAGAATAAATGAAGTAATTATGTTTCGTTTGAAATGTGAATCTCCACCCACTGCAAACAGTTAAGAAGCAGCAAATGACTGCCCTTTTTATTTTTCCTGGTGATGAACCTTAACCCTATAGGGAGCCTAAGTGACGTGATTCTATTTCCGGTCGATTTCCGGGCAATGGGGCCTAAGTGCCATCAAAAAATTAACGCGAGTCCATGGAGGGATAAAAGTTATTTTCTGGTCCCGTTTGAAACGTGCTATGGTTTTCACATATGAAGTCTGTGAATTTTAAACATACATTTTCACATTGAGAAAGCACTCACTTTGGACAGGCATCCAAAGTTACGTTAGGTTTTAAGTGAGAGTAAATAATGAACAACAACGTTCGTCTCATAAATATTACGTCACCACCAAGCTTCACTTTCAAACTCTTTGAAAATGGCTGTGACTTTGGTGAACTTCACTTCCTTCTTTCAGGACGAAGGCAAGAGCATCAAACGTGGAGAAAACCACTTTAAATCGGGGCATGTGGAAAGTGGCAGCTACTCCGGGGGAGAGATAGTTGGTCGAGTGAGAGCCAGCATGCGGGACAAGCTCTCGTCAGCCGGGAAGCAGTAGAGGGAACATGTGGAAATGGTGTTGTGATTACACCAGGACACAAAGCACACAGACATTTTCAAATGAAAAATAGAAAAGGCGGTATATGGTTTTGAAAAGTTTGCAGGAAAGATTCTGCTGTGACGTCAGCTATGCGACGACTGATATGTAGTCCAAACAGAGTCCAAATAATGACATATTTTTACACGCTAATAAATCCCAAAACACGTATCAAAGAAACTCCAAACGCACACCATTGGTTATGATTTTAATTGAAGTACAGCAAATGTGTGATTCAGGGCATAAAGTAAAGTGGACCAGAAAATTATTATTTTCTCCTCATCCACTCTCATGTTAAATTTTTCCCGAACTTAGGCCCAGTGGACCGACCGCAAAGGGCGGAGACTTAGGTTCCCTATGGGAGTAATCATGATGTTGACATTGGTGGGGACATAATTCAATGACTTCCTTGCGAGAGAAAACAACAACAATGAATAAATACTGTAGCTTAGAAGTCTCTCCCATAAAATATATTTTAGGCATCAGACAGAAAAGGTTGACATGTACCTTTAACAGTCAATTATACACTAATTAATTTGGAGAGAGGAAACAAAAATTGCCCCAGCTGCTCACTTCCAGGCTACAAAAAACAATCACACCACACAATTAAATTAAGGATTCAGTTGGTTCTTATTGGATAATTCAAAGTGTAAGAAAACATAACACAAAAATAACCAAGGATCCAATCAGAAATGCAGTAAATTAAACATTTAATAAAAATTCTTAAACCCAAAAAAATGTCTTGGGTGTGGAAGGGGAAGGATGAGCTGATGCATGAGGATATGTTGGGGTGGGGGGGTCGGTGTATGAATGGGTCTGCAGTTTTTTTGACCAGTTCGGTTCTTCAGGTTGAAGGTGTAGTTTTTGGGTAAAGGTGAAACAGGGTGATGGGGTCCAAGAGCCAGAGTGAGGTTGGTGATGAGGGTTATTGGGGGATGTGAGAGAGAGTCCAGGAACCTCTTCAGGTCAGGTGGAGTTTTGGAAAAAATCACTTAACTCAGGAGGGGAGGGGGGTCAAAATTCCCAGTCACTAAACACGACTAGAATTAATCCACATATAAGGCACACTGTGGTTTTTGGAGGAAATTAAAGTCTTTTAATTCAATTCAATTCAATTCAATTTTATTTATAAAGCCCTAAATCACAACAAAGTCGTCTCAGAGGGCTTTACAAAAACACAATCAACTACAGAAATACATGAAAAAGTCCCAGGCATCCCCTGTCCTTAGACCCTCCTTCTCGGCAAGAAGTGCTAAGTTTTAAGTGTCACCATATAGTCCAGAAAATACAGTAACCTTTTGTTTCCCTAATGTCATGTAATTTCCTATTCAAATATTGATGATAATAATAATAATAATAATCTTTATTTGTATGGCACCTTTCATACAAACATTGTAGCCCAAAGCCCAAATTAAAGTACAGTGATGCACTGGTCGATGTATAAACAACCCGCTCCAAATATGGAGTAATTTAACTTAATTTAATTTAATTTATTATGCTCTTCATCCCATGCGTCACATAGGAACTGACCACATGTTTGAGACCCCCTGCTGTAAACCAATGTTTAGCCACAAGTGTTATTCTAATGTCATACATAACCAAGGTTATTGTTTTACATTATATATATTTTTTTTTAAAAACACGGTGCAGGGTGGAGCAGGTTCAGAGGTTTTTCTTTTTTGAGCTGCTAATGAGGAATGGATCTGCCTGTCGACTGTGATGTTGGTACTGCTCAATCTAGCTGTTGATTTAGGAGCTGTTTGTGTTATCTTTGGTTTATGGCCATGCAGTAAAGCAGAAGATGTGGGGGTCAGTGTGTGTGTGTGTGTGTGTGTGTGTGTGTGTGTGTGGAGGTCAGTTTAGCCACCTGGTCTCTGGACAGCTGCTACTGAGACACATGCTGCTCAGAGCTCTGCTTGTCCTACAGTACACACAATCACACACAGATGTTGTATTTCCCTGTGTTTAGGGGGACATTGCACAGATTTGCAGTAGTTTGGGTTAGCTCTAAACATAAAATATTCATACACAGTATGAATCCTAATTTTCAGCCATTTCTTAACTACAGTATGACATTTATTGAGCTGTTTCACGGAAACAAATGAACCCATAAAGACCCAAACATCCACCATCGACCCAAATCATCAACTGATATAAATGTTTAATACCTGTTGATCCACTTAATCAATGCAGATAATTGGTGTAAATTGGTCTAATGCTCATCAGATATGATTCATTTGGATGTTCAGAGCCTTCGTAGTTACCATGGAAACACCTTCATCTTCTACAACATTGATTCACCAGTAAAATCCATAGAGTTAGATCAATGACAGTGGATGGAGACATGGATTATATTCAAGTAATGATAGATTTAGCTGAGAAAGTCACTTTTTCTTCAGTTTTCCCTATTTTTGATATAATAATCATCACTTTTATTCTGAGTTTTAATGTACATCTACACGATTAGTAAATTAAATGTTGGAAAATGTTTGATTCTTATTTTTTTTAAAAAACATAAGACATAGCAGATAATATTACCATGAATGGTGATAAACCAATTTGATAAAGAAAAAATTAATTTAGGGACTGCCGCAAATGTCACACTGGGTCGTGTGGATGTAACATGTGGATGCAAATACATACACACACACACACACACACACACACAATCAATCTTGCATTTATTTGCTTGCACATTTGCGCACATCCTCCAAACAGACAGATATAATTATAAACTGTTTACTTCATGTATTAATTAACCATGTCTGTCTTTGAGTTTGTCTCAATCATGTTATGTGTGTGTGTGTGTGTGTTCCCTAATCACATAATTAAAATGAATGTTTGTGTTTAGACTGGCACTGTCAATAAAGAGGTTGGTTACACAGCTGCACTGAGACAGACAGACACACACACACACACACACACATACCTACATACTAGTTTGCATGTCTCATGAGGACCACATTTGTAATCATCATTTGTAGGTAAAGTAGCCATTTTTGTTCAATAAATAAATACATACAAAATATTTTTTTTATTAAAACACTATTACAAATACAAATACATATACAATTGAAATATGTATAGAAATTAAAAAATATACAAAAATGTATTAAAAAAATTAAGTAACATAATAAAATGTATATAAATTATTTTATTTTGAAATAACCAAACACATCTCGAAACTTTTGAAAAATACACGTTTTGCTTTACATGTTTCCCCTCACGTTTTATGGGGACTTCCAGAAAAAAAAACAAAAAACAAGTTAATGTCTTTATAGGGGACATCATTTACATACATTTGCATACTTCACACACACATTTCACCTACATTTATATTAAATCCTCGCAGGGACCTAGATTTTGGTCCCTATGGCATGACTGTGTAAGCATATTAATGTCCCCATAAAGATAGGAATACACACACACATAGATAATAATGAAAACACAGTGCCACACCAAAACACACAGGCATTAAACAGAAATACCTTCTTCTCTTTTTTTCAGATTCCATTCACTCACAGCTGCCAGTTTCGTGTTGATGTGATCGGTCGATGCAGTGTATTGAAACTGGATTGAGGCCCTGAGGTGTGTGTGTGAGAGGCTGGTTACCTTTGTTGTGATGGGACTGAGAGGCTGTTGTCTGCCTCACACACACACACACACACACACACACACACACACACAGATGCTGAGAAGGTAAATAGGATCTCATGAAGGGAGGACTGGTATGTTGGAAACTCCATTTGTCTGCTACTGGAGAAAGGTGTGTCTGGTTTCACACACAGGTGTATGTATGCACTGTTATATATATGTGTCTATGATACTGGAAGAAAAACACAGAGAACTGGCAGAAATGTAATGCTCTTTATAAAGTGTATTGGCACTCTAAACCCAAATAAGTTAACAGAACTTTAAGGCAAACGATTGCCTCAATTATTTTAAGTTGATGCAAGTTTCCAGAACTTAAAATGTAGATGGTTATTAAAGTATACTTAAATTCAAACATTATTTATTAACTTAGTATTATAAGGTTCTGTCAGTCCTACTGGAAGACTAAGTCAGGGTTCAGTGTCTTTGTCCAAGGGCATTTGGACATGTGGACAGACAGAGCCGGGACGTGAACCTCTGAACCTTCAGTCATTGGACGACCCGCTCTAACAACTGAACCACAGCCGCCCCTAAATGAAATTACTGTGTTTTGTGATTGTAATTTTTTGGTGTAATAGATATTGGTGGTTATTTGGAGTGATTTGAAATGATATTTTATCATCTACTACACTGTAGATTTTGCAGTGTTAATTTGGAGACAATGGGACCAAATACACTCTAGAAGAAGTTAAATAAACTCTCTAAGTGTTGATTTAACACTGCAAAATTTACTGTGTACATCAGTTAAGTTTATTTTTTTTCCAATCATCCTTATTTGAATCAATATAAATAACAGTACAATATCATTCTCAGCATTTAATGATTTAATTCACCTCATCTATGTTGTTATGTTCACTTATATCCAGAATAGTTCCCCTTAATAAAAAAAATATTAGTTGAAAGTCCTGAAAAAGAAGAACATGTTGTAACATGTTCTTCAACTTAATACATTTGAGTTAGTTTTAGTATTTCTGAAACTTTGAGTATTCATAACTTAATATATTTAATTATTCTGAACATTCAAGTTTACAGTGTGTATAGCACATTTTGTGTACAGGACAATTAAAGGTGCTTTACATAAAACATATAAAGAAATTAAAATAATTAAAAGACAATTAAAATAAGAGACATTAAAAAAAAATTTAAAAACTATTGAGAATCTAAATAAAATCTCCAGTGAACATTGATATTTTCAGGCCTGATTTAAATGAACTGACAGTTTTTCCTCAGGTATTCAGGTTGTTTGGTTTTTGTTGAGAAAATATCTGAAATATTTTTGTTTAATAAACAAAGAAAAGCATGTTTCAGCCTTATTTTAGCAGCACCATTTTCTTCAAACCCCTTGCATAGGTACCCTCATGCAGAGTCCTGCACGGGTTCGGGTACCCGCGGTTGACCCGTGGGTGAACCGCAGATTTTCACGAAACGGGTGAAAAATGTTGTGCTGTGTCGGATACGGGTTCGGGTCGGACGTGGGTGATCGCGGGTCTAATTTGCGGTTCATAGGCTAAAAACTGTTCTTTAGTTTAGACTTATATAGCTGCCTCCTGTCGGCTTCCTTCTTGATGCGTTTTTCAAGCGTGTGTGTGTGTGTGTGTGTGTGTGCGCGCGCGCGCGAGCTCACGGATACAAATAGTTTTTGAATTTATTATTTGTCTGCCCCTGTTTAACAACATTTTTATTTGGCTCTGCCTTGGCTATGTCACTGTTCAGTATATTCGTGGCAATACATTTTGTATTTAAGTTTGACATTTTCTTCCGGGTTCGGTTCGGATATCGGGTTCATTTATAGCGGGTCGTTCGGGTGCGGATTTGTAATTTTTTTTCCTCGGAAAACGGGTCGGATACGGGTTTGAACATGACGGGTACGGGCGGTTGCGGTTTGTCAAAATCAGAACCGTGCAGGACTCTGCCCTCATGCATGTGAACAAAAGTAAAAGTCTTTACAGTAATTTTTCATTTCTATATTGTCACTTTTTCTGTAAAAGCTATAAAATGTATGCTTCTTCTGATGAATGCATGTGTTTAACACTGATAGAAAAATAAAAAAAAAAGGTATCCAAGCAGACATGGTAGTCTTGTATATTTCCCCTCATGGTGCAACAATAGTCTCAGCCTTTCTAATCCTTTGACACAATTATCTCTCAGTGATTGTGTGTTTAAGCACAACTGCTCTGACTGTGGCTTTTCCATGGACGTGAACCAAAACAACTCAACCGCCATTATCTTAAAATAGCCTGTAAGTACAAGATAAACATGTGTGTGAAACTAATTGTACTTTGTGCAGAACTGGCTTGTTGAGAATCATTGTTGTGACAACAGGTTAAAACATCTGCCTGAACTCATCACTGAACCCAAACTAAGATTAGGAGGGAAATACAATATATCCCATATATCCCTTGTCTCGCCAAATGAGAGAAGATGTAGTCTAGGTGACAGAGAGCAGATTATAGATAAACAACCATGAAGATTAATCTGTCTCTTCTCTTCATAATTACAATAAACAATAAATAATGTCACATTTTTTCCCCTCCTTTTCTTCTCTTGCACAATGCAACAGAGGAAAAGACATATGGGTTTAATATCTTGCACCATAAAACACAGCATTTTGACACATTCTTTTTATCCATACAGACACACATATCAGCACTTTAGTAACAAGACCCATGTTGTAGATATGTCATCTGTTTATCACATTTTGAATAATTTAGGGATTTATCAGAGGATTTGTTCATACGAAGGAGTCATTGTGTTACTGCTAAAGTGAGAGAGAGAGAGAGAGAGAGAGAGAGAGAGAGAGAGAGAGAGAGAGAGAGAGAGAGAGAGCACCGTGCATCACTAACACCATGAAATGCAGTCCCAGCTTGATAGCAAAGCAGTTGTACAGCAACAGACATCCAAGAATGAGTTATAGGTGGCTGTAAGTTGTGCTGAAGAAATGGGTCTTAAATAGTGACACAGTATATGATTTCCTGACATGGGTAGGAATCTTGTTGCAGATGGAGCTTTAAAGGAAAAGGGTTGTTTTCTGTCAGGTGTGAGGGATGATGCATATTGGGTCAAGCTTGTGACACGATGAGATCTACGTAAATCTTCTACAGCTTGAAAGTTTTCAGAAGTGCAGCACAGAAATCACCTTTGCAGGGGTCACATGTTCATAGTAGATGACAGATTTCCTTATGTTCTGTTATGGAGCATATACATATAACTGAGTACTCCTCCTGCAGTACTGAACTTAACCCATAAAGACCCAAATGAAGAGTTCATTTGCAAAAACAGATAACTCCATTTTTCTTTTTTTTTTCACAAAATGTCATTATTTACTCTACATTCCACAGATAATACTGATTTATTTGATGTATTATTTATTTCATTTGGTAAGAGCCACTAAATTGAATAAATAATATATCAAATCAATGAGTATTACCTGGAATGTAGAGTAAAAAAGGCAATTTTCTGGAAAAAAACAAAACAAAAAATGGAGTTATCTGTTTTTGCAAATGAACTCTTCAAATGTCCACCAGTGACTGGTGCAAAATGGACTGATGTAAAATAGATTAATTAATCCTATCAATACTTGTCAGTAAGTGGTGTAAAATACAGACTGCTATCTTTTCATGGTCATCGGATATGAACTATTTGGACGTTCAGAGGTTCTGTAGTTAGAATAGAATAAAATAGTCATCAGTACATAGTCATTTGTATAGTCATAGTACACATATTACAATGAAATTAGATGGGATGCTTCCTTCCCAGTGCAACGAATAGAATAAATAAACTTAAATATAAAACACAATCAATATCAATATAATAAATAAATAAAATGCAGAATTCTAAAACAAATCCTGACATTTACAGTCATCTTCTACTTTGTACGACACTGATTCAACTTTAAACTCATGGAGTTAGGGTTAGGGTTAAATGACAGTGGATGCAGATACTTGGCTTATGTTCCTTTAATAATAGATTTTACTGAAAATGTCACCTTTTCTTAAGCTTTCTGTTTTTGGTATAGGGTCATTCCATGTCAAAGCATCCTGACCCTCCCAGAACACCCTCTCCGAATTTTTTTAATTTAAAAATAAAATCATATAGGTTCCGCTTATGGACTTATGGACTAAATAAGTTTTAGACCAATGTCCCTAATAGTGTATGTACAACTGTTTACAAGAATTCAACACAGAAACGCAGTTAAAACCTCAATAAAACAGTTAAAACATCACTAAAACACTGCTAAAAGTCATACAAATCTTCCCCCTTTCTCTCACTGGCTGCCTTCTGCTGCTTTAAGCTCCGCCCCCTTCCGCCCCTCCCCCTTGGCCGATACAGGAGTCGACCCAAATGTGTTATAGAATAGAAAGTAAAGCTAAAAGATGGAATATGAAGTTTGGATTTTTGAAATTGCGTAAACAGTGGATGTAAAACTGCATCACTGATGATACAATCGTGTTATAATGGTTAACATGGACATACATGGTCACACATCCATGTTACATGGTATTATTGGTACTATTGTACCTGCATGCTCATCTATCCACTGCCCTCTGCTCGCTCTAATCGATCCCAGGCAAAATTGTTCTCTGTATTAGTCCCTCAGTGGTGGAACAAACTCCCAGAATCAACAAGACTACCATCATCTCTCTCAACCTTCAAGAAGTATGTGAAGACTCTCCTCTTTCATGAATATCTACTGCACTGATGCCTGTGCTTGCTATATTTCCTGTCGACCTTATAGCTGCTAGTCCTCCAGGCGATATATTATGTCCTCTATTGTAAATTGCTTTGGATAAAAACATCTGCCAAATCCAATAATAATAATAATGGTAAGACAAAACAGAGAAAATTCCAAGGCACTCTCTTATATGCGAAAATTTAAAAAGCCTTTATTACATTGGCTTGGTTATAAAAACCTATAAAAGACCCCAACGTGTTTCAGCATCATAGCCCTCATCAGGGAATCAAACATCAATAATAATATCAATGGATTGGATTTATATAGCGCATTTTTGGCCACTCAAAGCACTTCACATTAGTGACCCATTATTCATTCACTCTCACATGCACCCTCTGGTGGTGGTAAACTACATATGTAGCCACAGTTGCCCTGGGCAATTTGGCATTTTGTGCCTACTGACCACCGTCAAACATTCATACATCAGTGTGAGTGAGTGAGTGGCACTGGAGGCAAGGATTGTGAAGTGTCTTGCCTAAGGACACAACAGACCGATTAGGACAGAGCGTAATTTGAACCACCAACACTTCAGTTATTGGACGACCCACTCTACCAACTGAGCCATGGCCGCCCCAAGTGTAATGTAATGTAATCTATCCAGTCACACACTAACATACTGATGACACAGTGATAGAAACCTGCAGTTGTCTGTTTCTTTCACTGTGGTCAATGTTCACACTGGAAACAAACTGCTCCATGGAGTAATTATAACTGAGCTCTGAGACCAGCTCTTCCAGACGCTCTCAGCTCAGTTGTTTTGTACCAGAACAGGGTGCGATTACTGCTTTCACATGTGCACAATCGATCCGAGCCAAAGACTTGTTCTGGAACAACGGCTCCAATCCATCCAGTTGTGAAAACATCCTCAGATTTTTCTTTGGTACTTTTCTAGTGGTTTTTGAAAAATCCAATTTTACTTGTAAGTCGTCTTATTCAAAGGAAATCTATCTTGAAGCAAATAGTCACGTGGTTCAGTCAACCAATCAGAGTGCGCGGCAGACTTCTGTCTCTAGCCACAATTTTTTGCTTCCTGTTGATTTAAAGTTAGGGTGGGTTTTGGGTTTACAGAAATCTGCCCATGCACCCAAAATGTCTGCCTCCGAACCCTGACTCTTCTGTATGTTTTCGGACCTAGAATCACTTCAGAAAGTCCCATCATGGTTTCCACGTGTGCTGTGTCTACAATGTCTGCTGTCTGAGTATGTTTTATTGTATGTGTTGCATTCTGTTCTGTGTTCTAAGGAATGTTGTTTGGCGCCTGTGGTGGGCAGCCTGTTACTGCAGCTCTTCTGCTGTCGTAACCAAGAAATTTCCTGTAAGGGATCAATAAAGTATCTATGTATTTATTCAGGGTAGCCTTTAACAGCCACTAGCATCTCTGACAGAAAACAGTTATGGCTGAGAAAATCATCTTCTTAAGATAAATAACATTCATCAGATATCCTCATAGGTCCTGAAAATATTGAAATATTGACCCAGAGACATGTGGTTCTCACAGCTAAGAACATAATGATCAAGTATGATGCACTCATGTAGATTTAAGTAGGTCGCTTTCATGACTAGAGGGAAATGAGAAAGAAATGCTTCCATTTATCTTTACACTATCAATAACTAAGCAAATAAAACTAAGTTTTTCTTTTTTCTTTCTTTTGTAGATTGCCACACATGGTAACTTTAGTTGTAATAATAATCTAAATAAATAAACAGGAACCATTTTACTGCATAATAACACTTTCATACTCAAAGGACATATTTTGTTAATAAATTGTTGATAATGGACACATTGATATTTCTCTCTTTTTGTGGGACAGCCAAAGCTCAGTTGGTAGAGCGGGTCATGCAGTAACTGAAGGGTTGGTGGTTTGAATCCGACACTATCCTGCTTGCGTCCTTAGGCAAGACACTTCACCCTCCTTGCCTCCAGTGTCACTCGCACTGGTGAATGTTTGGTGGCGGTAGGTGCAAAATAGCTGCCACGCTTCTTTTAAGGATACGTATGTAGTTTACCACCACCAAAGGGAACATGTGAGAGTGTATGAATAATGTGTCACTAATGTGAAGCACTTTGAGTGGCCAAAAAAGTGCTATATAAATCCAATCTATTATTATTATTACTATATTATACTATATTATTATTATTATTATTATTATTATTATTATTATTATTATTATTATTATTATTATTATTATTATTATTATTAGGCCTTCGCCGTGGACCACGTTTGTCATACAGAATCATTTTTTCGCACTATAGCGCCCCCTACAGAGTCGCCAAATACACATTAGTAAAATGGCATTAGATCTGGCATACAAACACAGATTTAGCTGAAATTTCCTACACTAATTTATCAATAGAAATTGTGATTTTGCTCTATAGCGCCCCCTACAAATGTGCCTTTACAAAAATGGCTGTAGTTTGGACATACGTCCACCGATTTGCCTGGAATTTGACTCAGTTGTCAGTCTCACAGTTCTACACCCATTCAACGCACAACATTTCAAATAAGTCACTCTATAGCGCCCCCTAGATATTTATACAAAAGCCTGCATTTTGGGCAGAATATCACTTCCCGCCCACGGTACAATGTCTTCCTGGCGGCGGCAGTCATGCGTGCAGGCGATCGTGAGGGACGGCGAAGGCCTTTGAGTCTGCTTGCAGTTTTAATTATTATTATTCTCATTGAAGCAACACAAACTGAAAGTGTGGAAGAAACAGTAAAAGTATTTCTCTGGTGTCAGTCCAAAACAAAAACTTAAATATAAAGACAGATGATGGTTTAAAAGAGTTGTGTAGAGTTACATCAGCTTCTCTGTGCTCTTACACTGTTCGTCATGAGTCTATTTAACCCCTTGACTGTACCTGTCTGAAATAGAATACTTCTTTTTAGGGCTGTCAAAATTAATACATTAACACAGATAAATGCATCATTGTAATTAATCTGATTAAAAACTTTTACACAATTA
Source organism: Siphamia tubifer (assembly GCA_020466265.1). Classification (NCBI taxonomy): domain Eukaryota; kingdom Metazoa; phylum Chordata; class Actinopteri; order Kurtiformes; family Apogonidae; genus Siphamia; species Siphamia tubifer. The sequence continues at coordinate 7,289,844 of CM035783.1, forward strand.
AATGAAACAGATGTTTACAGTTGTTGTGTTTCAAGATGTTTTGTTGAAGGTGTTTAATAAACATGTTAATTGAATATATATTTACATTTTTGCATACATTTAAGATATTCCATCACATTTTTGGTGTTTTTTCCCCCTGTATTTTAAAAGAGTTTTGGATTGTTTTGGGTTTTGAATCACCTTTTTGTGAATTTTAGTGGATTTTAGCGTATTTTTTTGTATATTTTTTTGTTTCTTAATGTATTTTCATGTATTTTGTGAGAAATTTGAGTAAAAAAAACAGTGAGACAGAACAGTCATAGTTTTCTTTTTACTGATGCATTTTCAAGTTAAAATACTACATTAACGAAAAGCACACATTTCTTGAGGATTCTACTAAAACTAGGCTAATACATCACCCAACTTGGATTTGACAAACACACATTAAATGCAGATATATTCACGTCTTTTTTAAGTCTGTTTGCTCTTATAAAATGAAACACAGTTAATATAGATTAAAAATTAATATTTAACCATGCTTAATTTAAATTAATCAAAAAGCCACCCTGTGATTAATCTGATTAATACATTTAATAATTTTACAGCCCTACTTCTTTACCATCAGATCACATGAATTACAAAGTAGTAAAAGGTAATTGAGTAATTTAATGTGGATGTAGAACTTTTCCTTATAGTGGAATACTTTCAAAGTTCCTCCACTAGTGGCGTCACTACTGAACAAAAATCGAAGTCACTTTCTGAGTTATTGCAATAGCGAGGATCACAACCATTCAATACTGAGAGTTTAAAGCAAAAGGCTTAAAACCAGAGGAAGAAAGTGAAGAATGGGACAGGGACAGCAAGTGGGAGGTGTGACAGAGAAGGATTGGGAAGAAAAGTTAGGTTTGAGAAAAAAAGACAAGAATAAGGGAGAGAGGAAGGAGAAAATATGAAGGGTCCTTGGGAGGGACAGAGAGTAAAACAGAGGAGACGGGAAAGTGAGAGGGAGGTGTGTAGAAAGAGGAGTGTGGGAAAAATCAATATGCTCTCTGGAGCGACTGGAAGAGACAATCAGTCCTGTCTGACCCTCGTCTCCCCTTGTTGTCTGTGTGTGTAAGTGCATGTGCATACATTTAATTCACAAACATTGATGTATATATATATATATATATATATGTGTGTGTGTGTGTGTGTGTGTAAGCAACATACTTGACCATTGATTTTGAATGTAGAAGGTGGATTGATGCAGCAGTGGTTGCATCCGTGTACGTGTCACAGCTCGCACATGTCTGTCCCACTGTGTCTCCTCCTCTCCTGTTTGCTGTCCTCAGCTCAAATATGTTTTATTGGTACACTTGCTGAGGGCACAAGAATGATGCCAGGGAATCTAATGGGATAAAAGTTCATTACCTTCCCTCTATCAACTTTATGAGAGAGGACAAATCGAACAAAGACTCCGAGCAAAGTTGAAATAGGATGAGGCTGTCACAAATGGACACTCTTGCAGCTTTAACTGGCACAAAATGTGTTGATTCTTGCTTACGGTTGCTTGCAGTCACTTTCCTCACTAACTCCATCTATGTCAGTGCCATCTAAAGGGTCACATTCACACACAAGCCAAAGGCTATGGGCCAGATTTTCTCAGATTGTCCAATGCTACGTTTTGTGAAAGGACCTCACTTTGATATCTATTGTTAGTATCAATATAGAGAAGAAAGACCTCCTTTGCTCTCTTTCCATCTTTGGATATATGTACGTGTGTGTGTGAATGGTTAGTATTTTAGCAAGCCTTGAGGGCAGTGGCTTTCACAAGCTGTCCACTCAACATTCGGGTTTATAAAGCTGGCTCAACTCGCCATTGTCCAAGTCCCACTCCTGAATTCAGTTTCTCCATCTGCCCCCAGGCGCCTCTCAGACAGACAGGGGGGCGAGGGGGTAGATGGATAGATGAAAGAGCAGACGGGAAGAAAACGACTCCTTAGAGAGTGAAATTTACCAATCACAAAATCCACTTTTCTCGATCTCTCCATCACTCCTCTGCCACTATCACCCAATCACTTCTTTCATCCTTTTCTCCCTCTCTCCTCCTCCCTGCTCTGCTTCTCTGCTGTGCAGTTGCAGGGGGTTAATTGAGGTCTGAACAGCAGGGGGCTATTCTGACACCTTTGCTAAGAGGACACACACATGCACACACATCACACATAATCTTATGCACACATCATAAAGCAATAATTTAAAAACTCTAAATGCAAAAGGACCTTTACAGAGTTATGTTATGGAACTACATACTAGGACTGTTTGTGTGTGTGTGTGTAAGCATACTTACATGTGTGTGTGTGTGTGTGCATGTGTGTCTGGGGGGGTGATGTCAGATTTAATGATGGTTTCCACCCTGTGGAAAAGGCTGCCTCACCCCAAATCACGAACCAACTGAATAAATCACGCAATTAATCCAACAAGTCAGCGTGGCGTATCGAAGCACTGCACCCAGACAACAAAATAGATTGACAGGTGTATGTGTGTGTGTGTGTGTGTGTGTGTGTGTATGTGTGTGTGTGTGTGTGTGTGCTCTGTTAGTAGCAGATGGTAGGCTGGTGGTCTGTTGCCAAATTCGCTGTGTGATCATGTAAATGATCACATGCACACCCACACACAAATAACACAAATGCCCTCACAACAACAACAACACCAAGACATAAACAAATAATGGAGCTCACACTCAAACACACATTACGCAGACACCTGTAGTGAAATAAACAGGTGAGCGGGGCCGATCGTTACTAATATAATACCTGCTCAAATTAGTCTCTTTCACCAACTCTCCTTCGTCTCTTTCACTCGACTCTTTTTTAGCTTCTCATTGTGGTGTCTTTAACGTGAAGCGAGGGTTGCGCTGATGATGGGTGTGTTGCAGTCACGATGCTGATTGAAGCTGAAGTTTAACAGTGGGAAGCTTTACATCAAAGACTGACATTCACCTTTCATATCCCCTTCTTTTGATGCATGGAAACACACACACACATGCACTTCATGAGAACAGAAAGCCAACAGTTTCACTAAATCAAAAAGTGACATTTGCTCCATACCTCTGCAATGCAGAAAGCCTCCGTCGCACATGTATACATTCACACACCATAGATATGGGTATCCAACCGGGTTTAGGGCCCCTTTTGGCACTCATGGACTTACAAACAACACTAGCTGTAACATGGCACAATGGACACAATATAGAGCAAAACACACAAACTAAAAGAACACACATATGTCTCACACACACACACACACACACACACACACACACACACACACACACACACACACACACACACACAATTTGGCAGCAACAGCATCAGGCAACAGATGCTTCTGAATGAGCTCCTTTGCTGGGCATGATTCATAATGTGGCCATTGAAAATCACTTTCAACACATTCATAACCACTTATAACTGGCCATGAATATTCACGGCTCAGAGGCTTTACCACATACATGCTCTTAATGGGATTTATGCATGGACATATACAAACACACAACAGGACACAAAGAGAAAGCATTGTGCCTGTTTAAAATTCAAATGAGGTACTGTTTAGTATGATGGATTACAAGCAATTTAAGGTATGGAAATCAAATTCTTATAAAATTTCCCTTCTTAATGTTCACAGCCTCTGGAGGAAATTGCTTTCCAGACTGAGACTATGTTCAGAGACACAAATAACTTTGATAACAGGTAAAAATGATTTGTCCCTTAAAAGACCCACTGGAAAACTACATTTTTCATGAACTGATCTAACACTTGCAAAAAAAAAAAAAAAAAAAAAGTCCTTCTAAGTTTTCATCTCTGCTCTTCTGCTCATTGCTCCTTTAGGGATATAAAGTCACGCTATCATAGTGAGTCATCCACAGGCTTAAGCTTGATGTGATTTCCAAATATCAGCCATGGAATTACAGGAGATACTTCAGCTTTACCTTTAGCCTCATGGCAGCCCCAGAGTTTAAAAGAAGAATAAAATGTAGAAATCTATTGTGGATTCTCATATAACTTCAACAGAATTTCTTCAGAGTTGCTTGCACAACACTTATGGGAACACTGGGATCATCCCACCTGTCAGACAGAGAATAAAAAAAAAAAATGTCTATAATGATTGACAGATTCAATGATGAAGAATCATTTATACAAAAAAAAGACACAATCTGTTCGTGTCAAACTTAAGTAGGACTATGATAATAAAACCCAGATTATAATTAAAACCAAATAAATGAAAAAGATAAGATAAGATAAGATAACATAAGATAACATAACATAACATAACATAACATAACATAACATAACATAACATAACATAACATAACATAACATAACATAGATTTTATTGACCCCACAATGGGGAAATTCACATGTTACAGTAGCCAGCAATATAGAGCAATAAGAGGGACAAAAAGAGAAGAAACATATAGATAAATAATAATATATGTACAAAAACACAGTTATTGACAAAAAGAACAAAGACTATATGCTATGTACACTATAAAAAATTATACAGGATTGAAAAAATATATACAGAAG
>CM035783.1:7294484-7324484 GCA_020466265.1 Siphamia tubifer
AAGAAAGAAAGAAAGAAAGAATAACAAAGTGTATTTTTGAAGCTATTTTTACACTGAAACTTACGTCTCCCATTGAAAACATATTAAGTAAATTTTGTTGCACTGATTTGTTGCATTTGTTGTTGTTTTATCGTCTATAACTGCAGCGTAGGAATGTGAGTCACATGCAAAACAAGACAGTGAGCTTTCATTTTGATTGTGCTGAGTCTGCAGTTTTTGTATCCAGCACAGCACTCTATATGTGTGTGTGTGTGTGCGTGTGTGTGTGTGTGTGTGTGTGTGTGTGGTTAACATCTACAGAATGTATGGTATGAATTAATCAAGAGTTAGCTCATACTATTACCGTATTTTCTGGACTATAAATCGTTACTTTTGTCTGACACTTTGAACCTGCAGCTCAAATATCTACACGGCTAATTTATGTTTTACATCAGGGGTCTCAAATTAATTATCTTTCAGGGGCCACATTCGGCCCAATTTGATCTCCAGTAAGCTAAACCAGTAAAATAATAATATAATAACCTATAAATTGTCTTTGTTTTAGTGCATAAAAACCCTCTAAATTATGAAAATACTTTGTTTTATAAAGTATCCAAATGCAAAAATGTAATTAACCTGAAAAAAGTGACATTTTATAAAGAAAATAAAGGCAATTTTAACAATATTCTGCCTGAACTTATCATTTGTCCATGTATATTTATTATTATTATAATAAAAACAACGTTAAACTCTTAGTAACAGAAGCACAAAATGGTTCAAATTGTGTCTAATTTTCTTTAGACATTTCAGGTTGTTCACATTTGTTCAAATTATTCACATTTTATTGTTACACGATTGTTTGTAAATGTTAATATTTTCATAATCAATCAATTAATTATTGGCTTGTGAAAGATAAAATGTTTTTGTGTTTGACATATTCGAAATAAAATGACATTAAATTGTTTAATGAAAATGGACTAGAACAAACCTCATGACTTTCTTCCAGCACATTCATTATGTATAGTTCATCTACTTTCTATATTCTGTTTTCTTTTTTTATGTGATATATATGTGTATAAACATGTATATGTGTTTGTATGTATGTATATTTTTAACCTGTATGCTTTTTATATGTGCAAATAAAACAAACTTTGGCCATTTTTGTTCATGTTGTTGCTTATTTTCATAATTTTTTACTGTGAAGCTGCTAAAGTTTCAGGAGTTAAAGGGTTTAAACTGAAGAGGGAAATATCGAAAACATGTCGGACACCGGCCCTCGAGGGCTGGATTTGGACACCCCTGGACTAATGCTTCGATCTTAGTGAATTTTAGTGAATTGTGGACGATGACAGACGACAGATGGACGATGGTAACAGCTCATGGCGACTTTGTCCAGATGATCTAAAAATGGCTTTTTTATTGACATTGCTGTTTGAGGATTTCTACATTCCTTTGTTTCCACTTGTAGCAGGACATGACTTCATAGACTGTGTGCGTGCACATGTGTGGACTGTGTCTCCGTACTACTGTGTGATCTTGTCCTTCTTTCTTCTCAAAACAAATTCAGACCACATGTTTTTCAAACAATAATTTCAAGATTGGGAAAGCACCTTACAGTCCTGCCCTGAGCACCTCCCACCCTGCTTTAAACCTCTCCCTCTCCTCCTCCGCTCCTCCTGTATAACCTAACCGCCACCTCCTCCTCCTCCTCCTGTATAACCTAACCACCCTCCTCCTCCTCCTCCTCCTCCTCCTCCTCCTCCTCCTCCTCCTCCTCCTCCTCCTCCTCCTCCTCCTCCTCCTCCTCCTCCTCCTGTATAACCTAACCTAACCACCTCCTCCTCCTCCTCCTCCTCCTCCTCCTCTTCCTCCTCTTCCTCCTGTATAACCTAACCACCTCCTCCTCCTGTATAACCTAACCACCTCCTCCTCCTGTATAACCTAACCTCCTCCTCTTCCTCCTGTATAACCTAACTACCACCTCCTCCTCCTGTATAACCTAACTACCTCCTCCTCCTCCTCCTCCTCCTCCTCCTCCTCCTCCTCCTGCATAACCTAACTACCACCTCCTCCTCCTGTATAACCTAACTACCTCCTCCTCCTCCTCATAACATAACCACCTCCTCCTCCTCCTCCTCCTCCTCCTCCTCCTGCATAACCTAACTACCACCTCCTCCTCCTCATAACATAACCACCTCCTCCTCCTCCTCCTCCTCCTCCTCCTCCTGCATAACCTAACTACCTCCTCCTCCTCCTCATAACATAACCACCTCCTCCTCCTCCTCCTCCTCCTCCTCCTGTATAACCTAACTACCTCCTCCTCCTCCTCATAACATAACCACCTCCTCCTCCTCCTCCTCCTCCTCCTCCTCCTGCATAACCTAACTACCACCTCCTCCTCCTGTATAACCTAACCACCCCTCCTCCTCCTCATAACATAACCTCCTCCTCCTCCTCCTCCTCCTGCATAACCTAACTACCACCTCCTCCTCCTGTATAACCTAACTACCTCCTCCTCCTCCTCCTCCTCCTGTATAACCTAACTACCTCCTCCTCCTCCTCCTGTATAACCTAGCCTCCTCCTCTTCCTCCTGTATAACCTAACCACCTCCTCCTCCTCCTCCTCCTCCTCCTCCTCCTGTATAACCTAACCACAACCTCCTCCTCCCCCTCCTGTATAACCTAACCACCTCCTCCTCCTCCTAACATAACCTCCTCCTCCTCCTCCTCCTCCTCCTCCTGTATAACCTAACCACCTCCTCCTCCTCCTCATAACATAACCTCCTCCTCCTCCTCCTCCCTCACACATATCTCCCACCACATCTATATGTCTCACCAAGTATTGTTTCATGTCTCTTTTCTCATCTGTCAGATCTCATCTCGAGCTCTGGAGCTTTTATCTCACCACAGCGTGAGGACAGGTCGAGCTCAGTGTGAAGTGGATGATGGGAAATTGAGTTCCAGCTGAGAGTGTATGTTGTGATCTGTTGACCTATTGCTTCAGAGAAACACAGTGAGAGAAGGAAAGGAAGTGCACGGTTGGTGAGGAATGTAAATGAAAGAAATCCTAATATTTGCTCGAGCACGGAGAGTGATTTTTAACTGTGTCGTAAGAGAAGGTATGAGATAATAGAAATGCGGAGTAGAGTAGAAACGTTTATATAAACACAAAAAAAGTGGTCACAGCAAAACAGTGTGAAAGAAGGAAAGGGAAGGGCGGCGTTCTCACCTTTCTCCATACTGTTGCCAAGACAAGTGGCATCACCATGGCAACGCAAACACAAATATTAGTGTCTGGAGTGAAGAAAAAGCCTGTCTAATTATATAGATTCTCAATGAAAATGCAAAATACCTCCACTCATATACATTTTTAATACAAACACTTTAGCTCCTGCAAAAACATGCATGTGCACATACACACTATGAGACGGCGAAGACTTCATAAGGGTGGAACTGACAGATTTAACCTGGTATTTTGTGTGTTTAAGTGAGTGTGTGTACGATGGGGAATGTCTTGGCTGACATCCTGGTTGCGTGTGATGGAGAACTCAACAAATTTCCAAACAAACACTCTGGAAACAATTAAGACGGAGAGACAGAAAAATAGAGAGGAAAAAATATGGAGGAAAAGAGATAGGCAACGATGGTGGCAGAGATACAGTTTGGCTGCAGGATGTACAGAAAAAAAAAACAGTCGAGAACACACAACCTGCACATACTCACACATAATACTGTGCATGATTAATTAACAGAGACAGAGTGTAATGTCTATGACACAATATTCCCATATCACAGGAAATGATTATTCCCAGATCAGGGAGAAGGGAGTAGAACCATCAGTCTGAAACTCTGGAGAGTCATCAAGTCCAAAAGGCAGCAGATACAGCAGTCCTCCACCTGTTGCTGCTGAATTACAACACTTATTATAAACAGAGACACACTACAGAGACATATGTGCATTTTTGCAAAAGACTCCCAGAAAAAAAAACAGACAGTGAAAAACAGATAATGAGACAGCAGTAAAAGGTACTCATAGGTATTATGTCCATCCAAGCAAATACCTAAAGTACTGTTCAGATGGGATTAGTTTTACAGGGGGGTGTAGAGTTATGTCAGTTTATCACATGACCTCTCCAACTCGCACGGGAAAATGAAACATCTGTAAATATCTGTAATATGTATCTGACATGAGAGGAACAACGTGTGTGTGAGTATATATATATATATATATATATATATATATATATATATATATATATACTCGGTGGTGCAGTGGTTAGCATTTCATGCCTCACAGCAAGAAGGTCCCTGGTTCGATTCCCACACCAGACCTTTCCGTGTGGAGTTTGCATGTTCTCCCTGTGTCTACGTGGGTTTCCTCCCACCATCCAAACACATACACTGATAGGTTAATTGGTTAACCTAAATTGTTCATAGGTGTGAATGTGAGAGTGATTGTTTGTCTATATATGTTCAGCCCTGAGATGAACTGGAGACTCATACAGGGTGTACCCCGCCTTCACCCACTGTAGCTGGATTAGGCCCCCAGTGACCCTACTGGGGATAAAGTGGGTTCAGATAACGGGATACATATATATATATATATAAAATGTTCCTCTCGCCCCACGTGGGCGGTGTCTCCTTCAGGCTCGGGTCCTCTACCAGAGGCCTGGGAGTCTGAGGGTTCTGCGCAGGATCTTAGCTGTTCCTAGCAATGCGCTCTTTTGTACAGAGATCTCTGCTGTTGTTCCTGGTATCTGCTGGAGCCATTCTCCCAGCTTGGGGGTCACTGCCCCTAGTGCTCCGATCACTACTGGTACCACTGTTGCCTTCACACTCCACATTTTCTCTAACTCCTCTTTCAGCCCTTGGTATTTCTCAAGCTTCTCATGTTCTTTCTTTCTGATGTTGCTATCACTGGGGACTGCTACATCTATCACCACCACTGTCTTCTCATGTTTATCCACCACCACTATGTCAGGCTGATTGGCCATCACCATCTTGTCAGTCTGGATCTGGAAGTCCCACAGGATCTTGGCCTGTTTGTTCTCTGTCACCTTTGGGGGGTTCTCCCATCTTGACCCTGGGACCTCCAGTCCATACTCTTTACAGATGTTCCTGTACAGTATGCCCGCTACCTGGTTATGCCTCTCCATGTATGCCTTGCCTGCCAGCATCTTACACCCTGCTGTGATGTGCTGGACTGTTTCAGGGGCTTCTCTACACAGCCTACACCTGGGGTCCTGTCTGATGTGGTAGACCCCGGCCTCTATTGCTCTGGTGTTCAGGGCTTGTTCTTGTGCAGCCATGAGTAGCACCTCTGTGCTGTCCTTTAGTCCAGCCTTTTCCAGCCACTGGTATGTCTTTTCCATATCAGCCACTTCCTCAATTTGTCGATGGTACACGCCATGCAAGGGTTTGTCCCTCCATAATAGCCCCTCTGGTTCCTCGACCTTACTGGGCTTTTGTTGCCTGAGGCATTCACTTAGCAGTTGGTCATTGGGGGCCATTTTCTTGATGTATTCCTGGAGGTTCGCCGTTTCCTCCTGGACAGTAGTTCTGACACTTACTAGTCCTCGGCCCCCTTCCTTTCGCTTAGTGTACAGCCTCAGGACACTGGACTTGGGGTGGAACCCTCCATGCATGGTATATATATATATATATATATATATATATATATATATATATATATATACATATATATATATATATATATATATATATATATATATATATATATATATATATATATATATATATATATATATATACATACATGCCTTGATTATTATTGGGTTAGGTTGTTGTTGTTGTTGTTGAATAAACTACAATTAGTGAGAACATTTAGCTAATTCATCATCTTTTCAAAATCTTACATAACGCAAACATCTAAGTTGGGAAGACAACATAACGTTCCCAAAACTTCTTGTGAAATATAAAAAATAGTCGCACATGCAATATTTCACTGCATCACCTTTGGTTTAGATTACAGGAAACATTTACTTTGACTTTTTTTTTTTGCTACAGAATGTTTATGTAGTGTAAGGTTCATCATATTTTTTTTTCCATCCACAGTTGCATTAATATTTGATTATTGACGATGAAGAATCGGACCACTGCATTAACTCTTCATCATCTCAAATTAGAGTCTGGACTTTTTGAAGGTTAATTCATATATTAAAATGACGTGTCATGCTCTCTGAAGTGTTCTGTCACCAGGCTAATGACTCTGATCAATCCTAGTAATGTCCACTCTTTTAGATATTAGAGAAATGAGAGGACACTTATTGCATCAGTTAGATAAAATAACTTGTTCCATCTGAAATATTATTAACCACTGCAGTACTTACCCATGGAAGGATCTGAACTATTTGCTTTGTTAAATCCAGTGTAAATCATCTGTAATCAAAACAACAGTGCAGTGAAATACTGCAGTGGATGAAATAAAGAAAAAGCAGGAAGTATGTCTTTATATTTATTTATATTTGGTTGTTCATCCAATAAGAACTACACTAAAGTATTATTCTGACGGGATTAGTTTTATGAGGTGACATTGAGTAAAGTAATAATTACCAGGGAACTTAGTCCTGTCTGAATGTGCCTGTCAGGAAACATAACTGCATGAAATTTACAGCCAACTTTACCTTCTGTAAAATTCCCTTAGGTAATATTAATCGCATAGGAATGCGACCCTCGGTAAAGATATATGTAGTATTTTGTCACATCCTGCTGCAATTTTCAAGCATGGAGGAGGTTGCTGAAGCCCTCTGTTGTGCGTCCAAGTACAATTATCTTCTGATCGAACAAAGACGATGGCCAATGACCAAGAAACAGAGGTTGAAAACAATCTTCCGAACTGTATTCAATAATTTTTTTAAAACTAAAACAACAATTTCATTTAAGAGGCTGGGCATCTTTGAAAGAAGCATTGTGAGAACTAATGTTAAATACAGATGTGCTTCTTATTTTTGGAGTTATATAATGGAATGGACCGAGTGATGATTTGAAACGGTGTAGATCTCTGTTAACTTTCAAAAAAACATTGAAAGGCAAGTTAATTAAGGAGTAAAATGTAAAATGATTAATGTTTGACACGACTAAGATGAATCATTTAGAGCAAAATATTGTTTTGTTATGTTGTTTTTTTCTGTTTTCTCTCTTCTTGTGTTCTATTTCTTGTATTACTGATGTGCTGGTGATTCTATGGATTGTAGAGGACAAACAAAATAAGCTGCGGCTTCTGCTTATTCCTTTTTCAGTTAAAGACTAGTAAAAAAAAAAGATTATTATTGAATATATACTGTATATATGTTTATTTTTTTTATTATTATTTTTTTTATTAACAACAATTTTAGATGTAATACAAAATTTATATAAGCCTGTAGTTTCCTAAAAACAAATAAATGTCTTAATGACCTGTGAGGGCTTTTTTTTAACAGACACATTAACCTGTCACAGTTACAGGCTATTTCTAATAAGTAAGTGTATTTATTACTTCTTCAATACAATATAACAGATTTTATTAGTAGGTCCCCCAAAGGGTAGGTCAGGATATTGTTTGTAGTTTTTTTGTTTTTTTGTCTATCTGTCTGATCCCATTACATTTTGGTGAATGCGGGTCAAAGGTCAGGGTAATCAAAAATCTTTTTGCAATGATAACAGATAGCCCAAATGAAGTCAAAAGTATGTAAGGGGTGGGGTTTGTTGTGCCTGGGAACACTTGTTTGTTTGTTTTCAAATGAATAATTGATTTGATTGAAATAAATTCAAGGAAGAAAATAAATCAAAATCAACACTCAGAATTTTAGCACATAATACCTAATGATCATCTTGTACACAAATGTCTGCCATAAATGCCAACGCACCCCTGCATGACAAACCCCACCCCTCACTAATGTTTTACCTGTTTTGACCTATCTCTTATTATTGCAGAAACACATTTTTGGTGACCATGATCTTGACCTTTGACCTACATTCACCAAAATATAATGGAATCTATTGTGGACCACCTCGCATATTTCCTGAAACTTTTATAGAAATTGGTCCAGTAGTTTTTGCATAATGTTGATAACAATCAAACAGACAGATAAAAAAGAACCAAAAATAATACCCCTTGCCTCCCCTTCAGGGGGCCGGGTATAAAGAACACTATGATTGTTAAAATACTACCTTTCAGTAAAATAACATATCCAGATGCAGTTCCTTTGTAATCGTCTAATGCAATGATGCCTTTCCATAATTCTATAAGTGATAATTAGGAGCTCACCTGAATATGCACGTTTCCTCATCAGCTGCTCTATGTCTCTAATCCACTGCTGTTTCCTGCAGAACAAATAATTAATAAATGGTGACATTTTCATGGTATTTACAGACTGACTTTCATCTCATAATTATATATAATAGCTCTAAGGGTGCAAATAAATGACAATATAACCTCTACTTAAACAAATGGTGCCAGGCACAACAAACTCCGCCCCTCACAACCTCCTAAAGGACATGTCCCTGTCAAAACGTGAGACTATTATTGACTACTACAGTATAGACTAATTCTTTGAAAAGCTTTCAATTGGTTCAGAGTGCAGCAGTAGGACTATTAATAGGATCAAATAGAGGAGAACACATCACCCCTGTGCTCCAAACACTTCACTGGCTTCCAGTCAAGTTTAGAATTAAATTTTAAATCCTCCTCCTGACATATAAGACCATAAATAGTATGGACCCCTCGTATCTTAAAGATGATCCGGTTCCGTACCAGCCCGATAGAACCCTTGGCTCTCAGAATGCAGGTCTACTGAAAGTTCCCAGGGTCTGTAAAAGTACAGTCGGAGAGAGAGACTTTAGTTACCATGGTTACCGTCTTATGGAATCAGCTTCCATCTGTCTATAATTCAGTAAATCTATTGGATCATTCCCTCTTTCTGTGTATACATATACATATATATATATATATATATATATATATATATATATATATATATATATATATATATATATATATATATATATAGAGAGAGAGAGAGAGAGAGAGAGAGAGAGAGAGAAGGAGAGAGAGAGTATATATGTATATATATTTCTACATATATATATATATATATATATATATATATATAGAGAGAGAGAGAGAGAGAGAGAGAGAGAGAGAAGGAGAGAGAGTATATATGTAAATATATATATATATATATATATGTACATATATATATATACACCCCCACCCCACCGGGTTTTGGAGTTTTTCATGCCAAGAAGGAGGGTCTAAGGACATGGGATGCCTGGGATATTATCTATTTTTGTCATTGTTTTTTCTAACTAACTCCATAAAGACCTATGAGATGACCTTGTTGTCATTTGGGGCTCTTCTAATAAAATTGAATTTAATTAAACTATGGCTTTGACCTTTCAATGTTGCTGAAGGCCATTTACTTTCATATCTGTCAACAATAGTAACTGAGTATTTATCACTATTCTTTTTGGAATTACAACCATGTCAAATCATGTGACCTTGATTTGGACCTTTCAAAGTTATTCCAGGTCAAAGGTCATGAGGCCATTTTGAATCCAATCCCAGTTTTCCTCCCTGTTAATAATAGTAACTAAGAGTCTATCTGTACTGGATATAGTCCATTTTAGTTTTTAGGGATTGGCCCAGTGACCCCTGACCTCTTGGGTCAACAATAGGTCAAAATCTATACACACAAGATGCAGAATTGAAAGATGAAACATTTTGGTGCTCATTGGAAATTATTTCCAAAATTAAATGTTGAGCTTTATTGTGACCTTGACCTTTGACCTTGAATCTTCAAATTTGTCCTTCAAGGTTCTGATGTCAATGCACATCAACAGCGACAGCAAAACGAAGCTATATGTCAAACTGAGTATACAGGAATGACAAGGAAAGTCCTGAATATATTTATTTAAATATATGTATTTATTTTATTTAAATTTTTTAATAGTCTACTTTTATTATCATTATTCTTGTGTTATGCTCTTTCTGTTACTGCCCGTACTGTGCACTGCTACTGGAAATGTGAATTTCTTGGAGGGAGAAATCCCAAAAGGATCAATAAAGTCTAGTCTTAGTCTAAGTCTGTCTATCTCTGATCATTTGTGAAAACACTGTTTTGGTGACCTTGACCTTTGACCTACATTCACTAAAATTTTATGAGATCTATTCTGACCTATCTCACACCTTTCCTGAAAACTCCATGGAAATTGGTCCAGTAGTTTTTGTGTAAAGTTGTTGACAAACAAAAGAAACCAACTAAAAGCATTACCCTCATCTCCTCATTTTGGGGAACGGGGTAAAAATAACCAGATGGAAAAAGTCAACCCACTGCTTTAGTTTATTTATTCAAGTCTATGTCTGTTGTTCTGTGACTGAAAATATGAGATGGCATGACAATGATCCAAATGTGTCCTTTTCCTCGCGTGTCAGTCAACAAACATTACAATACATTTACACGTGTAAACATGTATGTGATCAAAACATAAAACAGACATTTCCACACATCACTGGAAAACCATTTCACATCTGAGGCATTCAGAGCCACCCTGGCTGATGAGATGAACCACACCACCCACAGAAACACAAACTTTAGTAACCCAAAGGAACCCGTACCCAGAGGAAAACACATCAGAGTCTGGCCTCAACAATGTCTGTTTATCATTCATCACACTGGCAAAAATAAGCACTTCACTCATTTTAACTTTCTCTAATACTCGTCCTGCAGTCTTAATGTGTAGTGGATGGAACTGCATGTGTTACTCATGTTCCCACCCACTCTGCACCTGCACAGAGGAGTGACCTCATGTCCATCAGCAGAGCTGTTCGTCCCGTCTAAACACTCCATGATAGATGTTACAGCTAATCAGGACAGTGATCACAGAGCAGGGTTGTTAGCGCCCACATCAGCAGAAACAGTGAGAACCAGATCCTGCTGCATGGTTTACGAGCAAACACAAACCATTTTAATGATTCATCTGTCGCTGATCCTCTGTATCTCACCAGAAATATATGTAGAGTCTCCCTACAGCAGTGGTATCACTCTTACTCGCATTTTACAGTTTAGTATCCTAAAGATCAAACAGTGACAGTGGTCTAATTTCAGATTTAATTTTAATGAATAAAGGCCTGCACTGTAATTAAAAAAATAAAAAATAAATAAATCCCGTTATTTTGAAAAAATGGCAGCTGTAGTTTCCAGAATAATCCTGTAAAAAGAAATTTAAATCACAAAAATAATTGCAGTGACGTGGATGTACATTTTACAGTTTAATCACTTCACACCTGAATTTAAATATAAGTATATAACAAAAGGCAATGCTAAATTAAGTGGAGATCATTAATTTTACTATAGCACATACAATACATTGTTTTTTTTTTAATATGTTGCATATTTGCAACAGTGGGCATTAAGGGGGATTTATCATTGAAACTAAATGGACGGCACCTTACATAGACCTGCAGGTGCCAACAGTGTTTTCTAAATCCACCAAGTCTAAACTAGGAGCGACTTAGGGTTCAATGTTTTGAGAGTTTTAGAAGGACACTCAGACATGTGAACAGACAGAGATAGGATTCAAACTACCAACCCTTTGGTTATTGGACAACCTGCTCTACCAACTGAACGACAGCCACCTGTTATTTTACATATTTAAAAACTGTTAAATGTTTAGTTCTTTATTACTTTTTCATTTTTAAAAAACAAAATAGGCTGTTATTTTAAAGGCGTCATTCCACTGAAAACCACATTTCCACGCTCCTTTTGGAATCTGAAGGGTCACCCTGAGTTACTATCACCCATGTGAGGTTAAGCCCGTCCCCCATTGCAGTGAATCTGAAGTAGCATTAGCATTAGCATCTACAAGGGAAGATGGCGCCACAGTTGCTACACAAACTTGGAGCAAACTGGTTCATGTGCTCTCTGTGGAAATAAAGCAATGGGTTTTTTTTCCTGCATGTTTTCAAAACAATAGACGACACGAGACCTAGCTGGATGCTACTCTGGGAAGGTAAACACAAAGAGCGAGAGGGGAGGGGAGATTGTTCATTATCTGATTCAATCAGAGACGCCTCATTACCGCCTCATGGATATACGGATATATGCGGAAATACCGGTAAGCTCCATTGTTCGACCTCAAGTAAGGTTACAAGCGTTGTCTGACAAAAATCCTGGACATTTTGATCATGGTCATCATCATCATGGTCATTTTTGTTTGCAAGCAACGGCGCCCTTCGCACATCTAACCCACGACAAACATCGCCTTTCTACACTGAAATTTAATTTTTTCATTAACATAGCAGAACAGGTCTTTATTATTTTGGTTTATTTCCTACAGTTTTTGATTATGGACACCTGGGGGCAGTAGTGGGTACAGATAAATGAGGAATAAATGATTAAATTGTGTTTTGCTTATGTGTAATAAAACCAAATAATAATTTTTCAGTGTCTATAAGAATACCTGGATGTAACAATGTGGTGTAGTGTCATGGACTGAGGCATGCTGCAATTTAATAGGCCTATTGATTAAACTGAAACACACATTTTGCCCATCATGTACAAAAATCTGGGGCATTCAGTGTCCAAAATGAATAAATAAATCCTGGGACAGACCACAAAAATCCGGGACAATCAGGAAAAATCGGGACAGGTGGCAACACGAACCTCAAGTCATTTTTCTCCCCTCCAAAAACAGCTTGAAACAAAGCAACGTGGATGTTTTTGATACAGAACCAAGGTACGATGCATTCAATAACAATGGAGAACACAGCAATATTAATGAAATAACCATGGAATGACACCTTTAAAAAGCATCTGAAAAAGACTTATTAATGTAAAAATATAAGGTGTATATCATATGATTTGTTTTTCATGATTTGTAATTGGACTTGTATTTTTTATTGTTTTTACTTTAGATGATTATTTCAGTCGTCTTGTAATTTAAATGTTTTTTTTTTCTCTCTTGTTTCCATCTTATTTATTGTTTATTTCCAGGCTTTTTTTAGCTTCCATCCTCTGCTGCACAATGATGTTAATTGTTTGCAAATTGTGTTGTTTATTTATTTACTGTTTACTATGTGCAAATAACAAATTTAATTAAATAACTATAGTTATTCATCTGTTTTAGAGTGTATCTATTTCATTTTTATTTTTACTCAATGCTTGCTTGCACAAGAATACAAGAAAAAGGGGGAAATGAAAAATAACTCGACTGAACAGTTTGAATCATTGCTTAACTCAGGTGCACATTCAGTCAGAGCTGTTTCTCACCACCACCATCCAATCCATCATTCTGAGACCACTGCCGAATTGTTAGTAATGACTAAATAGACACAAGTACTTAAAGAACCAACAGATGTTCAGAACCGCCCAGTAGACGGTCTGCCAGTTCGACAAAGTCAGATAATTCACCCAGAAAGACTTTGGTGGCAGCTCTCAAATAAATTTTTTCCTCAGCATTGACCCTTTCTCAAACGATTTATCATTATTTATTACACTATTATCCTCTGTATTTTGCATTTCACTCAATAAAAATCATGTATTTTGCTATGTTTAATTCACAGATCATTTAGATGTCCATTAAATCACAGATGAAAATTCAAGGTTATTATAATAGAAACAGAAAAAAAGGGGATTTTTCAGCAAATATATAAATAAATTAACATGAACCAAGTGTCTCCATCAACTGTCATTTACTAAACTCCATGAGTTTTACTGGTGAATTAATGTTGTAGAAGATTATGTTGTTTCCATGGTAACTACACAGCCTCTGAATATCCAAATGGGTCAAATCTGATGACCATAAAAAGATAAACTGCATTTTACACCAATTATTGACCCGTATTGATTTAATTCGTAGATTAATAGGAATTCAACAGAGGGTTTGGTTTGGGTGTTTATGTACCCATAAATACTCAAACCAAACAAAATGACACAGGTGACACACATCAGGACACGGAACAATCAGCACAAACTTGTGGAAACAAAGGTGAAGGTCAGACAGGACAGAAAACAAAAGGAAATCTACCAAAATAAACAAGAAGTGACAGACAAACAGAAACAGAACACTCAATAATACTTTATAATTCCCTGGATATGACACTTAATGTGCACTAAATGTTCCATCCAAACCAAAAGCAGTAACACTTTATAATACCTGCACACATTCCACTGTGTATTAACCATTTGTTAATGTTTGTTAATATATCGCTTATACACAATTAATCATAAACCATTTGTTGACACGGCTACAAATGGTTTGTTCATAGAAAAAAACAAATGCTTTGTTCATGATAAATTGTGTATGCATAAACCATTAACAAATAGGTAACTAATGGTTAATACGTAATGAACAAGCATTAACAAATAGGTAATAAATGGTTAATACATAATGAACAAGCATTAACAAATGGGTAATAAATGGTTAATACATAATGAACAAGCATTAACAAATGGGTAATAAATGGTTAATACATAGTGAATTGTGTGTAGGTATTATAAAGTGTGACGCCAACAGCTCTTGGTTCGGTTCATTTTCGTTGGTGTGAAAGCAGCTGCACTCGGATCCACAATAAATCAAGGAGATCAAGACCTCCAAAGACTGGTAGTCTTGGTCTTCTTGGCTTTGCACCAAATGCCAAACTCTGTCGTGCAGGGGTGTCAAAGTGTGGTCCTCGAGGGCCGGTATCCTGCATGTTTTAGATGTTTCCCTCTTCCATTACACCTGGAGGCCATTACATCATTATCAGTCTGACGAGGAGCTGATTATTAACTCTTTAAGTGTCAGTGCTGATGTGTTCTGAATGGATGATTTAGTTTAAATATTCAGAAAAATGTGACCATTTTCCTTTTAGTTTTGTGCATGGACAAGGTGCCAAAAAGCAAGAGTTTTTATTTTTATTTTATTTAAACATGTTTTAAAGGCAAAATTAAAATTACTGGGACCAAATTTCCCCCAAATTTTCCACATTATTTGTCATTTTGGGAATATTTATTAGTTTTTCTTGCTCATTTTGTTTATTTCTCTAAAAAAAATTTTATTGTAGTATTTTTCTTAGATTTTTTGCCATTTGTGTCTTACTTTGCTCATGTTACCAATTATTTTGTTCATTCTCAGGAGTTAAAGGGTTAAACTGAATCACATGGAAGAGGGAAATATCTAAAACATGCAGGACACCGGCCCTCGAGGACTGAAGTTTGACACCTGTGCTGTAGTGAGTCCTCTGGTGAGAAGGTGAAGTGGAGTTCAAACCACAGACAGTAGGTCCAAACAAACTATTTGAAATGCATTATGGGTTGGGATGACCACATTCATGAAAATGTATGCTCTGCCTGAAATAATCCACTGCACACCTTCATCAACTCCAGTTCATCAACAGATTGTTCTCCAGATGTAGCAGCGACTCATTCTCAAATTGGACATTTTGCCAAAAATGGCCAATACAGAGAAAGCCATGTGTGAACGTGTCAAAATCTGTGCTTATTTCTACCCAAAGATAAACCTTGATGAATTATCACAATGATGAGACTGAAGTCGATATGCTGCATAATCTCGTCATCTGAACCCACTTTATCCTCACTAGGGTCACTGGGGGGCTAATCCAGCTATAATGGGTGAAGGTGGGGTACACCCTGTATGAGTCTCCAGTTCATCTCAGGGCTGAACATATATCGACAAACAATCACTCTCACATTCACACCTATGGATAATTTCGATTAACCAGTTAACCAATCAGTGCATGTGTTTGGATGGTGGGAGGAAACTGGAGAAAACCACACAGAAAAGTCTGGTGTGGGATTTGAACCAGGCACCTTCTTACTGCGAGGCATAATTTTATTGTCTGGTGTGGACTAAATAAGCAAAGTCACAGTGTGAAAGCATCTGAAACCTTGTTTTTTTGTGAATTTGGGAAAAATTATTCTTATTTTTATCTGCAAAAAAGCAACAATCAGACGATTCATTCCACTCTGCTTCCTGTCCTCCATTCACAAAGACAATAGGCTGTTGTTCTTCTGTTTATGGTCCCTGTTTGTGGGTATTTCTCCCAGGCCCAGTGTGCTTGTGGACTCAGGAAGCCTGTTCACTCTAATAAAGTTTAACAGGCCAGTTTTGGTCCCACAGGACACTGAACACAGGACAGAGCAGAAACACTGACTTTCATTATCTCACACTCCTATGACCTAATTGTATCCAATCTAATCAGCGCTCAGTCCTCTACTGTGTGGTTTTCATTATACAAATGTGGCAGGATGATTGACAGGGATGATTTAACATTTAACGACTAAAGAACATTTACTTCATTACGTACTGATTGCTTAATTTGTACCATGTAGATAGTGTCAGAGAGAAAAAAAAATATGTGACTTTGGAGAGTTTAAATGACATTTTCCAACATAGAACAGTAAAAACAGTTTGAATAGACAGAAAAGTTGGTTCAGTTCCATTTATTTGTGCTGTTTGCATTGCTTTGGAAACTACTTCATGACTGACCCCAAGCTGAGGTCATGAGTGGAGCTGTCCACTCTGATACACAGCAATTAACCGTTATGGTTTCCATGGTACCGACACATGTAATTTGAAGTAAACAAAACAAGTCAGTAATGGGCACGTATTCTTGTCGTCGCCTACTTGAACCCCTCAACCCACCAGCCTCATTATTAACATGTAAAAACACTGTTCAGAGTCTTAGTCTGACAACATTTTTCACTCTCGTGACCGTAGGCAAACACAGTTGTTCACAGGTTGTCTTGTTCTTTCAGCTGTTTCAAATCTTTTCCCTCTATTGACCCTACATTCCACCTACTCATAATTATATAAGACATGGAGTATTCACCACAGTTAGGTGGAGTAGGGAAGGCGTTTCTGCAAGACAGATGATTATGAGAGTTAAATTACTCATTGTCAAGCGGAGGAATTTCACTCCATGTTTGCAGCTTTTTTCTATGTTGGTGTAATTCTCACATGCAACTGTGAGTAGGAGGGTTAAAGACTTGACGGAACGATGTGGATAAAAAAAAAGAGATTTGATTGGAGAGACAAACTGAACATTTATTTACTCCGTCGACACCAAGTTCTCATGAGGAATCTGCAGGTGTTCAGAGCCGTTACTCCTGTCAGTGTCCGCAGTACGTCCAAAGATTTGTCATCGTACATGAAAGCAACGGTATTTAAAAGAAATTACTGTGATTCTGGACATTGTCGAGTAAAAAAAAAAAGAAACATTTGTGCTCTACCTTGGGGAACTTGAGTCACGGTTACAAATGGTCTTTACAATGTTCAGGAGCTTGTTGTAGTAGGTCACACTGTTCAATTTCATACAACACTGCACAGCCACACAAGAAGCAATAGAGGCCAATTGAGTTTTGCACCTCATATTATTGTGCTGGAAAAGAAAGAGTTCAGCTGCAACATAATCAGCTTGTGGTCATAACAGCTAGAGCCTCAGACACCTGTACTCAGACCAAGAGCATAACTTAAACTGAAACTAAATCCATGGCTACTGTTGGAAAACCACAAAATGAAAAGATTTTTTTATGCAAATGCTGTTTTTGTACTTAATTCAATACCTAAATATATGTATTTTTATTGGACTTAGATGTTTTTATGAGTGTTCTTATATTGTTTGTCTTAGATCAGGGGTGTCAAACTCATTTTAATTCCACATTCAGCCCATTATGATCTGAAAAGAGCCAGACTAGTAAAATAACAGTTAAAAAGAGTAAAATTACATTCTGATAATGTTTACATCTATAATGTTTCCCTCAAAATGTGAACAACTTATACAACTTGACATGTCTTAAGAAAAACAAGTGTAATTTTTTACAGTTTTCTGCCTCTATCAGTCATTTGCACATGTGTAAAACTACTCATGTCAAATTATAAATACACTAAATATTTAGTAAACGGCAGAATATTTGTAAATTATTTTGATATTTCAGGTGGTTCATATTTGTTCAGGTATTTATTCATGTTTTTGTAAAATAGTTTGTTAATATAAAGATTTTCATGTAATTTTACATTAAAAATCAGCAGTTTATTTTTACAGCTAATCATATTTTACTGGTCTGACCCAGTAGAGATCTAATTATTGTGTATGTAGAACCTGAATTAAAATCATTTTTCACCCTTTATATCTTCATCGTTATTCATCCTACAGGCCAGATCGAACCGTTTGATGGGTCCAATTTGGTCCCTGGGCTTCATGTTTGACACCGGTCTTAAATGGTGTATGTTTTATATATTGATCTCCAGTGGGCCGGACCAGTAAAATAATTGCATAATAATAACCTTGAAAAAAAATGACAATAACACATTTTTGTGTTTGTTTTCATGCAAACAAACCCCATTACCTTTTTATACTTTTTTAAGATAAACTATCCAACAAGACAAGTGTGAATAACCTGAAAAAAACTGAAATGTCACATGGAATTCTAACAATAATATGCCTCAATTTATCATTCACACATGTGAATTATGGATCAGATCTGTTACAAAGACACTAAATTGTTAAAATTGTGCTTAATTTTCTTTATAAATTTTAGGTTGTTCATATTTATTCAGTTTTTTCACATATAAATATTTATGAAGTGTAAATATTTTCCTAATTTAATGTTATTTTTTGCACTATAACAGGGACAGAGATGTGAAGTTATCATTATTTATGGGCATAATTTAAATTATTTTCACATCAAAATGAGAAGAAAATATGGAGTCATTCTTATTTTTTGGAGGTTTGTATGTGGAACCTGAACTAAAATCAGTTTCAAAGCTTTGACTGTGGTATTTTTGCACTTAGCAAATACATCCCAGGGGCCGCATAGGAATGTGTATGTGTTTAATATTATTTTTTCTTAAAAATGCACCTTAAGGACTGAACTTTCAATTCAGTTGTTCTGCACTAAACAATGATAATAAAGACATTCTATTCTATTCTAATGTAGAAGACATTTAGACTTTAATATATTTAAGAGGTCACATATAAAAGGACACATTTAATTATACACAAAAATAAACATCAAATATACACATTTACATAGAAATTAGCCAGAATGTCAACATTACCTCAATTGAAAATAAGAGATAAGATAAGGTAATCTAAGATAAGAAAAGACAAGTGGGGATTTGTTGTCGGTAGAATTGGTTTCTAGTCTTTATATGTGTCCATCATATATGTAATTTATATATTTGTATTTATTAACTGTGTTTATATGGACACCATAAGAAACATACACGATATACAAGTACCTCTGGATACTCACATCCCTGGGTGGATTTACTCCCCCCACCCCCCCTCACTCTCCCCTTTGAGAATCTGCAGGGGGAAAAAAATGTTGCTTTGATCAGGCATTAAACCCTGGTCTTCTGCATCACAGTCCAAAATCATTACTGATTGAGCTAAATGTCCATTATCCCATTGATTGACCTATTTGCTCTCTTATTGTCTTTGTACTTTTTTGGGATGTGACGTTTACATCTAAGCTTCGGTGTTAATTAAGATTCAAGTGTGATTTTTATTTTTTTGAAATATTTTTATGTGAAATATTTTGTTTTGTGAAATATGACCCTAATGCACAGCATGTTCTATAAACAAAGAAAGCAGTCGTACTGAGCAGGAATATGATAATTTGGAGAAGTATATTGTATATGTACTGTATGTATATCAAATGTTATGTACTATCGTAGTAGTTCTATGTAACTTTTGGCTAGATTTCACTGAAACTGGCCGACGAATCACTGTGAAGTATAGAGTCAGAGGGCGGGCTTAACAAAATGACGCTGCAATGATTCGGAGACAAACAACCGGAAACAACCATAGAAGAAGAACAACAGGTGATTTCCTTTTATCAAAGATGAGTGAAGAATTTGAGAAAACGTCAGCAATTGTTAAATTATTTTTACAGCAGTGACAACAGTTAGCTCCATAATCCACCATTTTGTTTGGTCATTCGTAACTTTTTCTGGACTCCTTTATGAAATTTCCGAAATCTAACTACATCATCCTAAAGATTACACTGATTGGTTGTAGTACCATCCTATTGCAACCTTTTAGCCCCGCCTCCCCTGACTATGAAGCATCCCTAGACCTATACATGTAATGAATGGGGATAACGCAACTAGGCTAACTTTCACCTCCAGGAGAATGAAGATCTGCTTGGTTTTAATGCTGATCCACATAGTAATTGTATTTGTAAAAATTATACTAATAAATTCATAATTAAGCATAATTAAAACTCTACTTAATTAAGATCATAGCTATGGCATACGAGCGGTTGGTAAGAGTAACTTTTCTTTGAGTCTTCTCATTGTTTTTTCATTATTTTAATATCACAAATATAATTTACAATTACCATTATAGTGTTATAAAGAATTTAAGGATTATTTTAAAGTTACAAAGTCTGAAGTCTGAGGTCAGAAAACCACATGGCACTGCCGGCTGTCTCCCCCGTCGCCCCCTCCTCTATGGTCCAGGTATCTCTAGAGTTGGGGGTTGTCGACCAAGAGGATTGGGTTTTTTCCATTCCTTCTGAAGAGTTGGATGTCTTGCCTCTGGAAACTTCCATTGTTGCCCTTACTGTAAATTACCCCAACCCCCTCAGGGACCTGAGGTTATCTCTGTATGCAAATTACTCAGGTCTCACCTGTGGCTACGAACACAGACTCTATCACAGACTCAAACTCCAAGGAATAGAAACATTTATAGATTAATACTTATATCTTGTAATTTTCCCATACATAATGTTTGTGACGTGCTCTACTGTATTGTTAGTGTTGGGAAAGTCAACGTCCTAACAACTTGTAACAAGATATTAGTACAGATGGACCCAGATGCAAGACTGTGAACCAAAAACATAGATCAAGGATCAAACCGGCAACTAGGGGGGCAGGGCAACAGACAGGCCACTAGGTAGTATGGTTAAATACAATCCAAAAAACTTTACCAGCAAGTAGGCAAAAATCAAACCAGGTGATCAGTCCACACAGACGGACGGATAGACAGATAGACAGACAGACAGGCAGACAGACAGACCAAAAATAGACTAAAAACATATTATTGAAAAATGTTGAACTGTGTCTTGAAAAAGCTGTTTTATTTTTACAGACATTCCCATACACGGCTTTCATTAAAATTGTGGGGAGAAAAAAAAAAAAATTCTTTCATATAATAAGTGGTGAGAAAATTCAGGTTTGGTTTGTGATTCTTTTGATGCATGAATTGTGAGAAGGTCAGTTATAAGATGGTTTTCTTAAGTGTTTTCATTTATAGATAGATAGATAGATAGACAGACAGACAGACAGACAGACAGACAGGCAGGCAGACAGGCAGGCAGGCAGGCAGGCAGGCAGGCAGGCAGACAGACAGACAGACAGACAGACAGACAGACAGACAGACAGACAGACAGACAGACAGACAGACAGACAGACAGATAGATAGATAGATAGATAGATAGATAGATAGATAGATAGATAGATAGATAGATAGATAGATAGATAGATAGATAGATAGATAGATAGATAGATAGATAGATAGATAGATAGATAGATAGATAGATAGATAGATAGATAGATAGATATTTATGAACATTTATACATAAATATGAGAGATTAGAGTCATGCGGTTAATTTCCATCTCAAGTCAAGTTAAAAAAAAAAGAAAGAAAACTTACTAACTATATAATACCATACCTGAATAAGACATACATAAAGAAAAAAGTAAGAACACATAGTGCACACAAAATAGATGTATGGAATTGAATGTTGAGGGGTTTAATCCCTCTTTAAGCCTATGTCTGACATGACATCAGTTCCATAAAATGTATTTCTGTGTTCAAACCGTCTGTAACAGTGGAAACTGTGCTTGTTTACTACAGTAATTACTACAGTTTTCCATAGTCAGAGTTTTACCTGTAGTAAATCCCTATTAAATAAACTCTCTTAAATACTGTTTCAGCTTCTGGTCCATTTACAGCCATGAATCGGATCATTTTATGCTCTGTTGTTCTGTACATATAATCTTATGTTTTGTATTCTTCTGAGCTTGACAGAATAGATGTGAAAACATGATCACTTATAATATTCATAAAGGTTTGCCAGATGCAGTCAGAAATAACATTAGATAGTAAACACGCTAACATTAGATTTTTTTTCCTCAGTCATTTAAGATGTAAACTTTACTTTTCAACTTCACACACATCATTAGACATAAAGTGGTAGAATGTCAACTTCTTATGCTTTATGGACTCACATACATTATGCTGCAGAATATTGAACACAGAGGAATGGACAAAAGCAAACCTGAAATCATTAAGTGAAATAATCAGAGGTGTTTAAAGTACTCACACTCTGTACTTAAGTAGAAGTACAGCTAATTGTGTGGAAAAAATACTCTGGTAAAAGTAGAAGTACTGATTCAACTCCTTTACTTAAGTAAAAGTAAAAAAGTGCAAGTTCTCAATTGTAATAAAGTAAAAAGTAATTGCTATGAATGAAAAAATACTTATTTAAGAAGGAAAAAAAAGATAAATGTCAAAAATAATAATAAAAAAAACAGTGTTGATGTTACTGTGTTACTGTGTAGATGATGTGTTTTATTGGGTCATGTCCATACCCACCCACTGTGGGTATGGACATGACATTTAGGAAATAGTCATAAATAGGAGCTTTAAAAAAAATTAAACCTTGAGATAAATCAAAATTATGAGAAAAAAAATCTGAGTTATGAGATTAAAAAGTCAAAATTATGATATAGTAAGTCACAATTTCGGATTTAATGATTTCATATTTGTTTAGTTTGAAAAAGTACCAAATCTATTCTGAGAATGTAAAGAGTATTAGTACAGATATTTATACACAAATGTAGGGAGTAAAAGTAAGAAGTTGCCAGAAAAATAAATACTCCAATTAAGTACAGATACCTATAAAATGTACTTAAGTACAGTAAAGGAAATATTTTTACTTAGTTACTTCAAACTCTGGAAAATCTTGTTTTTATGATGGTAAAGTGGTAGGTCATTAGTTTCCAGTGCATGATTAAATACTCTAAAACAGTTTTTTATAATTTTATTTTTCAATGGTATGCAGGTATTATTAAATTCACATTAACTTTATTAATTTATTCTTACTTTAAACACACACACACTTCCAAAAGTGAACATTCTCCTGTCCCTGCTTCTACTTCTACCTTTTCTGACTGCTGACAATGTTAGCACGAAAGCATAAAGAATAAAAAATATAATTGACAAATTAAATAAAAATGGATTTGAATTTACCATTTATAAATGAAACAGCTAAATCCTCCGTCTTACTTTAGCTAGCTAGCTAATCTGATGTTAGGTAATCAGTCAGTGATGCCACACGGGTCTATTGAGCAGGGCCGTGCAGAAACCTATGGTGGGGCAGTTATTTATTTATTTTTTTCATTTTGGTTTGGGAAACAAATAATGAAGAAATAAGTTATTTTATTTTTGATTTTATTTTGAAAAACAAATGAACTAATGATACATGGATTGTAACAGAGTAGAAAATACTTTGTTAAATTATGGCACAATACCGCTAACTGGCACAGGGTTAAAAATAAAACATTTAAATTGTTAACACACATTATATGATCACACTGACTTTTGTACACACAACTATTATTTTGTAGAGGACAGACAGAGCTGCGAGGAATCCACTGTGTGACTAATCCCGAGAGCAAAGCTGACTTTCCACCGTTATTCTACTGTCATACTGTGTTGCGGGAGTGTGCTGCAATAAAAAACAGACCTGTAATCCATCTGCTTGTCTGACGCATTGAAGCGACAGTATTGTGAAGCTGCTTTACACCACATACAGTTGTGGTCTGTCACATGTGAAGTTCTGGAGAAAAAGAGACGTAGAAGCAGTAGAATCTGATCCAAATTCATTTTCACTGACTTTGGATGAATCTCATTTCACCCCTCAGTGTTACCTCTTACCCCTTCAAACAGAGCTATAAGGCATAGGGCTGGAAAAGGAACCCCTGTGAATTGGGACACCCCTTCATCACTCAACTACATCATCAGCATAAATGCTTTTTTGTGTCATCCCTGTTACATTTGTACTGTTATTATGTACTTTTATGGCCAATAAACAAACAAATCAGTTCACTCTGCCAGTTGTAACGTAACCAAAAACGATAGAAGTACACAAACATTGTCTTCTGTTATAGTTGTCGCATTCTCCTGGGATATACAGATATTTTTTACTAATATCTACGTCGACTCAGAGAAGTGTTATGCATTGACCGATTACTCCACGTTTATGTAAATAGCTATTTTTTTCATGTGTGTTTTATGGAGAAAAATGACCATTACACATTGTGACAATGTCAAACTTTATACAATACAACAGTTATCACAATTTAATAATACTACATTTGTGTACTCCGTTTGGAGTCTGCCTCTGGAAAACCTCTGTTTGAAGGGGTGTTGTAACCCATTCTCACTCCCAGTACGTCAAAATCTAATGCACTCCAATGCAATGCCCAAATATCGGTATCTGGTGCATAAGGTGTTCCCCAGCGTCTAATTGAGATGCACTGGTTTCTAACCCATCCGCTACAATATGTGAAGCTCAGAGCTCTAACCCCTAACCCTGAGCAAAAAAGTGTCTCATATTACCGTGGACCAGTAAAGGCTAGAACATAGTCGATGCGTTGCAATGTATACACATAGCTACGCATAGCTACACATAGCTACGCATAGCTACACATCGGCCACCATTATGCGGCTTTGCATAGGGAAACATGTCCAACTCAACTTTTGATACGTGAAGCGTCGATCCACACAATACCTTGCGTTGTCGATGGGGATGGTACTGTAAATATTGTACATTCTTTCATGTATTTGTTATGTTCATAGAAGAATGGCAGGACAAGAAGAGAAGCTGTGTGAAGTGATTAGACAATATCGTCATTTCTACGACAGTACGTTGCAATTGGACAGTAATAAAAATATCTCTCCTCATCTATGCCTCGCATTGGGCGCACCACATAAACAAACTCACCATCCAGGTCTCTGCAGATGTTCAAAGGGCGAACATACCACCGCTGTTTGTGCTGCTGTTCTTTTTTTTCCCGCCGTCGATGTAAAAGTAGCAAAAGAACGCACTCCTCTTCTGTTGTCATTTCGACAGATGTGACTTTCAATGACAATCCGCAATAGTCATAGATGATTCGATTCTTCTACCACTTACTGCCTGAGTGGTGAATTGCAGTCGACGCACAGTCCATGATGCTTGTGTCGACGTGTACAACTATGGAAACGGGGCAGATCACTCGCATCATTTGCATGTTGATCATGTTTCTTGCATCAAGTATAAACCAACCACCATCTGAATTAGACGCTGAGGAACACGTTTGGGCAGTGCGTCAGATTTGAGACAGTGTTGTCTGCCTTAACGTCAATTGAAACACCTCTACCCCAACATGTGGACGCCCAAAACAGAGCAATAGTGCCAAGGGGTGAAATGAGATTCAACCTTTATAATAAAGTTTACCTGTTGTCTCATTTCAAACATCACTTTACACTCGGCAAGTTACTCTGTTTAAAATAAATAAATGCAGAGTTGTCAATAGTATCTGCTCTCCATTCATTAGCTTCAAAACAAATGCACACATTTATTTACCAGAGTTATACCCTTACAACAGTAGAGCTACTTTTCATAGGAGTCTTACAAACCTTACAAACACTACTGATTCCAGCCCAAGGTGTTGCTACAATTCACTTTAGAGGAATTCTCTGTACAGGAAATAAAATAAAATACACTTTCAGAGAATAATATAAAAACATATAAATCAAATGAATGCAGCAATAGTATAACAGCACCTCTACATTTCCAGAATATTGATTTTGTGATTGAACCTGGTGCATTAGCTTCTCTTTTTGCTGCAGTGCGTATGATATTTCTTTTGGATTTCAGAGCAGTGACCAATGACTGTTAGAATCAAAGGTGAAACATGCAGTGTTTGTAACCTGTCTGTGACATTACTCCTTTAACTGTAGGAGTTTCCCAGACTCTGGACACTTGGTTCTGCATTGACTGATACATGGACAGTGATTGAGTGAGTCACAGTTAAGGGTGGGGGGGGGCTCATGTGGGTTTGTACTTGTCTTAATAATATTTGATTAAGTGGAGGATTTAAGTGTATATCCACTTGGGCTCAAACTCAAGTGTGTTTTTGGCTTCAAATCAGCAACTCTCCAATTAGGACCCTAGGAAAATATACTATCCAGAGCAGAAGTGATGTTTTTACTCAAATTTAATAAAAAAAAATAATTAATTCTCCAGGAGAAAAAAAAGTCAAAACCAGGACAACTGTACAGATGTAAAACACCCGTGATTTTTTTTTTTTTTTTTGCATTTTACTTTGACACACATGTGGTCACAGAACAAAAGATATTTAAACCTGCACGTGCACACACTCACAGAGAGAGTGACGGGGAGAGTGGGTGAGCGAGGGTTAGAGAAACAAGAAGAAATGAAAAGTGTCTTTGAAAGTAAACAAAGGAGAGTGATCAGGACCAGATTGGTGCAGATCAAACAGTAGTGTTGAAGTAGGAGGAGAGAGACCTCTGATGGAGACATCAAACAGAACTAATGTAAACCACATACTGGCCTCACACACACACACACACACACACACACACACGAACATACAGGCAGTAATGCACTTAAATACACTGTAGACCCACACAGAGCATGAAAGTGTGCACACATGCAAAATGACATGCACCACACTCCACAGCACACACACACACACACACACACACACGCACACACACACAGAGATACACAACATTAACCCTTGTATTATGTTGGAAAAAAATTATATTGATTATGTTGGGGGTCATTTTGACCCGTTCCCTTTAAATCCACTCAAAACAGTCAAAAAAAAAAAAAAGAAAGGTTAAACCCAATAACTTTATTTTAGATTATATAGACATTTAGAAAAGATATATACAATACATTTTTAAATTCCAAAACTGAATTTAAGAACTATTTCATCAAACTTTTACTTTCACTTTTTTTCATCTGATGGAAAGACAACAGCAGACCCCTCCTCTGATTCATCAATAACATTGTCCTCTGTCTCTGAAATCTCTTCCTCTGCATCACTTTCCCAGTTCAACATCTGTGATAAAACATCTACAAGAATAAACTTTCTGAAGCTCATTTATTGTGTTTGTCAAAGAGATGACATGAGAAAAGTGACAAGGACAAGTTCCTACTCTACACACACCTGGGTCTGAATGGCTCTTCAAAGGAAATCAAAAAACAAATAATTGCCCAATCAAAACACAGTACATAAAAGAGACATGTTTATTTTAGAGCTGAGCAGTTATTTACCCACATTAAAGTGTCTGGGTCAAAATGACCCGTAACATCATCTTTATATACAAACACTGCACAGACACTACACTACATATCAAAGTGTCCAGATTTAACACAAGTTCATGACCTTAAATGAGGAAAAGTCACAAATAAAGGATAACTCAAAAACTGAAATGGGTGAAATTGACCCTTAACAAAACACAAGGGTTAAGTGTTTCAACAACTCCTTAATACATACATCTGCACATGAGAAGGAAAAAAAAAACCTGCATGCAAGCATCAGGAGCCAAGTCCTTAGAAAATACTAACATAAAAGACTGAATATTAAGTCATATTGGTTCCAAGAAATTAGAATTATGGAGTAGGAACAGAAATAAAACGTCAAAATATATATGAGTGATGCTGCCAAAACACAAAGTAAAACCAAATGAAGTTGAAGTTATTTTGATCAGGGGGTTGTATCCATCAGGGGTGAATGAGATGTAGATTAGGTGATACATAGTGCTGGACAGAGATGTAACATTCCTGATCATTAACAGAGTCAAAATCTACCCATGATTTTTCTCATGCGAGACACAGACGTTGACCTGTGATGTCAGATGGATGATGGAAAGGCGATGAAGGACAATACACAGCGGTCATTGGATCGTTTCTATTGTGGAGCGTGTGTGTGTGTGTGTGTGGGTGGGGGTGGGAGTGTGTATGATATCGAAGCGACCAACAACGCTGTGGTGTAGGGTGTCCAGAATGAATCAGCAGCATAGTAATCAATAATTTTTAAAGTAAAAACAAGAGAGAAAGAGAAAGACAGTGAGGTTACAAACAGGTCAGTGACAGAAGAAACTGAATCTGTAGAAGGACTCAGTGAGCCAGCACACTTGATCCGCACACACAAATCCACATTTCTGAGAAATTTTCCACAGTATTTACTGGTTTTCCCTCTGACATTCTAACATCCAAAATGGGGCTTCTCCCTGTTATTTATTAACTTGGCATCTGTGTGGTTTGTATCAAACACTAAAATTCTTTGCTTGTATTGAGTGTCATAAATCACAAAATTGCACCAACACTGTCTGAACTAAATATCACGCCAAAAAACAACAACATTTTCACCCCCAAATAACAATAGTACAGAGCAAAATAAGAATGACAGAATGGAGGACACTCTTTTTCCCCTGTTTTATGATGGTGAGAAACAGGACAATGGAACATTTGATCCACCGCCACGGACATGTGGTGTTTTGAAAATAATATTTTGAGAAAAATTTTTAGTGTCATGAAAATAAGGTCTTGATGAAAAAAGTCATCTGTACGATACAAGGCACAGGCAACTATTGTTCCTCATATTTTTTTTTTTTATTATTATTATTTTTATTCTGATTTCTGACATAGACGAGAAAAAAAATTTTGAAGAAAAAAAAAAAAAAAAAAAAAAGAAGGCGGCCCAGAGCTTTGAAAATAGACCAAAACATATTATTGAAAAATGTTGAACCGTGTCTCGAAAAAGATGTATTATTTTTACAGACATTCCCATACACGGCTTTCATTAAAATTGCGGGGAGAAAAACAAAACAAATTTCTTTCATATAATAAGTGGTGAGAAAATTCAGGTTTGGTTTGTGATTCTTTTGATGCATGAATTATGAGAAGGTTTTTCATTTATAGATAGATAGATAGATAGATAGATAGATAGATAGATAGATAGATAGATAGATAGATAGATAGATAGATAGATAGATAGATAGATAGATAGATAGATAGATAGATAGATAGATAGATAGATAGATAGATAGATAGATAGATAATAGATAGATAGATAGATAGATAGATAGATAGATAGATAGATAGATAGATAGATAGATAGATAGATAGATAGATAGATAGATAGATAGATAGATAGATAGATAGATAGATAGATAGATAGATATGGAACTAAAACAACAAAACCCATTCATATATTATATATATATGTCATGGGGTGACCATGGCTCAGTTGGTAGAAGGGGTCATCCAGTAACTGAAGGGTTGGTGGTTCAAATCCTGCTCTGTCGTAGTCGGCCCGTTGTGTCCATGGACACTTCACCCTCTTTGCCTCCAGTGCCGCTCACACTGGTGTATGAATATTCGGTGGTGGTCAGAGGTGCAAGATGGCAGTCACGCTTCTGTTAATCTGCCCCAGGGCAACTGTGTCTATATATGTAGTTCACCACCACCAGAGAGTGAATGTAAGAGCGAATGAATAATGGGCCACTAATGTGAAGTGCTTTGAGTGGCCATGAAAGCGCTATATAAATCCAATCTATTATTATTATTATATACAAGAGAACAGCTGGAGTGACCAATACGCATTAAAGGGTTAAAAAGAATGAATAAAAACACTAAATATGACACTTGGTCACATCCACTAGGCCCACCAGTTTCACCACATTCACCAGATGTTCAGTGTTTTAGTCAGAAATGAGTGTAGTTGTGTTTTACAGTAAGTGCCTGTAGTGCTTGTTGCCAAGGTAATGACAAATGTGGTCTGTGTGACACAGGTGCAAACAATAAAGGCAATTTATGGGCCACAAAAAAAAAGAAAAATTGGAAACAATGCCACTACAGTAAAATTAAAAGTTAATTGAAATACTAAATGATGAATATAAAAAATAGATATAAATATAATCTTCACAT
>CM035783.1:7329484-7339484 GCA_020466265.1 Siphamia tubifer
TCCACTCAAGTTTATGGAGATTAGCCTCATCCTCATCCTATTAATGTTGCACTGTGATTTTACCCTTGACTGTCCTCCTGCTGCTGCTGCAACGAGGTATAGTATCGCTATGTAAATGATCAGTTTTGGCAAGAAAAAGGGCATGACTGGAATTAAGACCGAGAGATGAAGAAAGAGAAATAAGGGGAGACGTAGAGTTTTGAGCCAATCGGAAAATCCCAGGTTGAAAAACTAAATGAGTCACTAATCAACAGGATAAAACAGAAGCCCTCAGCCAAAGACGTTTCAATGAAATATTAGAAATCAAAGAATTCCATGGGATAAAGAAGTGGAAAAAGGATATCGACACTTTCATTTTGTAAACTTTAATTAGGCAATTGCGCAGAAAACACAAACACATGCACACATCCACTTTGCAAGGTTATTTTACAAGGATTACACTGGCAATTACATGGGGTGCTTTTACTGGCTGTTCCCACATTCCAGTCTCTCTGTCTCACTATTTTTTTTTTTTCATGCCTGCGCTTTCTCATTCTTTCTTCCTTTTACAATCCCTGTCTCTGCCTTTCTTTCTCTCTTCAGACAGAAAGAAATTTATCTGAGAGGAGAATATGGGACTGCAACTCTCCTATATTAACATTTCAATCACGCTTTTAGCTCTGTGAAAGAAAATAAACTCAAGTGGATTCGTGCCTTTTGCTCCCCTAAACTGTATGCCACTGCACCTCTCTCTTTCTCTCTCTTCAACTGTTCCAAAAAAAAAAAAAAAAAAAGAGCCGGTTCAATAAGTGAATGATAATCCCTGTAGAAGCAGGGAGCAGACTGTTCGAGAGCCTTTGTAGTTTGGAGGGCAGATTAGCATGGTGGCTGTGGAGAGAACAGAGTCCTTTGTCTCATAGAAGGCCTTGGATTACATATGGAGACTGGCCTATGAACTTAAGGGAATTCAGTGTGTGTGTGTGTGTGTGTGTGTGTGTGTATCAAATGTGGAATGCATAGTACACAAACGCATACATTTGACACTAAAAAGTTCATTTTCAGATGGCATAATGACTTTTAACGGGATTATATATTGTGTTTATTGCTTTAATTGACAGGAATAATGGGGAAAAAGACAAGTTATATTAAAATAAAATAAAAAATACCACCACTCATCATCAAGTTTTAAGCTTTTCTTCAGGGAAACATAAGATAAGATTGGGGATCACATTTAGTCATATGGGTTTTTTTTGCGGATTTTTTTTGTCCATCTGTCTAATCACTTGGCCTCTATGACCTGAAAACATTTCGTTTCCATCTTAGCATTAGACTATTTGCTCCTTCGCTGCCGTGACACATAATCACTCCCCTTGCCACAGGTCCTTGTTCTTTGTTTAAATACCAATGTGGGTCTGATGTCTGCATGCTGAATATGTTACAAAAGCTATTTATTGTACCTGCCGATTTACCTTTAAACCCATTTTTCACAAACAGAATGAAATGCTCATCTATACACTGTGATTTGGTGAAGTTATTTGTCCAGATAACACATAACCACTGCAAAATGCTGCTTTCATATTTCACTTTCTGTATGGATTGGATGAACGTGATGGAATATATTAAGTGTAGGAGCCTCTGAAAGTTTCTTTATTACTCTGTTAAGGAGCGGAGTTATGTTTTTGTCTGTCTGTCTTTGCAAAATAACTCAAAAAGTTATGGATGGATTTGGCTAAAATTTTCAGGAAATGTTGATACTGACACAAGAAACAAATTACAAAATTTTGCTGATGATCAGTGAACGTATGGGGGTTTCATAGGTTGGGGCAGAAGTGAAACTGAAACCTAATGTTCATTTAGGTCATTTATTTGGGGTGGGGGATAGAGGTTCTGCACTCCCGCAGGAATCCTTCAAGACCCGCGGGAACGATGCAAATGTATGCAGCACGGGACAAGTTCTGAATTCTCTCTTTAGTTGCTCGTGGGAGTGAAGTGATACTTTTGAGGGAGTGGGACAACCAGCTTGTCACAACCCGTTTCAACTGGTCACCTTTCCCCCAGATCCTTGCCTCTCCAGTCACAACGTTTCATCCAGATCTACTCCACATTCACCTGACCCGCACCGTGCAGCTGCAAGCCGTTGCTGATCTGCAACTATTTAAGCAGTTAGGCTTGTGGTTGCCAGTGCAGGACCATTCAGTTTGTCACCTCCATAACCCAGACAATTGATTACCACCATGGACTCTGGATGATCATTCCCCAGGTTTCGTTTTCTTTTTTTTTTTGTTATCAATTTATTTTTATTTTTTTCAGAATGGAAAGATGCATGTCACAATGTTGGTGCTAACATGAAGATATCTTTCCTTGTATTCCCCGCTCCCTGTTCCCATCCCAAGTGGTGCTCCCACCCCCCCCAATCCTCCCAAAGGATCTTCATTGAAAGTACATATTCACAACATTTGTTAAATCACCACTGTACAACACATATCATATGAATCTATATAGTCCAAAAAACGTCACCAAACATTCAGTTCAGTAGGTCCTTCACCAGAGTTATAGTCGACATCCATGAATCGATTGTCCGTTGGCTAGCTCCATGCATAATCGCTACTGATATTACCATGTAGAGAATGCTTAAAAAAGTTTGTAACCACTGCGTGCGGGAGAGAATGTGTGGGGGCTTCCAGCGTAGAGCTAGCATCCTTTTAGCTGCCGTCAGGCCCGCAAGCAGAGTGTAGATTTGAGAGTCGGTCAAAATTAGGGGTGATGTATCATTTAGGAGTAATAATTAAGGACAACATGGTATGGTATGTTTAGTTTTCTGTCTCTGTTTGTCATTTTGTTTCTGTTTAATCTGTTCTCCCTTTAATTGTCCTTCCCTTTCACCTCATCCTTCATGACACAGCTGGCCTGTGGAACTCCTGTGAATTTAAAAACAAAATATAAATGATGTTAAATCAGTTCTTTTACAGATTTATGTTTGTGGTCAGGACTCAATTATGAAACAAAAAAAGAAAGAAAAGGGAAAAATCCACCCAAATTCAGCGGATGTTGATATCACCAACTACATGTGTGGGATGATTTCAGAAATGGAAAGCACCATTTCTGACATTAGAGACACCCTGAAAAACAACACATTTCACATATTGTAGCAGATGGGTTAGAAACCCACTGCGTCTTAATTCGATGCTGAGGGACACCTTGTGCGTCAGTGGTTTTTTTTTTGCTCGGGTTTTGGTTGAGGTTAGGGTTTTGACGCCCTGGGAGTGAG
Organism: Siphamia tubifer; assembly: GCA_020466265.1. Classification (NCBI taxonomy): domain Eukaryota; kingdom Metazoa; phylum Chordata; class Actinopteri; order Kurtiformes; family Apogonidae; genus Siphamia; species Siphamia tubifer. The sequence continues at coordinate 7,332,732 of CM035783.1, forward strand.
AATGGGCTGTGGTACAATGTGTCCTAATAATTTTATTTATCAGACCTGTTGTCCTATAAGTATAATAACACCACATTTTTATATTATTCATTATACAGTATTTTGCATTTCAATTCAGTTGTATTTATTATTTAGTGACAATCATAATACATGACCATTTCAAGGCATTTCACAAATTAATTTTAAGACCTTATAATAAAAAAAGAAAAAGAAAAAAAAAGAGGAAACACAAGAAATCCTGCTGGAGTCAGTCAAAGAAAACAAAAACTCAGACAGAATGAGAACAAAGTGGACAGCTCAGGTGAACACAGAGCAGAACACACATCAGGAATGAACAGAACCAGAACCAGAGATACTTGTAAAAAGAAATAGACAGAGAAAAATACAAACTATGAGAACAATACAAGTAACAGATCATTTGTGTATTTTTTTTTTACTGTATTCTTCATTGTTTTTGATTTTTTAGAAACAATTATAATTTCCTTTCATCATACTATAATTGTTGTGGTTTGAGAGGACATGACACCACTGCATCTTTATTTGCCTGCATTTTCAGAATGGATCAAATCAGCCTCATAATGTCCTGATTTTAGATAATAACATGTGTTTTCATGCCTGTATGAGAGGTTTAAATGTGATTGACAGCCTTTAACTGATTATTTTGCTGCTGTACTCTACTCTGGAATAAGGACATCGATCGAAAAATCAGCGCCAAGGTGACGTCCAAGTACGATAGTATCTGTACGGAAAGACTCAAGTAAAAGTTTCTGGTATCTGAGTAGTACCGAGTAGAGTTGAGTAGAGTTGATACCATGTAGTGGAAAAAGTTTTAATTAACATTATTGACAGATAAGAATGCACATGTAGGCTTCAAAATGCCATTATTACCTTTTACTAGAGTGACCAATAATGTTTTGAGGGGCAGATGTCCATTAAAGGTGTCATTCCACTAAAAACCACTTTTCCGCGCTCATTTTGGAATCTGATGGGTCGACCCGAGTTACCGACACATGTTGCCTTTGACAGTGGTTTGTCACCTCCACTGGCTGCATACTGCATTCACAGAAAACAACAAAAGGAACCAGGGACCCAGAAAAAGGCGGTCCATCTGATGTCAGATGGACTTTAGCGTCACCCACGAGGGGTTAAACCAGCCCCCATTGCAGCGAATCTGAAGTAGCATTAGCATTAGCATCTACAAGAGAAGATGGCGCCACAGTAGCTGCTGCACAAGCTGGAAAAAATGGCTGATCAAACTGGTTCATGTGCTCTCTGTGGAAATAAAGTGATTTTTTTTCCTACACGTTTTCAGAACAAGTAACGGCATTAAACCTAAATGGAAGATACTCTGGTAAAGATAAACACACACACACACAGAGGGAAGGGGGGAGTGTTCCTTCACGCATTCTGAGCCAATCAGAGACGGCTCGTCACCGCGTCATAGACATGTATGAGGAAGTACCGGTAAACTGTTGTTGTTCGACCTCAAGTCATTTTTCTACCGTGAAAAAACAGCTGGAAACAAAGCAATCCAGACGTTTTTTTTTTTTTAAATACAACCAATACACAATGTATTCAATAACAACGGAGAACACAGTAATTTTAATGAAATAATCATGGAATGACAGCTTTAAGAGCTAAAACATTTGCGAGGGGTGGGGTTTGTTTGGCCTGGCACCATTAGTTACTCTTCTTTTCCACATATAAGGACTTAAAATACACATATCTGACTGAAGAAGTCAGATATGTGACAGAAATACAGAAAGAGAGAGAGCAGGGAAGAAGAGAAAAGGAATAGAAAACCAATATAGATTCCATAAAACTTGACATAAATCACAGAATTAACACACTCAAATAAATACAGACGGTTTGACTAGAAATGACTACAGGCGGCCTGGGATCAGCCCCATTCATCACACACTCATACTCATATTATTCCATTCCACCCTTTGCATCAACAAATATGGACCCAGATTTAGAGCCACAAAAAAATGTCAGCAATGGGACGATGTTATGAGAACATCCACCGCGGCCAAGTAACTCACTGCTCCTCTTAAACTCTGAGGGAATGTGTCCTTATGTGCAGTTTGTCCGACAAGAACAATGAATAAATGCACTGTCACTTTTCACTCATTGTTCAAGTTCAACATTCAGAGCAATAATCTGGCCACAAGCAGCCCGCTCTGCGTACATTTCCTCAACACTCACATTTACTGACCACTGAATAATTTAAAGACACTCTGGGGACTTCCCCATTAAAAATGAAATGACCATGTAAGGTTCAAGTGTAACTTTATTTTAACTGCCTATTTGTCTGGTAAGTTGAGATGCAATTTGAGGTGCAGTTAGGCTGTGGAAAAAGACATTATCTTTACATTTAGTTTGGTTTTGCCGTCTTTGGGAAAATAGCCCAATCCCTTCCTCCAATCTGCTGTTATTCATATTACTATTGAATTTATGAATCTGAAATGCAATTTTCCTGTGGTTTTAAGGCTACTGGCACCTTCTACCGCTTGGACAGTTACATAGGGTGGAAAAAATATGCATGAGAGTGTGTGAGAGTGGGTATGTGTGTGTGTGTGTGTTTTTGTGTGTGTGTGCTCATGTATGGAGGTACACAAGGGTATCGTTATACAAAAGCTATCATCTAGTGCCACTAACACACTCACACACAAGAACAGCTGTCTTTACAATGAAGGATATGACTAACATTTATTGTGAGAACCAAGTATTATTTTCATGGAGGTAAAACAACATGATTTTAGGAGAAACGAAATGTAACTGTTTGATTAACAGCGTCTGTAGAGACTTAAATCCTCTCAGCATGATCATTCTTTCACTGCGCTGTCTGCATTGGAATTAGTTAAATTATACATTTTGGTTATTCTGATAAAACCACAAATACGAAAACTGCTTTCCTGTGGCATTGGGTAGTTTTTTTTTTTGTTTTTTTTTAGTTGTTAGAAGTAAGTGTTTTCGTTAAGTGATTTCATCTTATTACATAAGATATTAAATCAAACACATAAAAATCAGCCGGTCCCAAATGACTGAAAAGAAAACTGACTGAGAATGTGCACAGGATGATTATTATTTAGATTAAATCCAGCACTTTTGTAGTAAAACCAATCCATGCTAGAGCCAGAACTGAATGAGCCAGTTCTTTAATACATCTTCAGGTGCTACTTGGACACATCATCAGTGATGAACCATAATATTTGCCATAATATTGTTTAGTTTTTTTCTAAAGCAGTTTAGAGAAAATACAAGGGGTTGAACATTGAAATCATGGGACTTGATTAAATTCACAATTTAGTCACAATTTTAGGAGGTGAGACTTGTGAGGAAGTAATATACTTGTGGGGGGGGGTTACGTCAAATTTCCCATAAAATACACAAAAATATGGTAAGAAATGTAAAAGGCATAGAAAAAAATTTACAAAACATGTTAAAATCCACAAAAATTCACACCAAAAAGCAATGAAAAATACTACTACTTTAAAGCACAAAGTAAAAGGACCAAAACATTTAACAAAATATCCAAAACATATGCAAAAATGAATACCTTTTTCATACACTGTAAAAAAAAAAAAAAAAAAAAAAGTATTGTTTTTATAGGAGAAAATCTGGCAGGTGTGATTGCCAGAATAATGCTGTTTAAAAAAAAATCACATCAAACCACATATTTACAGAGTAAGATGTAGATTTCACATTTTAAACATGTAATTTTAACATTGAATGTCAACATTAAATGTGCCCCAGTGTCCCGTACATAGACCTGCAGGTGACCACAGTATTCTCCACAGCCTCACACTGGAGCATTTTAACCTTTTGACGCATTCATTATGAGAATGTTCGTCAAGATTTTTTTCCTAAGTATTTTTATTCCTCTTTAGGCATGAAAAAGTAATGTGATTGAAATCTTTTTAATGATCCTATTTTTTATGGAGTAACAAAAATATCCACTCAGCTGGAAAACATGTGTTTAAGCTTTGAACCAAAGAAACGTGTATTTAAAACACAATTTCAGAACACTGTGAAATAAAACATATTAATGCAGTTTTTGTTTAAGGTAAAGGTAATTTAAAGTACTTTATTCCTCATTATACGACTGTACAACAAAATGTGTCCTCTGCATTTAACTCATCCTTTCTATGACGCTGTTGGTGCAACCTGTAAGACGGTGCCCAGGGATAAGAGATGGAAAGTAACTACTGTAAGTCAAAGTACTTCATTACTGTACTTAAGTAGATTTTTTTGGTATCTGTACTTTACTTGACTATTTATTTATCTGCCAACTTTTTACTTTTACTCCCTATATTTTTACATAAACATCTGTACTTTATACTCTTTACATTCTCAAGATAGACTCATTACTTTTTAAAACTAAACAGATGTATAATAATTCACCAGAGGAAAAATCAGTGCAGCAGAGAAACTGTGACTTTTATATTTTGATTTATATTTGGAGATTTTTTTATGTTGCACTTTTACAACTTTCTGCTGTTAATTCAGTCATATTTTGCAGCATGGTTTAATGTAATAGTAAAGACAGAAGTAGTATCAGTCAGTAATCAGGGTGATCTATGACAATCTGTTGACAAAACGGACCTGAAACGATAGGAAACATTGAACATGTGTTGAATAAAACCTCATCATATTCATTCGTTAGCAGAGGTGGAAAGTAACTAAGTACAAGTACTTTGTTACTATACTTAAGTAGATTTTTTTTAGGTATCTGTACTTTACTTGAATATTTATTTTTCTGGCAATTTTTTACTTTTACTCCCTACATTTTTTGCATAAATATCTGTACTTTAAACTCTTTACATTCTCAGAATAGATGCCTTACTTTTTCAAACTCAACAGATGTGACAGTACGAAAAATAAGTGTCTTCAGAGGGAAAATACGTAGAGGAGAGAAACTGTGACTTTATATATTATAGTTATATGACTATTATCTCACAATTTTGACTTTTCATCTCATAATTCATTTCAATATATATATATATATATATATATATATATATATATATATATATATATATATATATATATATATATATATATATATATATCATATCATATCATATCATGATGACTTTGTGACTTTTTTTCCAAAATTTCGTACCCATACTTCGTACCATGCTTTATTTTTGATACTTTTTTAAAGTGTTTTGATTTTTCCTGGTTAAATAAGTATTATTGTTTTACTTTTTACTTTTGTACAATTCAGAAATTGTCCTTTTTTTACTTTTACTTAAGTAGAGAAGTTGAATTAGTACTTCTACTTTTACCAGAGTATTTTTTCACACACGTAGCAGTACTTCTACTTAAGTACAGAATGTGAGTACTTTGACCACCTCTGTTCATTAATCTCATAATATCTGCACAAAACAGCACAAAATATGTAACAACAAAGAACATCATACTGAAGCCAAAACCCTTTAGCCTGTTTTATTTTTCCCCCTTAAAATCCTGTTTTTTTATCCTGCTCTGTCTTGTTGTAAAACATTTGTACAACGTTGTATTTAAATAGACATCTGTTCTTTACGGGGAAAAAGAAATGCACTACCAACGAGTGTCCTCAATCACACTTTTGAGATTTATTTTCTTCTATGACTAAAAAAAGAATAGACAAGAAATGTTTCATTCACTTTCTCCATCGTCACGTTGCAAAACCCTTTAAGTTTTGCCCTGAAAAAACATACTTTAAATCTCTTGGGACACAACGATAAACCACATAATAATCTGAATTCATCCCCTGTGTGGTGTTTCCCATTAAATGATTACTAAAGCAGCAAATGTTTCCTCTTGGTTCGTCATTATTCTCATGGTCAGGTGCTTTTTGGATCACAACCTCCAGTATATGGCAAAGTAATAAAGTTGAAAAAAAAAAAACAGAATACACTGACTTGACATGATCCAAACATTTCCCGCTCTATAACCATCAGGTAGGACAAATGAATTTCTCTTGCCTCAAAGGTTTCTTTGTCCCAGAAATTCATCTTTATTGTTTTAAGTTCTACATTTACACGTCTCCAGTGGTCCATCAGAGGGTGAAGCGTTGTCCTTAGAAGGGCAGAAAGGATGTGATGCCTGAGTTTTTGGATAAAGTTGTGGGAACGGTGTCACTTAGGAATGTTAGAGTTCATAGCAAAGTACCTCCACTGCGCACACACACACACACACACGAACAGACACAACTAGCTTCCATGTGTCACGAGGACCAAGTTTGTAATCACCATTTGTAGGTAAAGTAGCCATTGGGTAGTGAGTGTAAACCCAAAAAGAAATAAATAAAAAAAGGAAAATATGAAAAATATAGATTTTTTTATATGAATAAAATAAATACATGTGACGTATGTGATGGAGCCATAGGCGTTGATGCATCTGATGTGAAGGAAAAAAACTGTGAGATTCTATCTTGTCTGTATCCTGAGATATTACCACTGATGTGTTTTAGCTGTTGGCCTTTAGTGTGACCTTGACCTTTGACCTTCATTGCTCAAAATCTAATGACTTCTTCCTTGACCCATTATCTGTCATTCCTGAAAGATTAGTCAAAATCCGTTCAGAACTATTTGTGTAATTCTGCTGCCAGACAGACAGACCCACATTTATTAATACCTCCTTGGTGGAGGTAATAATAAATAAATAAATAAATAAATTGTTACAGCAGCATGGTGGTGCAGTGGTTAGCATCTTCAAAACTTTGAAAAATACATGTTTCGCTTTTCCCCCCATGCTGTATGG